>OY754965.1:15996620-16495338 GCA_963576475.1 Molanna angustata | reverse complement strand
ATTTTCGTTAAGAATATACCATTGTTACGAGGAATAATGGGGTGGGTAGATATGTTTTAATCGAAAAGTTGACAATTTGAATGTATGTAGGTACGTAGGCGACAGATAGGTAATAATTTCTAAACGATAATTTGAAATTGGCATCGGTTTCGTGTATCAAGAATATGGCTACAGAAGTTAAACAAAAGTGGAATTGAATTGAAAAGTGGAATTAGCTATGAAGCACTGACTAAGAATAGTGATTTCTCTCCTTTTTACTATCGTGGTTTTCGGGTGTCCCCAAAGAGCTGGGTTGTTCAGCAATGAGGTTCACCCAATCTGAATGTTGCATTTATAGGGTAAAAATATACTGATATGTGGGGATAAACTCACGTGTCGTGCTTCCCTTCCATAAAGTAATGGATATCTGCACACCTGTCGCTGGTTACCGTCTCATCATATCAGAAAATGTGAGGTAAACTCGTCACACCTATCGTAGTATCTCATTGCTGAACTACTGAAATGTTATTTTTTTTCTATCACCCGGTTCTTGCAGGACACTTGAAAACGACGATGATATAAAAAAGTGGAAACACTATTATAATCGGTGCCTCAATTGTTTTTATGGTTCTTAACATTATCATCATATGTTACATCTGCATGTTACATAATACACCTGCATGATGTTTCATATTTTTCATATCAAAGCAGTTTGAAGTAGAATGAAATAATTGTTTCTACATCAGTACGTCACTGGTTTATGAGACATTCCTGCATTTTGCTTTAGAAGTAAATTTGACAGAATTCCAACTGAGCGAGGAACAGAGAGCTTATATTTGTTACATTTGGATGAATGATTTACAGAGGCGGACGGACAACTTAACACTATCGAGGATCGAAAAACATTCTTTATGTAACGCATACTGCATTTTCAGTACAATATGAAAAAATATCATACCAAGAAAAAATAATCCACTTCTTCTTTTGTAAGAACTAGTGACTTGTTTATTGACAACGAATCCCAGCTATCGTATGATATTTATTTATTTATTTATTTAATTTAAGGGGAAACATACAGCAATTTATAATCCATAAACAAAAACAATAACAAATATCAGTAATTTGCCAAAATAGTTCCCACAACATGCGTAATATAAAAAAAAGGACAAGTTAGCCTAAAAAACATATACAGTGGAGTGAGTTAAAAACTTAATTAAACAACATGCGTTATATAAAAAAGGACAAGTTAGCTTAAAAAACATATATAGTGGAGTGAGTTAAAAACTTAATTAAACAACATGCGTAATATAAAAAAGGACAAGTTAGCTTAAAAAACATATACAGTGGAGTGAGTTAAAAAGTTAATTAAACAACATGCGTAATATAAAAAAAGGACAAGTCAGCCTAAAAAACATATATGTACAGTGGAGTGAGTTAAAAACTTAATTAAACAACATGCGTTATATAAAAAAGGACAAGTTAGCTTAAAAAACATATATAGTGGAGTGAGTTAAAAACTTAATTAAACAACATGCGTAATATAAAAAAGGACAAGTTAGCTTAAAAAACATATACAGTGGAGTGAGTTAAAAAGTTAATTAAACAACATGCGTAAAATAAAAAAAGGACAAGTTAGCTTAAAAAAAAACATATACAGTGGAGTGAGTTAAAAACTTAATTAAACAACATGCGTAATATAAAAAAAGGACAAGTTAGTTTAAAAAAACATATACAGTGGAGTGAGTTATAATATTAATTAAACAACATGCGTAATATAAAAAAAGGACAAGTTAGCTTAAAAAACATATACAGTGGAGTGAGTTAAAAACTTAATTAAAATTAAAGTATACAGCTTAAAACAAAAAAAAATAATAAAAACAAAGAATATAAACAAGATAAGTAATTCAAAATTAGGGATATAGATAATGGGGATATTTAGGAATTGCGGGGAGTGGGGAGGGAATAAAGAGGATTGGTATTCCATGTCTCGTATCACTGCGTTTTTGCGGATATACTCCTGCGATATTGCGGATATGTGCTGTTGAGTACATCAATGTCGTAAAAACTTGTGTTATACTGCTTACAAATGCGTGGAAAGCATGAATTCATTCTGTGATTAGTGCTACAGTGTGGAATATGAAATAGATTTGAGTGTCTGCTTGTTCTACCTGGCACATGAAACAGTATATTACTTATTATTTGGGGAGCATCAAAAAAATTATTAACTATTTTGTGAAGACGTGATAGGTCGTTACGAGTTCTTCGGTTCTCGAGTGATTCAAGGCCGTGAAATTTCCTGGATTCTGTGTAGTTAGGAAAATGAAGGTGTGATTTGTAGTTGACGGTTTTAAGGTACTTTTTTTGTACTCTTTCTATTCTATTTATAAGTATGTTATAAAAAGGAGACCAGATCGGGGTGCAATGTTCCAGAATCGGTCTTATGTAGGTTGTATACAAAACAAGAAGAGTTTGAGTATTGTAAAAAGGTTTCGATAAGCGTGCTATGAATCCGAGCATTTTAAAAGCTTTGTCAATTATTGCGTCTATATGTGCGTTAAATGTGAGCTTCGAATCGAAGATAACTCCTAAATCTTTAATTTAGTCTACAGTTGTAAGTATGTTATCATCGATTGTGTAGTTATAGTAGATTTTCTGTCTATTTCGTGTAAATGTAATTTTAAAACATTTTGAGGTGTTCAATTGCAATCGACATATTTACAAGACAATATGCAAGGAGGATATGATGGCATGTTTGTATATGTAATTTGTCAACTATTTATTTTACCTTGGTAATTTGTCTTCTTCTTTTTCTTCTTCTGCTTTAGTTAGGACTGTATCCTGTTATTCTCGGAGCCTGCTCTTGTGAAGTGGACGTCCAGCTATCCTTCCATCTTTTGGGTGGTCTTCCAGGGGGTCTGCCATTTGTTATCTCCCCATCCGCTGCCATCCTCACCACTCGATCCGAACCCGCTCTCCCCACATGATCTCTCCAGAATCGTCTTCGTGTTCTTCCCCATCGCACAACATCTTCGACATCACAGATTCTTCTTATCTCCGAGTTCCTTACTCTGACAAGAAGTGTTACGCCTGCGATGGGTCGTAGAGTCTTCATCTCAGTGGTTCTTAGGAGGTTTTTTGTTCTGGCGGTGTCAGCTCTTGTTTCTATGCCGTATGTCATGATCGGCCTTACACAGGTCTTATAGATTATTACCTTACTCTCCTTCAGCATGTCTCTGTTTCTCCATACAGCATTTTTAAAGCATCAGGTAATTTGTCAACTGTCAATATTCTTGATTGAGTTTCATCATTATTGAATCAAACATTAATAAAACAGAAAATTGATAAGTATACAATAATATTTCACTCATTTTTCTCATATTGACTATTGATGTGTTTGGTTTTTAATTCATTCGACGCTTGTTGTGAGTAAGGCGAGTGAAGGAAATCATTGTGTTTTATCAATTATGTATAAATGTTTAACTACATATGTGCTTATCGTTATAAATGAATAAATCTCAAAATTATTTTCTTGTTTAAAATATTGCTGTGCAGCACCCGCTTGGAATAGTGCATCTACTATAAAAATATTGCTGTGCAGCACCCGCTTGGAATAGTGCATCTACTATAAAAATATTGCTGTGCAGCACCCGCTTGGAATAGTGCATCTACTATAAAAATATTGCTGTGCAGCACCCGCTTGGAATAGTGCATCTACTATAAAAATATTGCTGTGCAGCACCCGCTTGGAATAGTGCATCTACTATTATCGTCGTTTTTGTGTGTCCCGTACCAGCCAAGTAATCGAAAATACCACAGGTAAAATAAAATTTAACATATCAATGAGGTACCTATGTATTCTGAATGCCTTTTTATGCGAGAAGAAACTGGCGTTTGGGGATACACGCTTGTGTTTTTCTTTCACTTGAAGGGTGTTGCGTACCTGTCGCTGGTTACCCCACATTGAAAGTGGCACACTTGGTAAGCTGTTCGGTTTCTGTGCGGGTGTCCTGGGTTCGATTCTCAGCAGAGGAGAAATTTATTTAAATTCATTTCTCACGCTCATGTTTCTTCTCTGGGCTGGAAACACTGGTTAGTTGGAAGAAATTGCCATACGGCAATAAAATCGCCACTTGCGCAGGGAGCAAGGAAGGGTTCATTATTAGTATTATTATTGTAGGATTTACTGGGGTGGTATGGTATGATGATAACTATTGATCAATGTACAAGTGGAGATTGCAATTGCTGAATCCAGCAATCCAACTGGATCTAGAACATTTTTAGGATATCTGGATCCAGCAAAATGGGAAGGATCCAGCGCTATGAATCCGCAAGTAATTTATTTTCCAAATAATTCGCAAAAATCCACGTTGTTTTACAAAACATTAATATTCTAAGTGACAACTCATACAAGGAATCTTCATTTTCTGTAAAGAAATTTTAACACAAGTAAGACTACGAAGGAGGAATGGTTAATGCATATAGGTACACTCAGATACGTTTACCTAGTAAATAAATATTACAGGCAAAATTCCGAATAGATTACATTCTCCTGTTACAACGAAACAATGTAGTAGATAGTGAAAAAGCAGATTTTAAACAGTGTTATGTTATTTGTATGTATGTAGATACCATGAATAAACATTCAAAAGAGGTTACGAATCGAATTGGTTTTAAATTTTTCAAATACCTACAATGTAACAACGATTTTCTCTACTGTTTTTGTAGGTTCTGAATGCCCAGAGGTAAATAGAAGTATCTATTGTCCGTGACTTTGTTCTCAACGTGACTGGTTGATGCCTCTGGGAGAAGAAGGGTCAGGTTACTTCTACAAAGGATTGTCAACACCCGACTCGGTGACGTTCAAATTATATGAAGTAGGTATTAATTGGATTTATTTTTTATTATTCGAGGTATAAAAATTATTTTGAAATGACGTTATTCTATAGAACAATATAATATTAAAAGTATCATAAGGCAGAAACACGTGGAAAGGATGAATACTGAAAGATTACCTTGAAAAATTGAAGAATTCCAAAGAGTTGGCGACCACACCATCAAGTGGACCACTATGGAGAAGAAAGAAGAGTTGAGCATCCTCAACCCGTCACCAATCAAAGAGATCATATTTTTTGTTTCTATTTATTTATTGAGAAAACAAACAGAAAACAGTGTTATAAGTAAAGAATATAATGATAATATAAAAAGCATGGTTACATAGCTCATTGTATCCCAATATGTTTTCACATAAGATATCGTGTGTATAATTTTCGCCAAACATCCTGAGCGAGCTTCCGGTTGCGCAAAGCGCAAAATTATATCTTTTTGCTTCGTTGGTTTACGTGCAAATTGCCCACCTTTTTGGTTAAAAGTTCAAGTTATTTGGAGACAAATTTAATTTATTTATTCATTGTGTTTTATTGATGGTAGCCCTTGTGTTGTTCGATGAGCATGAACTCCGGGGACGAACAGAAAGTCTTATAACGTACCTAATGGAGTGGCGTTGGAGACTGCGATATCCAACATTAATAAAGGGGGACAAGTCCTGTCAAAACAGTGGAATCAAAACCCTCATGATAACCCATATCATGGATATAATTATATCTTCTTCTTCTTCGTGCAATAACCCTCCCCCCCCCCGACGTTGGCGAACACTGCTGAGAAGTCATCTCTATCCGCTGCCGTACGGAACAATTCGCCGACGTCTCTAATGCTGGTTCACTCGCGAATGTTGCGGAGCCATGACATCTGACGTTTTTCTATTCCTAGGCGTCCCTCTATTTTGCCATTCATAATCACTTGGAGCAGCCTGTACTTATCACCTTGCAAAATTTGACCCAAATATTATATTTTTCGTCACTTTATTGTGTCACCCAGCTCGCGCTCGGTATTTGCTCTCTTGAGTACCTATTGATATTTTATCGACCCAGGAAATTTTCAGTATGCGGCAATGCAGTCACATTTCAGAGGCCTCTAGACGGTTAAGCATATTGACCTTTATGGTCCTGGTTTCAACTCATGAGGACCATATGTCGCACTTAACCAGGTGCTGCCTTATTTTAAGGTTTAAGCTATCGTCGCAAAACAGTGCCTTCATTCTGAAAAACATCGCGCAAGCTGCCGTACCTCGTGCCGTTCGTACCTTGCCAGGATCTAAATCACCAGTGAGAAGACTTCCAAGATATTTAAAAAATTTGACTCTTTTTATGCTTCAAAAAAAAAAAGATAAAATATATATGTGATTATTAAACAGGGACATATACATCTTCCTACGTTCCCTAAAATAAGCATAAATGCTTGTGCTATAGGTGAACGAAATCGGTCTGTCGGAGGCAGGATTCGAACTCGCATTATCTCCAAAAGCTTTTTAAGGTCACTAAAACTATCAGCCAGCACTAAGGTATGTCTGCATAATATATACAAGTATTAATTAATACTCCGTTAATTTTTACTCCTGCTTCTGTGTTACATGTAGTCTGTTTGGACAGGCTGTCAGTGTACAGGTTAAACAAAAGTGGCGACAGAATACAGCCTTGACGAACCCCTCGTTGAATTTCAACTAGTTGAGTATTTTTTTTAATCCTGTCTCACATTTGCTTTCTGATGCCAATAAAGGTTCTTGATAAAATTTACATTCTTTTCATCAACTTGAGGGTCTCTCAATATTTCAACGACATTGATATGTTTCACCCTGTCGAAGGCCTTTTCCTAGTCGATAATTTACATTGACGGTTTCTCGGGAAAGCTTAGCTTTCTTACTCTCTGTTCATCGAGCAGATAAAAAGTAATAAGGGTGGGGGGATGGACACACACGCCCATATCCAACAATGGTCATTAAAAGAGTAAAAATTTGTATCGAATAATTATTTTATTTATATGCATCGTCATAAAATGTTATGTTTACAGTTAATTTTGTGTTTGAATGCAAAATTAATCCATTTCATAGAATACGTTTTACAAAAGATCCGCCGCATCGAACGGAATGAGAGACAACTCAACTGAAAAGCAAACAGTCTACAGAGATGATGTAGAACATTTATTATTTGCCCAATGGAATTGAATTCAGTTGTTGGTACTATAGTCCGCTGCAAGTCTCCTGAAAAATCGCCGGACTGGGGATGCATTGTGAAAAATACACTCCAATGAACCGACGACGCTGCAGACATTCGGGCGCGAGGACTTTCTCTCACAAGACATGAAATAGGTAGGTACCACACAACATACGTAGTTAGATTCCTCCTTTACGGACACTTTCCACATCGTCTGGTACATTTAAAAGAATATTTATTTTCTTTTGATGCCCTCAAGGATCGCTTTGTGTCATGGAACGTATTTCGTGTGTCCTTCGTTTGACTTTCATAATTCAATAATGTTTATCCCATCAAATAGTTCGAAATAGTTTTAAAAAAACAACACGTCCTCATCGAGAATCTTCGTGCTGGAAGTCAAAATTCATCACAGCCGTAAAGGTTTTTAAAATTAACTTATTTCATGTTGAGAGGCGGTATGTTTGACGTACATCGTACATGTTTATTTCTGAACTACGAATTTAAATAAGTACATTTATCCCAATTTCGCAACAGTTCCCAACACGCATGCCATAATCAAAAGTTTTAGATTATAATGGAATACTTTTGGGAAGTTGTGTAATGATACAATATTTTCGATAAATTTACGTTTCATATAACATTCTCAATATACGATCACGTGATTTGAAGTTGAATTTTCTTTTTCCAGCGAATTATAATATTCTGCGTGTATGTCTGTATTTCCCAAATAAATGTTATATTATTTATTCGTTACTTTGATTTTCGATTACCGGTATTTTTTATTTATTTATTTGTATTGATATTTCTTTCTCTTAAATAAACATATGATATTCAGTAAATTCAATTGAACCTTTGAGGACATGTTTTATTTTTCGTTATTATTAAATCCGTGTACAAATCTCAAATCAAAAACCAAACGAACACATGTTTACACACATTTGGTACCTACAGTTTAATCAACACCGGTTTAAAATAGCGTGTGGTGAAATTGATGCTCTTCCAATCATCTGTTTAACATTTCGGGGGAATTGAAAATATAAATTTCACGTCTCATTGGTTTGAGTCAAAGTAACAATATTATTAAAAACACTGAATTGAAAATCCTTTTTGATTACAAAGTATGTACCTCGCATCGGTAGACCACCGCGATTTCATTTAACAAACGAACTGAAATTAATTCAGATTAAATCCATTCGTTCAAATTTCGTTTTCATTATTTGTCAGTGCACAACAATTCTGCATTTGTACCTACGTATTATAATGTTTTCACAAATTGCCTGTTTTTTTAAGCTTTTAATAAATCTGAATGACCTGTCAAACAATGAAATGTTTACTCTGACATCTAGCGAAGTTTTATTGTAAAAATTATGCGCAACTTGTGATCAGTTTTAATTAACACAAATATGAATATTCCATTCATATTATTTATTAACATAAATATGAATAGTCATATATTTTCTTCCCTTCAGTCCTTCTTGTCCTTTATGTCTCAAATAATGGACTTTGGGTAATGGTTATTAATTATATTGAATATAGGCAAGGAAAAGAGTATAGTGTTGGCCACAAACCATTGTGTATAAAAAATCAGAAAAATCGGTCTACGATTCAAACACTCATAAGGATTGAGGAAAAAACCCCAATTTTCAATAAATATGTTCAAATAAGTTGACAATATCAAAGTAATATAAAGGAATCACCAATATAAATTTTAAAAGTAGTAGGAACAAAGTAGTAGTAGGTAGGTACATAAATACATAATATACAAACAATAGTTATAAAAATGTTAAAAAGAAGATAATTATAGGATTAAGGTGGTAACAAGTAAATATATTTATTTATATATGTGGGTAGTTATTTGTTTCGTTTTAGCATCGAGCATAAACTATACACAAATGGCAAGACCTGTGGAAAATATCTTCTGAAATCAAAGAAACAAACTACTATAATATCCAATTAAAAGTACGACTTGCTTCAATTAATACTGGAAGGCAAGGTAGACGGTCGCCGCGGGACTGGAAGGAGATAGATATCCTGAATGCGTAATATCAGGGAATGGACGGGCTTCAGAACTGTGGAGCAGATATTCCGGGCAGCACAGGACAGAGAGGGATTCGCCAGAGTGACCGCCAACGTCGGGGGTTTCTGGAGGATATAAGAAAAAGAAGCTTCTTGCTTCACATTTACTTTCCCGAGCAGTGCGGCGCCGGGTATAAAAAAAAAAACTAGTTGATATTCAGAGTTAATTTCGTGGGATAATTTTAATAGCTTTGTTTATTAAAATTCGTATTTTTTAAACCACGAATGAGTCACTTGATACTAACGGTTTTGAAGAGACTGCTACTTCCTCAGGACTGAAGACGACTGAATCTTTATAGCATTGCGTGGCAGGAGAGTTTCTTCACAAAACTGGACACTTATCGGCTAACGGATACGTATTAAAACGCAATGGCTTTGCGGATGTAGTGAAAAGAATGCGTATTGCGGGTGTAGTGAAAATAATGCGTATTGCGGGTGTAGTGAAAAGTTATTTTCCGTGTTTACTTTTTGACAATTCTGATATATTTAATTCTGACTCTGACAAAAACAACTAAATCCAACATGTATGATATAATATGATCCATCCCACCCCTATTGATTTTCAGCTATTTTAATTGCAGCTTAACAGGATAATAACGATAAACAACTGATCATGCATATGCATGAAAATAATATTGTTTCACCTCTGTCGATATTTCACAAGTGTAGTAGGTACTGAATATTTTCTAACTCCTTTTAAATACAAATTTAATTTGAAGAAAAAAATTGAGCCCCTCTAATATTTAAGGTCGTCGGCCGCCATTGACGCGAACTAATATAAAAACTTGATTGCTCATAATATTTTCACCATAATTTATGTAGTTATCTATTTTATTTCTAAAACTTCAAAGCAGTCAATTTTACCAAATTTATTACCCTGTTAATGTACATGTACTTTTTTACCCCAGTATTGAACCTGAGATTATTTTCTTAAATAATGCAACCAGATAATACGGATAAAGCTACTATTTTTAACCCTTTCTTAACCGATGATTCCAATTGGAATCATTAATGTATTTTACGTATATCTCAATAAAAATAGTTATCAGCTGTGTTATTTCTCTTCTAAATTATTAATCACAGTATTTTTGTTTGCTTACAATACTGAGAATGACGGAAAATTCTGAACTCGGTTATTGTACAGTTGAAAACTCGGTTATTGCGAAATGTGCTTTTCTTGCTAAACATGGTTATTCAAAATTTAATAAATGTGAGTTTTTTTTGTTTTCTAGCATGCTATATTTTTTTTAATTAGGTAATTATATTTCCTTCAATCTCTTATAATAATTTAACTGAAAGATTTTTTTTATGAAAAGTATATAGGTAGTTTTACCTATATATGAATGATGACAATTGGAATCGTTAAAATTTCCAAAAAAAAGGAAAAAAAAAAGATATAAAAATTATCAAAATCTCTTTATAATCACATATTTTGCCCATTTTTTATGAAACATATTTATTTTCATAATGCTTTCATAATTCGGTTAAGAAAGTGTTACACGAGATCGCAAGTATGAAATAAACGAATTATGAAAGTGTTAAACGAGATCGCAAGTATGAAATAAAAGTGTGTGCGATTTATTTTATGATGAAAGTATTTTCTAAATGACGTGTGGCGTATGGTTGAAAAATAACCCCCAGATTTATTACAATCGAAAGGATTGCGATATAAAATTGTAGTACATTTTCTGCTGTGTTACCCAAAAGCTGTAACTATCGTAACCCTATTACATGTACTTTTTGCTTTTCAAACATTTTTTTAGTATGTGTACTTTTTTTGGGCAAACTAACTCGATCGATCGGGTTTGTCCCATGATCACTCAATTGTTTATCGGGTATTCGTGGCACGTATCGAACGCCTAGTATGAGAAGACGAGGACCCTTGTAGGAGCGTGCAGGGCCTAATACAGAGAATGGGATATAATGGGACAGTTCGGATTGCTCGTACAATTCATAATTATTTCGTTTTATTTTTAAACAGAACTAATCGAAAATATAACATTAAAGAACGTTGTGAAAATGAAATATCCAATGTTTTTTTTGTAGAACGAATTCTGGTTTTTAAAACAATTTTTTTTCTCAGTGACTGATCATCATGACGAACGCCACCCTGACACAGTCTGCAAAGCCGTTTGGCTTCTGTGTAGGCGTCCTAGGTTTGATCTCCAGCGGAGGAGGAATTCATTTAAATACAGAAAAGAAAATATTGCTTTTGTGGTCTAGAAACACTGGTTAGTTAGAAATAAATTGCCATATGTAATAAGTTTGCCACTTGCCCAGGGAACAAGGAAGTGTTTATTATTATTATAGTTACCCCCAAACATCTTGAAATTTTTCGGCGAGAAGGAAGACGTTGTATGTACAAACGTAATCAAACCAACCAAGGAAAAAATTCAAAGTTGTTTTCTGCGCACCGACGTTATTTATTATGTGAAATATTAACTTAACACGTACCCAATGATATGTAGAGATGATTGATAAGGTTATAGACTGAAAAAAATACAAAATAAAAAAAAAACTGTCTCTTAATCGGGAATAAATCCCGGGACACTTTGCTCAGGAGACAAGGAATCAAACTAAGCTACCAAGGCCGATTATGTATGTATGTATATTTTTATTAAGATGTAAAAAATAAATGCATTTTCTTACATCTATGTAGTATAACCAATAAGTATATTAACAAGTTGAAGAAATAAAAAGTTTTCACAGTATGAAATCTTTATATATATATATATATATATATATATATATATATATATATATATATATATATATATATATATATATATATATATATATATATATATATATATATATATATATATATATATATATATATATATATATATATATATATATATATATATATATATATATATATATATATATATATATATATATATATATATATATATATATATATATATATATATATATATATATATATATATATATATATATATATATATATATATATATATATATATATATATATATATATATATATATATATATATATATATATATATATATATATATATGTTATTATTAAGTATTTTGGGGATAACCCGCGTCAAATTCTGATTCCCGAGAGAATCAGTCGTCTGCCGACGTTTCGTCTGAATCACATCAGACATTTTCAATAGGCGCCTTGTTAATAAATTTCCGTCGCGAGGGATAGTGCGCGCACGTCCGTTCGCGTCAGAAGCTTACCACCAAGCTTCTGACGCGAACGGACGTGCGCGCACTATCCCTCGCGACGGAAATTTATTAACAAGGCGCCTATTGAAAATGTCTGATGTGATTCAGACGAAACGTCGGCAGACGACTGATTCTCTCGGGAATCAGAATTTGACGCGGGTTATCCCCAAAATACTTAATAATAACATATTTTGTACTCGCGAAAACCTTAGATTTAACATATATATATATATATATATATATATATATATATATATATATATATATATATATATATATATATATATATATATATATATATATATATATATATATATATATATATATATATATATATATATATATATATATATATATATATATATATATATATATATATATATATATATATATAATTCTTCCGTACGTGTGTATGTCACTGAACTCCTCCTAAACGGCTGAACCGATTTTGATGAAACTTTTTGTGTGTGTTTATGTGAGTTCCTGAATGGATTAGATTCACAAAAAGGAATTTAATAAAAGAATAATAAAAATGGGAATCGTCATAAATATTATCGTAATACGCATTTCGAACAGTGGGAACATTGGCGTCCAATATGTCATACATAATATTGTGCAATTTTGGTTATGACATTAAAACTTGATGTTTTTCTCACTTGATGTATTTATTTTCATATTTTTAATATTTTATGAAATTATTTGTATATTTTCTTATTATTATTGTATAAAGCTATTTAGTGTTTTTACAAGTATATTCTGTTTTATTAAGTGGTATTATGACGATAGGTATATCAAAGTTATCTCAATGTAATGTTTCGTAATATTTAAATTAATTTATGAATATTATATTAAATGATTTATTTTTATGTATATTATTATCATTATATTATCGTGTGATATTGTTATATTGTGATATATTATTCTGTTCTTGATAACCAAATTTTAAAAACATCCGTAATGTAAAGTGAGGTTATAAATATATATTTTGTGATCGAAACGTCAAGATCAAACAACAAAACGTATGGAGACAGAGGGAAAGAGAGAGAGGACAACGTCTGTCGGGTCCGCTAGTATACATATAAAAACAAGGAAATATTCAAATTTACAAAAAAATACAAAGGAAGCACACAATATCTTAAAAGAACTTTTCCTTTATGTATTCAACACTTGGACGACGAAAAGCGGCAAGACCAGATGCTTCCTTCACACATTCTGGCAAATCATTATACAGTTGAAAATATTTGTAATATTTTCAACTGTTTTTTTTATTTTGTGGATTATGGGGGATATGTTGACTATGGAGATATGGGGATATGACTATAAATTCTTGTATAGTTTATTTTATGAATCTTCCACTTTTGAATCGAGTTGGATATGAATTGTTAACGGTGACACGTCCCGATATTCGGTGTTAACATTAGTTGATGGTGTTAATACATCTGAGGGTGTATCCTCATCTTGTATGCTGGAGCCAATAGCTGCAGGTGCTGGAACCTCTCGGGAGGGGCACACATTATCACACACATAATCAATTTACTCACTATCAATAATCTAATTTATAACACGAAAATTGTATTGACGTCAATTTATACGTGGGCCCATTTATCTCATTCAATTTTTCTTTTACCTTTAAATAGACAAGAGGTGTTTTTTTGTCAATCCATTTATGAAAACTATAGATTTTTTATTGAATTTTATTCAATATTCGATTTATTGGAACAGTTGATTACCTTCAAGGCTACGGCGAGATAGGTTGGTGCATCGCTTGGTGCTTAATGCTACGTTACTAGCTAGGTGATATACACTAACGAAAATATTTAAATTCGTAGAAATAGGAATTTGCCTCGATTTTTCACCTGGATATAATTTTATTTATTTATAAAAATCTGACAATCTATTGACTACAATTAATATGCAATAATGTATTCAACCTCACTAAGATAAACCTGTATTGAGGTTAAATAAATTCACATTTTTGACAGACATAAATGACACAAAAATAATACTATACAAAACAACATGTCAATAATGTCGCCAGTTGGGTAGGTACTTATATAAACCACTTGCAACAATAATTTTTAAATAATATAAATGATAAATAATACAATAACAAAAAAAACCTAAAAATATAATATGTAGGGTAACCATGAGTATTGTAAATAAAATTAAAAAAAAAAAATAACACATATTTCAATTTAGGAAGATTAACGATGAAAGAATACTTTTGCCATCCTCAGACAATAAAAACAACTTGATATATTTTTTATGAAGAATTATGAAGTTCTATAATATATAAACGGTGTCTCAAAACGGTGTTTCTTACAAGTTAAGTGCCTTGAGGTGGTTGTAAAATATTTTTTTTTTATTTGTTTATCTATTATTAAGGACCACTTACAGCTAACAAGTTATTATACATCAATAGGTTCAAAAATAATAAAAAGCTAATATAAAACTGGTCAGCCAATTACTAGAGGCCACATCCTGCATTAAAAATTGGTATACAAATCAATAAGAAAATAAAAATATCTTAAATGGAAATTATATAAAAACAAACAAGATACAACAGAGATTAAGATCACAACAAAGAAAAATAGCGAAAGATGTTAACAAAACAAAAAGATAAACATTACTTTAAAAGATACAATTAAGCACAAACAGATAAAAAAGTGAAACATTATAGCGAAAAAAAAAAATAAAACAAAAAGGTAGTTTAATATGTTAATTTACAAGTGAGGAAAGTTTTCTTCTGAATGTCACCAGACTGTCACCAAAAATATCTATGTCCTTATTAATATGAAAAGTATTATTAAATCTACACATCCGAGTAATGGGATTGAAGCAGTGTTATACTAGTAAGTAAGTTTTATATTTATTATTAAACGCTATAGCAGGAACGCAAAAATAAACAACGTTAAAAAACCTATATTAATTTATTTTCAGTGAAATAAATTGAGTTTTCAATATTCTGTTGAGAAAATCAATAATTACCCGTCTATGTACCTACCAACTTAACGAAAAATGTTTAATGTAATGAAAATACATAAGATTATTTTTTGTGTTTGAAATATTATTTTACAAAGCAATTTTAGTGAATAATAAGTTCAGTAAACATTATTTGTATTTTTTGTAATTTTAAGAGATGTTTTATATTTAAATTCTATTATAGAAATATTAAATTAAAATACAACATATTTTTTCTAGCATACAAAAAATAATTATATTAAACAAGTTAATAATAACTAGTTGCATGTAACACATGAGATCCAACTGTCGATAGCGATAGTATGTATAGTTGAAGAATAAGAATCAAACTATAAACCCATAAATCCAAATTATTGAAAATTTTAACACATGTTGGTATGTTTGTCAAGATAGGACAGTATGGAGGTCAGTCCTGTTTTCCTACCCGGAATATGAAAACAGCATGATGGTTCTGTATGTATGTTTGGAGATTAAGTACCTATCAAACTATTAAGTCTTCTTACATATTGTGTATAGGCGACTGCCCTACAAATTGTATGAAGCAATGTCGTCACTACATTCAATTTTTATAAAAATTGTTAAAAAAAGTTTGAGATGTGCTAATACAATGTTTATATTTTTTATAGAAAATTGAATTATCTAGTTGGGGTGTTTCGGCTTTTTTCGATATTTAAAAAAAAAATTAAAATTAAGGCAGTTAAACTCATAAATTTATCATAAAAAAAATAATTTTCTTAATAAAAAATGTTTGAGAAACCCTGGAATTTTTTTGAATAAATTAATTTGAGATTTTGTATTTGTCTATATTGTTACCAATTTTCAGCGTTCTAGCTTTTATGGTTTCTGAGATATAGGAAAAAATAAAATAAAAATTCAAAAGTTAATAACCCCTGACTGAAACAAAAATTCAAAATTCCGAGTATAAAAGTTTTGTAGGCCTGTAACTGTTTATATATTCTGAAATTTTAGGCTCTGTAAATTGAGCGGATCAAAAGTTATAAGGGGGGGACGGACACACACACACACAGACATACACACACACAGACACACACACACACACAGACACACGAAATGTTCTACTCCGAATTCTGAGTAAAACCGTGTATGGAACATATATGCTGCGAAGCCTCTAAGTTGGTGTTTTTTGACTTCAAAGTTGGAAAAGCCGTGAAAAAAGTAGACCTCTCCATACTAGTTGCATGTAACACATGAGATCCAACTGTCGATAGCGATAGTATGTATAGTTGAAGAATATGTACCAAACTATAAACCAATAAATACAAATTATTGAATATTTTCAGATATTTTGTTTTCTATACAACATATGTAGGTATGTATGTCAAGATAGGATAGTATGGAAGAAGATCCTTTTTTCCTACCCAGAATATGAAAATAGCATGATGGTATGTATGTATGTTTGGAGATGAAGTATCAAACTATTAAGTCTTCTTACATATTGTGTATAGGCGATTGCTATACAAAATGTATGAAGCGATGTCGTCACTAAATTCAATTTTTAAAAAAAAGGTTAAAAAAAATTGAATCTACTACTACAATTTAAATATTTTTTATAGAAAATTAAATTATCTAGTTGGGGTGTTTCGGCTTTTTTCGATATTTTTAAAATATTTGGAAATATAGGCAGTCAAACTCATAAATTTATCATAAAAAAAATATTTTTCTTAATAAAAAATGTTTGAGAAAACCTGGAATTTTTTTGAAAAAATTAATTTGAGATTTTGTATTTTTCTATGTTTATACCAATTTTCAGCGTTCTAGCTTTTATGGTTTCTGAGATATATGGAAAAATAAAGTAAAAATTCAAAAGTTGATAACCCCTGACTGAAACAAAAATTCAAAATTCTGAGTATAAAAGTTTTGTAGTTTTGTATAAAAGTTTTATTTCTGAAATTTTGGGCTCTGTAAATTGAGCGGATCAAAAGTTATAAGGGGGGGACGGACACACACACACACAGACACACGAAATGTTCTACTCCGAATTCTGAGTAAATCCGTGTATGGAACATATATGCTGCGAAGCCTCTAAGTTGGTGTTTTTTGACTTCAAAGTTGGAAAAGCCGTGAAAAAAGTAGACCTCTCCATACAATTCTCGCGTATTCTGGCTTGATACATTGTCGATATGTTAAGAGAACAAAGTTCTCCTGAACAAATCGACAGTTGGATAATGTCAACATTTTAAAAATGAATTATGTGCACATCTGAAGAAAGAAGGATATACTAGTTGCATGTAACACATGAGATCCAACTGTCGATAGCGATAGTATGTATAGTTGAAGAATAAGAATCAAACTATAAACCCATAAATACAAATTATTGAAAATTTTAACACATGTTAGTATGTATGTCAATATAGGACAGTATGGAGGTCAGTCCTGTTTTCCTACCCGGAATATGAAAACAGCATGATGGTTCTGTATGTATGTTTGGAGATTAAGTACCTATCAAACTATTAAGTCTTCTTACATATTGCGTATAGGCGACTGCCCTACAAATTGTATGAAGCAATGCCGTAACTACATTCAATTTTTATAAAAATTGTTAAAAAAAGTTTGAGATGTGCTAATACCATGAAATATTTTTTATAGAAAATTAAATTATCTAGTTGGGGTGTTTCGGCTTTTTTCGATATTTTAAAAAAAAATGAAAATATAGGCAGTTTAACTCATAAATTTATCATAAAAAAAATATTTTTCTTAATGAAAAATGTTTGAGAAACCTTGGAATTTTTTTGAATAAACTAATTTGAGATTTTGTATTTTTCTATGCTTATACCAATTTTCAGCGTTTTAGCTTTTATGGTTTCTGAAATATATAGAAAAATAAATTAAAAATTCAAAAGTTGATAACCCCTGACTGAAACAAAAATTCAAAATTCTGAGTATAAAAGTTTTGTAGGCCTATAACTGTTTATATATTCTGAAATTTTGGGCTCTGTAAATTGAGCGGATCAAAAGTTATAAGGGGGGGACGGACACACACACACACAGACACACAGACACACACACAGACACACAGACACACGAAATGTTCTACTCCGAATTCTGAGTAAATCCGTGTATGGAACATATATGCTGCGAAGCCTCTAAGTTGGTGTTTTTTGACTTCAAAGTTGGAAAAGCCGTGAAAAAAGTAGACCTCTCCATACAATTCTCGCGTATTCTGGCTTGATACATTGTCGATATGTTAAGAGAACAAAGTTCTCCTGAACAAATCGACAGTTGGACAATTCTCGCGTATTCTGGCTTGATACATTGTCGATATGTTAAGAGAACAAAGTTCTCCTGAACAAATGGACAGTTGGATGATAACTAGTTGCATGTAACACATGGGATCCAACTGTCGACAGCGATAGTATGTATAGTTGAAGAATAAGTACCAAACCCATAAATACAAATTATTTATTATTTTATGATATTTAGTTTTCTATACAACACATGTACCTAGGTAGTCAAGATAGGATAGTATGGAGGTCAGTCTTTTTTTCCTACCCGGAATATGAAAACAGCATGATGGTATATGTATATTGTATGTTTAGAGATGAAGTATCAAACTATTAAGTCTTCTTTGATATTGTGTATAGGTGACTACCATACAAATTGTATGAAGCGATGTCGTCACTAAATTCAATTTTTATAAAAATTGTTAAAAAAAATTTGAGATGTACTGCTACAATGTTAATATTTTTTATATAAAATTAAATTATCTAGTTGGGGTGTTTCAGCTTTTTTCGATATTTTAAAAAAAAATGGAAATATAGGCAGTTAAACTCATAAATTTATCATAAAAAAAATACTTTTCTTAATAAAAAATGTTTGAGAAACCCTGGAATTTTTTTGAAAAAACTAATTTGAGATTTTGTATTTGTCTATGTTTGTACCAATTTTCAGCGTTCTAGCGTTTATGGTTTCTGAGATATATGGAAAAATAAAATAAAAATTCAAAAGTTGATAACCCCTGACTGAAACAAAAATTCAAAATTCCGAGTATAAAAGTTTTGTAGGCCTGTAACTATTTATATATTCTGAAATTTTAGGCTCTGTAAATTGAGCGGATCAAAAGTTATAAGGGGGGGACGGACACACACACAGACACACAGACACACAGACACACACACACACACACACACACACACACACACACACACACACACACACACACACACACACACACACACACACAGACACACGAAATGTTCTACTCCGAATTCTGAGTAAATCCGTGTATGGAACATATATGCTGCGAAGCCTCTAAGTTGGTGTTTTTTGACTTCAAAGTTGGAAAAGCCGTGAAAAAAGTAGACCTCTCCATACAATTCTCGCGTATTCTGGCTTGATACATTGTCGATATGTTAAGAGAACAAAGTTCTCCTGAACAAATCGACAGTTGGAATACTAGTTGCATGTAACACATGGGATCCAACTGTCGACAGCGATCGTATGTATAGTTGAAGAATAAGTACCAAACCCATAAATACTAGTTGCATGTAACACATGAGATCCAACTGTCGATAGCGATAGTATGTATAGTTGAAGAATAAGAAACAAACTATAAACCCATAAATCCAAATTATTGAAAATTTTCACACATGTTGGTATGTATGTCAAGATAGGACAGTATGGAGTTCAGTCCTGTTTTCCTACCCGGAATATGAAAACAGCATGATGGTTCTGTATGTATGTTTGGAGATTAAGTACCTATCAAACTATTAAGTCTTCTTACATGTGTATAGGCGACTGCCCTACAAATTGTATGAAGCGATGTCGTCACTAAATTCAATTTTTATAAAAATTGTTAAAAAAAATTTGAGATGTACTGCTACAATGTTTATATTTTTTATATAAAATTAAATTATCTAGTTGGGGTGTTTCGGCTTTTTTCGATATTTTAAAAATAAATGGAAATATAGGCAGTTAAACTTATAAATTTATCATAAAAAAAATATTTTTCTTAATAAAAAATGTTTGAGAAATCCTGGAATTTTTTTGAAAAAACTAATTTGAGATTTTTTATTTTTCTATGTTTGTACCAATTTTCAGCGTTCTAGCGTTTATGGTTTCTGAGATATATGGAAAAATAAAATAAAAATTCAAAAGTTGATAACCCCTGACTGAAACAAAAATTCAAAATTCCGAGTATAAAAGTTTTGTAGGCCTGTAACTGTTTATATATTCTGAAATTTTAGGCTCTGTAAATTGAGCGGATCAAAAGTTATAAGGGGGGGACGGACACACACACAGACACACAGACACACACACACACACACACACACACACACACACACACAGACACACGAAATGTTCTACTCCGAATTCTGAGTAAAACCGTGTATGGAACATATATGCTGCGAAGCCTCTAAGTTGGTGTTTTTTGACTTCAAAGTTGGAAAAGCCGTGAAAAAAGTAGACCTCTCCATACAATTCTCGCGTATTCTGGCTTGATACATTGTCGATATGTTAAGAGAACAAAGTTCTCCTGAACAAATCGACAGTTGGAATACTAGTTGCATGTAACACATGGGATCCAACTGTCGACAGCGATCGTATGTATAGTTGAAGAATAAGTACCAAACCCATAAATACTAGTTGCATGTAACACATGAGATCCAACTGTCGATAGCGATAGTATGTATAGTTGAAGAATAAGAAACAAACTATAAACCCATAAATCCAAATTATTGAAAATTTTAACACATGTTGGTATGTATGTCAAGATAGGACAGTATGGAGTTCAGTCCTGTTTTCCTACCCGGAATATGAAAACAGCATGATGGTTCTGTATGTATGTTTGGAGATTAAGTACCTATCAAACTATTAAGTCTTCTTACATGTGTATAGGCGACTGCCCTACAAATTGTATGAAGCGATGTCGTCACTAAATTCAATTTTTATAAAAATTGTTAAAAAAAATTTGAGATGTACTGCTACAATGTTGATATTTTTTATATAAAATTAAATTATCTAGTTGGGGTGTTTCGGCTTTTTTCGATATTTTAAAAATAAATGGAAATATAGGCAGTTAAACTTATAAATTTATCATAAAAAAAATATTTTTCTTAATAAAAAATGTTTGAGAAATCCTGGAATTTTTTTGAAAAAACTAATTTGAGATTTTTTATTTTTCTATGTTTGTACCAATTTTCAGCGTTCTAGCGTTTATGGTTTCTGAGATATATGGAAAAATAAAATAAAAATTCAAAAGTTGATAACCCCTGACTGAAACAAAAATTCAAAATTCCGAGTATAAAAGTTTTGTAGGCCTGTAACTGTTTATATATTCTGAAATTTTAGGCTCTGTAAATTGAGCGGATCAAAAGTTATAAGGGGGGGACGGACACACACACAGACACACAGACACACACACACACACACACACACACACACACACACACACACAGACACACGAAATGTTCTACTCCGAATTCTGAGTAAAACCGTGTATGGAACATATATGCTGCGAAGCCTCTAAGTTGGTGTTTTTTGACTTCAAAGTTGGAAAAGCCGTGAAAAAAGTAGACCTCTCCATACAATTCTCGCGTATTCTGGCTTGATACATTGTCGATATGTTAAGAGAACAAAGTTCTCCTGAACAAATCGACAGTTGGAATACTAGTTGCATGTAACACATGGGATCCAACTGTCGACAGCGATCGTATGTATAGTTGAAGAATAAGTACCAAACCCATAAATACTAGTTGCATGTAACACATGAGATCCAACTGTCGATAGCGATAGTATGTATAGTTGAAGAATAAGAAACAAACTATAAACCCATAAATCCAAATTATTGAAAATTTTAACACATGTTGGTATGTATGTCAAGATAGGACAGTATGGAGTTCAGTCCTGTTTTCCTACCCGGAATATGAAAACAGCATGATGGTTCTGTATGTATGTTTGGAGATTAAGTACCTATCAAACTATTAAGTCTTCTTACATGTGTATAGGCGACTGCCCTACAAATTGTATGAAGCGATGTCGTCACTAAATTCAATTTTTATAAAAATTGTTAAAAAAAATTTGAGATGTACTGCTACAATGTTGATATTTTTTATATAAAATTAAATTATCTAGTTGGGGTGTTTCGGCTTTTTTCGATATTTTAAAAATAAATGGAAATATAGGCAGTTAAACTTATAAATTTATCATAAAAAAAATATTTTTCTTAATAAAAAATGTTTGAGAAATCCTGGAATTTTTTTGAAAAAACTAATTTGAGATTTTTTATTTTTCTATGTTTGTACCAATTTTCAGCGTTCTAGCGTTTATGGTTTCTGAGATATATGGAAAAATAAAATAAAAATTCAAAAGTTGATAACCCCTGACTGAAACAAAAATTCAAAATTCCGAGTATAAAAGTTTTTTAGGCCTATAACTGTTTATATATTCTGAAATTTTAGGCTCTGTAAATTGAGCGGATCAAAAGTTATAAGGGGGGGACGGACACACACACAGACACACAGACACACAGACACACACACACACACACACACACACACACACACACACACACACACACACACACACACACACACACACACACACACACACAGACACACGAAATGTTCTACTCCGAATTCTGAGTAAATCCGTGTATGGAACATATATGCTGCGAAGCCTCTAAGTTGGTGTTTTTTGACTTCAAAGTTGGAAAAGCCGTGAAAAAAGTAGACCTCTCCATACAATTCTCGCGTATTCTGGCTTGATACATTGTCGATATGTTAAGAGAACAAAGTTCTCCTGAACAAATCGACAGTTGGAATACTAGTTGCATGTAACACATGGGATCCAACTGTCGACAGCGATCGTATGTATAGTTGAAGAATAAGTACCAAACCCATAAATACTAGTTGCATGTAACACATGAGATCCAACTGTCGATAGCGATAGTATGTATAGTTGAAGAATAAGAAACAAACTATAAACCCATAAATCCAAATTATTGAAAATTTTAACACATGTTGGTATGTATGTCAAGATAGGACAGTATGGAGTTCAGTCCTGTTTTCCTACCCGGAATATGAAAACAGCATGATAATTCTGTATGTATGTTTGGAGATTAAGTACCTATCAAACTATTAAGTCTTCTTACATGTGTATAGGCGACTGCCCTACAAATTGTATGAAGCGATGTCGTCACTAAATTCAATTTTTATAAAAATTGTTAAAAAAAATTTGAGATGTACTGCTACAATGTTAATATTTTTTATATAAAATTAAATTATCTAGTTGGGGTGTTTCGGCTTTTTTCGATATTTTAAAAATAAATGGAAATATAGGCAGTTAAACTCATAAATTTATCATAAAAAAAATATTTTTCTTAATAAAAAATGTTTGAAAAACCCTGGAATTTTTTTGAAAAAACTAATTTGAGATTTTGTATTTTTCTATGTTTGTACCAATTTTCAGCGTTCTAGCGTTTATGGTTTCTGAGATATATGGAAAAATAAAATAAAAATTCAAAAGTTGAGAACCCCTGACTGAAACAAAAATTCAAAATTCCGAGTATAAAAGTTTTGTAGGCCTGTAACTGTTTATATATTCTGAAATTTTAGGCTCTGTAAATTGAGCGGATCAAAAGTTATAAGGGGGGGACGGACACACACACAGACACACAGACACACAGACACACACACACACACACACACACACACACACAGACACACGAAATGTTCTACTCCAAATTCTGAGTAAATCCGTGTATGGAACATATATGCTGCGAAGCCTCTAAGTTGGTGTTTTTTGACTTCAAAGTTGGAAAAGCCGTGAAAAAAGTAGACCTCTCCATACAATTCTCGCGTATTCTGGCTTGATACATTGTCGATATGTTAAGAGAACAAAGTTCTCCTGAACAAATCGACAGTTGGACAAGATCACTCCAAGGGCGCTGTAGCTTATTTGTTGGCTCTACGAAACAAGGCAGTCTTAAGAAGTCTACCGAAGGTGTCAATGCTCCGAGCTCCACGTATGTCAAGACGCAATTTATTCCATTTCAAAGGCCCGTTCACACTAAAACCACGATCAGAGTAAGCCGCCTTATTGACTCTATCCAATTCTTTTAAAGAGTTGGTACTCTGTGATCCAGATGATCTCAGTGTTAGCTATTTTCCTGACGGAAAATTCTTTTGGCACAGTTCTTGGATGTATTGTGGAGCCAAGTCTTTCAGAGCCTTAAGCACCGTCAGGCGAACCACATAGACCACTCGTTCTGGACATCTCAACCAGTGCAGTTCGTTTAGAAGAGGTGTTGTGTGACATCTTTTATCGGCTACATATATCAATCTCGCAGCTGCGTTGAAAACTATTTGTAATCTATCAAGCCGATACTTAGGCAAACCCACAACAATAGTATTGCAGTCATCCAGCCTTGACACCAAAAATGCATTTACAAGCGTTTTAGCTTCGTATTCGGGTAAGCTCCGGCGGATAACATTAATTACCACAAATGAAAGCAACAAGAGCTAACAGTTTTTGAGATTTGCAAGTCCAGCGATACTTTGTTGTCCATGTGGACGCCTAGAAATTTGAAGCTATTTGATGGTCAAAGTAACAAAGTTGGGTTTCACGTCGTAATTAATTATTCATATGACTTCTGAATCATTGAATCCCGATAGGGAAAAAATATCCAATTTATGCGTATATGAAAAATAAAAATAATCGATTTACATATAGGTACATTGGTACAAGCAAGTAAACAAGCCAAAAATGAATATAATAATGGCGCAGTTCAGGGTTGACGTCTGTGCGAGAGCATTGTCACCTCATTTACATAAAAGGACTGTTGCTTTTATTGTTTACAAAAACCAATATCTTAATAGATGGCATTACAAAAAGATTTCTTCCTTACTTCATAGATGGCAACAGTAAAAATGTCTTATTTTCAAACGGTCTGTTTTTCATTGTAAAAATATATAGAACTTTCGAAATTTCATTGTTAAGGGAACTCAATAAGAAGGCATAATTGGTAAACGTTGCGCAAGCGCACAAAGTGATTGCATAAACCAGCCGATGGCAGGTCGTAAGTTCTGTAAGTTATTTGATTTCCTGGTTCTCCTATAATATTCCAATTTCGTCTCTATTGAGATGTTAAAAATTTGTCAAATAATTAATTATACTAGCAGAAGTATGCCACAAAGAAATTGCTGCAAAGTACGAGGATGCTTTTGATGTTTGCAAGGAGAGAGGATTATGTCTGTACATTTTATCTGCTAACCCCTTTAAGGACAAG
Organism: Molanna angustata; assembly: GCA_963576475.1. Taxonomy (NCBI): domain Eukaryota; kingdom Metazoa; phylum Arthropoda; class Insecta; order Trichoptera; family Molannidae; genus Molanna; species Molanna angustata. The sequence continues at coordinate 16,469,808 of OY754965.1, read as the reverse complement.
GCGTGATGGTATCTATGTATGTATGTATATATTTGAGATTTTATTGTTTTTATCTGGAACAGTTTTCTTCTGGTATAATTCGTAATATAAATGATACTAAAATTAGCAAGGGATACGTTAAAGTATATCTGGCCACAAAACGATAGTAATTTTGACATTTATTTCATAGATAAAGTTACAGAAACTTGACAGACCCTTTTGAATCGTTTCTCCTTTATCGGTCGAAAGCTCACAGATAACAGCGAGCTTTTTTTATTCAAACTGATAAACGGGTTATGGTTTAAGGAAGGAATTTCAAAATAATTTTACCGATCTGACTGAAAATAAAATGAAAAAAAAAACAAAATAAAAACCAGCGGATCAGATATTTTTATCAAAATATGTTTCGTTGTTTGAAAATAGTTTTCGGACCTCATTTATTTGAAAGATTTAATTTCAGTAACAAAATGTTGCTCTCTTTGTTATTCAGATTTTTTGCGAAGAATTCTATCAACGCAAAATAATTCAGATAATTTGAATTAATTTTGCGGATTTCATCCATATTTTTGATCTTTGGAGAAAACATCAAGTCTTTTTAAAATTTATCTAAAATACCAAGATGGTTGTACTTCTCATTGAGAGTGTGTTAAATTAATATTTAACATAGTATTCCTTTAGTTGTACGATAAGCAATGCAAAAGATGGGTGTTGGCAGAGTGGTTAGCGTGCTGGGATAGTAATACAGTGGTCACGAGTTCGAATCCTGACACGACCGATTACGTTCACCTATAGCACAAGAATTTAGGGAATGTATACGTACTTGTTACAAGGACATATTCATTCTTTTAAAAAATGTTTGTAATTATTAACAATCTTTTTCACACAAAATATTATATATACACGTATCCAGAAATTCATTAGGCAAAACTACACGCAATAAATGTATGACAATATTAATAATAGAGAAAAGGCTTATACATATATTTATATACATGTATAAACTCACGCATACATATTATAATATAAAAAAAAATACTCAAAATTTTATTGTAATATAAAATTTCACATTTCTCTTTTAATAACAAACATTGAATTGCCTTCACATATCTGTCTGTACCTTATTTTGCAATCGATTTTTAACTTCCCGACTAGTTAGATCTTTGAAACTTTAGGATTTGTGTATTCCCAGAGATGATATTTTGATAAAATTAAACAATTTTGTATTTAATACATGTCCAGAACGAGTGGAATATAGGGTAAGCCTGATGGTGTTTAAGGCTCTGAACGACTTGGCTCCGCACTATATTCAAGAACTGTGCCAAAAGAATGTTCCATCAGGAAGACAGCTTGCACTGATATCATCTAGATCACATAGAACCAAATCTTTTAAATAATTGGACAGAGTCAATAAGGCGGCTTACTATGATCGTGGTTTCAGTATGAACGAGCCTTTGGAATAAATTGCCTCATGGCATACGTGAAGTTCAGAGCATTGACAACTTCGGTAGAATTCTTAAGACTGCCTTGTTTCGTAGAGCCAAAAAATAAGCCACAGCGCCCTTGGAGTGATCTTGTATCACTAAACGGCGCTTTATAAATTTGATTTATTATTATCATTATTAACTTGTTTAATAAGAACTTGATTCGAATAAAATGTGCAACATACAAAATGACATATGAATATGAAAAGTACATATTGGTGACGTCAATGTTATAAGCCAGTTAAATTCTGTGCCGGTGTCACAGGTTCGAGTTTTGGCAGAAGAGAAATTAATTGAAAATGCAAATAATAATCTGTTTACTGATCTTGCTCTTTTGGACTGGAAACACTGATAAGTTGGAGGTCATTTGGCAATAAACTTGCCACTTGTACAGGTTGCAAAGAAGTGTTTTTTTTTTATTATTGTAACTAATAAGTTGCATCATTGACAAAATTCTTCTTCTTTCTCCTTAGCGCTTTTGTCCATTACTTGCTTGAATCCTAAAAAGAAATTAATCATGAAGTAAAAACATTCATACAATTTGGTCAGAACAATATCGAAATAGAAATAAAATTAGGAGTTCTTTAACTGGCCAGAATAAATAATAATGTGATACGTGTACCCAATAAATTATTTACCAAAACAATGAAAATGTCTATAAATGTAAGTTGTAATAAGGATACGTTTTATATTTATATAGATAATGTTACTTTTATGAGTTTACTCGTCTATCATTAATTTACTCATTGACTTGGGTGTACGTGCAAACATATCTATTCGTATACTTCATACATATGTCACGGAGCTTGAATGATTAAAGACACGCTACATATTACAAAATAAATTATGGCTTTATATATTATATTAAGTAGATTAAATACTAGTTGCATGTAACACATGAGATCCAACTGTCGATAGTGATAGTATGTATAGTTGAAGAATAAGTACCAAACTATAAACCCATAAATACAAATTTTTGAAAATTTTAACACATGTATGTCAAGATAGGACAGTATGGAGGTCAGTCCTCTTTTCCTACCCGGAATATGAAAACAGCATGATTGTTCTGTATGTATGTTTGGAGATTAAGTATCAAACTATTAAGTCTTCTTACATATTGTGTATAGGCGACTGCCATACAAATTGTATGAAGCAATGTTGTCACTAAATTCAATTTTTATAAAAATTATTAAAAAAAATTGAGATGTGCTAATACAATATTAATATTTTTTATAGAAAATTAAATTATCTAGTTGGGTTGTTTCGGCTTTTTTCGATATTTTTCAAAAATTTGGAAATATAGGCAGTTAAACAAAATGTTTTATATATGTGAAAATGTTTTATAATTATGTTGAAATGTTTTATTAATATACAAATATGCGAATAAAGATTCCTCAGTTTAAACGGTTTTGGACACAAAAAGTAACATGGAAATGTAGGTTTTTATTAAGTTAAAGCAAATGTGAAAGATTGCCAATGTGTAAATGTTAGAAGCCTCAGTTGGGTTCTAGGTATTAGATATTGACTCCAGAAGGAAATTTAAAGGTTTAGTATTCGATTGAACTCCTTGTTGTGACGTGTTGGAAGAGAGGTCACCAGAACAGATTATGTTCACTTAAAAGAGTGTGAACTCTATTTAGTATTGCTGAAGTCACAACAGTCAGAGTGAGCGTATTTCACTGAGGGTGATATACCTATTATTACTCGAATGCAAATTAGTACTAGAGGAAATAGGTAGGTGAGATGATAGAGAGTAGAGATAAGAAATAACAATCAAGAGAAACTTACAAATTGATGTATTAAGCACAAACACGATTCCATATAAACAGAAAAACAATTATCACACGCGAGTAGAATATATCAAGAAGATGTTTCACGAAACAATTTAGACAGGTAAAGAGATGTGTTGTCTTCATTATATACTCTACTGTTTTGACACAATATGTCAAAACAGAGGTCAATGTACAGCCATGTTGTGAAGTACATTTATGGGTATCACAATATGAATATAGCGTTATTGTTGTCATGAAACACAGTGAAAGTCGATGACCTTTTTAAATGTTTTTCTTGATCTACTTGTGACAGAAATACCAATTTTGAATATTGAAGTACCCATGTAGGTATTCAATGGACTTAAATAATATATTTACTTTTATTGAGCCGAATCAAGTAGTGTTATAATATTACTAGAATTCGGAATAGCTACGTGGCAAATGTATGTTTTTTTTTTTAATTTTGTCTTTTAGGGTCTTTTATGTTGAACTAACCGGTCAGTTGTTTTATCGTAATAAATCGAAAAATTGATATTTTCTTAAAATAGGAATTGGTTTATATTTATAATATGGTTTATGTTTATCACGTCAACTAATTTTTAATATTAAATTTCATATTCTGACTGCGCGAGTGAAGTACAGCCCGACATTATAATATGCGCGATTGTTTCCGAAAAAGCAAAACATTTCCCACACCTATCATCTAATACAGGGGATCCCAACCTTTTTGTACTCTAGAGCACATTCTTAAATATCGGTAGGGTGGCGGACACCACCTATTTTTAATCGACAAACTTCTTCCATAACTTCTCTTTTTCCCCTAATTTATTTTCTTATATTCATAATTTATTAAAAAGAAGACTGACCGTTTGGTTGTCGGGGCCATGCTTATTGCTTTCACTGACAGACCACTCATACATACAATATTGCAAACATACGATCGTATTTAATAAACCGTAGGCACTCAAAAAAATTAAAACTTTAACAAATAAATAAGAATAATTCATATTTTTTATTAATGTTTATGAAAAAAAATTGTCTCAGTCGAATAGTGGCGGTCACACACGAAACGATCCGCGGGCGCCATGGTGCCCGCGGGCACGGGGTTGGGAGACTCTGATCTAATACATTAATGTCTTTTATTATATATTTATGATGATTTTTAGTTTTTATTACTCTATCCAGAATCGCTTTTATAAAACCTTTTAAATCCGCGTCTAAATCACCAATACTTAACCATTTGTTTGACGAAATTTTGTCAACATAAGATTTAAAATTTAGGGGATTTATTAATAAAAATATTATAATTATATATTTGTTAATTTAACAAAATATTTTAAAATGACAAAAACAAGTAAAGTACTGCTGCCCAACAAGGGAACCATGTGGTAGGGCAGTTTACAACTTTACAGTGACAATATACTTATAAACTTGGTGATGATTGTTTCCGCTCAACATACATTAAGTAGGCACACAATCAATATACTTTGTAGGTACTTATAACGTATTTACCACAACTTCAAAAACCATCAAAACAGACACATTGCTCACATAAAACAGACCGATTCTTTATGATTTTAACTCAAATACCCAACTTCATGTGAAGGTGTCAGGGGTCACAAGACCCGGCACTTCTTCCTTCAGTAATGACCAATGACTTTGTCTTATTTGTATTCGGTTTTGCTTCAACAGTCGAAAAGACATTCATCAGGAAAAACGGTCGTTCTGTATCGGAATAAAATAATTGTATAAGAACAAAACATTGCTTAATTTTTATACTCATCATCTTTATATAAATTCAGTCAGTAATATTCTTATGTTAATGCTTTGTAATTACTTAATTTTATTTGAGTCGTTTTTTTAATTTATTCTTTGGTTCTTAATGTATGTACTTTCGTGTGTAATTTACCTTTCTTATTTATTTATTTATATAATTTATGTACATGTGTACAAAGGCAGGTTTATTGCCATAAGGCAATTTCTTCCAACCAACCCGAGCAACGTGAAGTCTCTAAGTTAAATTGGTACAATACTAATTTATTGAGAAATAAATTGATAAAAAATAACATAAAAGATCAAGAAATATAAAAAAATACAAAGAGAAAAAAAATGAAAAGAGAGTTTAAAAAAAAGAATAATTAAAATAACACTGATCATAGCATTGAGGAAAAGGAGGTTACGGAAGGATATAGAAGGAATTCAGGAACTATTTGACAAATAAAGTTTTTTTAGTTTACCTTTAAATATTTGAATGGATTGAGATGACGTTACTTCATCACTTAGGCCATTCCATAGTCTAGCTGATTGTACTTGAAAAGAGGAGCTGAAAACTTCTGTATTGTGAATGGGGATGGATAGCTAGTGTAGTACGTTCAGCAGATCGAAGGGATAGGCCGTGACTTAACAAGAAAACGACGTTATTTTTTAAATATTGTGGTGAAAAGGGATCATAAATAGTCTTATAAAGTAATGACAGAATGTGAATGTTACGACGATCTCGTATCTTTGGCCAACGAAGAATATTTCTACAAGTCGAAACATGATCATATTTTTTAAGATTGTAAATGAACCGTATACAGACATTCTGTAATCGTTCCAGTTTATTTAATAATTCTTCATTGGCATCCAGATAACACACATCACCGTAATCAAGCAATGGAAGTAAGGATTGAGCTAGTGTAATTTTACAATGTATTGGAAGAAAGTTCTTCAATCTATTAAGAGGATGGATATTATAAAACAGAGTTTTACTGACATGAGAAATCTGTCCATGCCAAGAAAGTGTTTATGTGTTTTTATTTTTTATATTATCTGCTAACGTTGATGTGTATAGATGTTATGAATGTTTATAAATTGTGTTTTTTGGTTAAATTTATGCTGTGTCATACAATATTTTGTTTTGTAAAGGACTTTAAGCAGTGAATGTCCGAATAAATAAAATAAATAAATATATAAATAAGGAAATTCTACCAAGTCAGTCCCATAATATAATCTGTGGTCAATTATGTAAGTATGGAAAAAATTAAAAGTACATTTTGATTGATATTAGTAAGTAAATAAAAATCGATAATTTAAAGATGAATTCAGATCCCAAATCATGCATGAGTTTGACGTTGATTTATGTAGTCAATTCCAGATAAGCCTTTTTTAGACACGAATAACAAAAGTGTGAATTGAGATGGATATTTAATTTAAAATCAGACATTTAAATAACAGCTGACGGACAGAATCACAAGATAAAATTTATGAGTCGAGTTTAAAATTTCGTATTTGATTTCCTTCCATCTGATAATTGAATTAAATAAGTTGAAGATTAATATTTGACATTGTACATATCTGTTTAAAAATAAAATTATAAATACGACGCAAAAAATTTTCAATCATAAATAAAAATATATTTTTTCTCACCACAACAATGGAATAGTGGAGTGTTATGATTTCACAATTTTAATGCGTGTTTTTTGTACATCATTTTTTCAACGGGTATCATGTAGAGCAGTGACTCCCAAAGTGGTCCAGGTGGACCCCCAGGGGTCTACGGGAGACTCGACGGGGATCTACGATGGCATGAAATAATAATGGGGGTTCAAAACTTGTAAGTAGGGGTCCACAATAAAAATTGGTTAGACTTTATATATCGATGTATGCAGATAATAATTTAAAAAAATAAACGATCAAAAAATCCATATTTCATCTCCATTATCTCATAATCTCTTAAAATCCACTATCTCATTTAGCATTAAAATCTTTTTTAAAAACCTCCCTTCATTTTCTTTTTATTTTAACCTATCGAAATTTAAGGTCTAACGATGGAAATTCGCGTCACAGCTGATTAGCTGTGACGCGAATTTCCATCGTTAGATCTAATCTTCACATTTTTTGTCGAGTTGTGGAAATATGGTAGAAATGTAGCAGCAGGGGTCCATCGAAACCAGTGAAATTTTGAAAGTGGTCTACGAGAAAACAAAGTTTGGGAACCTCTGATGTAGAGAGTGCGCTCTATGATTTTCGCCGTTATATGTTTGTATGTATGGCGTACGCACGTAATAGGCGTATGCCATATCATTTTTGTGTCCACTCCACAACCCAAACTATAAGTCCGATCGACTTCATATTTACATCATATGTGTAAAGTGCATAGACCTTAAGCTGATTAGTTTTCCATAGACAACCGTTAATTTCCTCTCTATGATTCATCATTTATGTTGTTTCTTTTTGTGTCCTCTCTACAGCCCAAACTATAAGTCCGATTGACTTCATATTGATATATCATATATGTTGTCTATAAACTTAGAACTTTTTCATAGATATCCATTAATTTATTTTCTATGATTTCATCTATCATACTTTTCAAAATGATCTCACGGCATGGGAAATCGAGATTTTTATATTGTTTGAATTTTTGATGCTATACACTTTTCAAAAATGCATTTCAGAATTGTCAAAATTTAAGGAAAAAATTATGGTCTGCTATAAATAAATAGCATATTCCAACTGTTGATTTGTTCAAGAGAATTTATTTCTCTTAACATATCGACAAATTATCAAGCCAAGATACACGAGATATGTATGCCGGGTCTATATTTTTTCATGGTTTTTTCAGCTTTGAAGCAAAAAACACCAACTTAGAGGCTTCGTAGCATATGTTTTGTTCCATATATATGGATTAACTTAGAATTTGAACATTTAGTGTGTCTGTGTGGTTGTGTGTATGCGTGTTCACCCCCCTTTATAACTTTTCATCCGCTCAATTAAAAGAGACAAAAATTTCAGAATATATAGATTTTTATAGGCCCACAAAACTTTTATACATAGAATTAAGAATTTTTGTTTCAGTCTGGGGTTATAACTATTGAAATATTACTATATGTTTTCATATATCTCAAAAACCATATACATAAGCAAGAACGCTGAAAATTGATATACCTAAATATAGAAAAATACAAAATCTCGATTTTTTTTTAATTCTGCAGAATTATTCAAATATTTTTTTTTACTAAAAATTTATGTGTTTAACACCCCAACTAGATTATTTAATTTTTTATAAAAAATTCGAACATTATAGTTGTTAATCTCAAACTCTTTATAACACTTTTTATAAAAATTGAATTTAGTGACGACATCGTTTCATACAATTTGTAAGGCAGTATACACTACACATTATCTACGGGGACTCAATAGTTTGATACTTAATCTCCAACATTCATGCAAACCATCATACTGTTTTCATATTCTGGGTAGGAAAAAAAACTTATATATATTAAAACTTACTTAAAAAAAAATAAAACTTACCTATACTTACTATCCTATCCCGACATACATACCTACATGTTTTATAAAGAAAACAAAATATCATAAAATATTTATCAATTTGTGTTTAAGTGTTTATTGTTTGGTACGTATTAAACATACTATCGCTATCGACAGTTGGATCTCAATTGTTACATGCAAATAGTTATATATTAATATGTGAAGCAAAAACTTCGGCCTGTTTTTTAAACAAAATCCACGCGAGTTTAAGATTTGGTATAGTTAAATTTTATATGGAGAATGAATACAGAAAGCTAAAATGTATATATTTCATGTGTTACAAATAAATACATTTTTTTTGTATTAAACCATAGATTTTCAAACCAATATAAATGATAAGTATAAGTATATACACAATTCTTCTTCTTCTTCAATGGCTCTACAGCCCATATCGAGCCTTGGCCTCCAGCAATTTCCTCCTCCAACCTCTCCTGTCACCTGCTGCGACCCTCCAGTTTGGCACATTCAGAAGCTGGGATGCGTCCCTCCCAATATCATCTTCCCATCGCAGCCTCGGTCTCCCGACCTTTCTTTTGCCACCTGGGTGCCCCTCTAAGACTCTTTTTGGTACCCGTGATGATGGCATTCTCTGAACATGCTCGGCCCATCTTAGCCTGCTTAGTCTTATATGTTCAGATAGTTTGGGTGATTTGTATATGCTGTACAACTCATCGTTGTATCTAATTCTCCATGTTTGTCCATCATTCACGGGTCCCAGGATTTTACGCAGCACTCTTCTCTCAAAGATGTCCAGCATCTCCGCAGACCTTATTGTCAGTGTCCAAGCCTCACACCCATATGACACAACAGTCCTGATGATTGTTTTATATAGGGTTACTTTTGTCTTTCTATGGACACTTCTAGACCTGAACACCGGTAACAGAGAGAAGAATGCTTTGTTACCTGTCACTATTCGTCTTTTTATTTCTAGGGTATCTTCATTATCTTTATTGATAGTAGAACCCAGGTATGCAAACTCCTTTACAGCTTCAAAAGTGTTTTTTTTCTTTGAACGTTATGTTGCTTTGTAGAACGTTTCTAGCATTTCTAGTTTGCTTCATTATTTTGGTTTGAGTTACATTAATTTGCAAAACTATTTCTGCTGCTGCTGTTTCAAGTGGTTCAAAGACTTCCTGTAGGGCTGCAAGGGATCTTCCGACAATGTTGAGGTCATCTGCATAACCAACTATTTGAGAACTTTTAAAATATATAGTGGAGTTGGTGTAAACAGATGTTTTTCTGATAACATATTCAAGAGCCAGATTGAACAGTGTAGGTGTCAAACCATAAACCTGCTTGAGACCCTGGGATACAACAAATTTTTCAGTCATCTCGCTGCCAATTTTCACCATGCATTTTGTATTGCTCATTGTGGATTTAACCAGCCTTATGAGTTTTGTTTGGATCTTAAATTCTAGTAGGATGCCATAGAGCTTTTCTCTGCTTATGCTGTCGTAGGCCTGCTTAAAATCAATAAACAGCTGGCATATATCTACGTCAAATTACACTTATTAATATGTGAAAGGAAAACTTTGTACCCCTTGATGAATACGTTATGTTTAATTTTAAACAATAGATCAGTTCCAATGACTTTTATAAAACTAAAGAATAAAAAAATTAGGTTCGAATTTTGACCACTGCGTGATCTCTAGTAATAGTAAATAAATAATATTAATAAACACTTCCTTGCACGCTTTGCAAGTGGCGAGTTTATTGCCATTTGGTAATAAATAATAATAAACAGTAATAATAATATTTTATCAACATTATAATCATTGAAATAATATTTATTCATGAATATAGTTTTGTTGAAAAATATTTTACTATATTAAAAAGTATTTATTTATTTATATATTTGTTTATTTGACAGTCTTTCTTGACTGTCACATTGCCCCCAATTTGCCTCTGAATCTGCTACCGCCCCCTTGGGAGGCAGCAACCTGTGTTCTATACTATATACGTAGTGTCCGTGGTTGCAATAGTGAGTAGGGACATTCACCCCTTGTTCAAATGGAGAGATTACTAAAATATATCAGAGAAAAGGTACATTACGTGACATACTTTCAATACAAACGTGAAAAGTACAAGTAATTGAACACGTTACTTGTCCCGAAAGATGGCATATTCCACAGAAGTAGGTTATTGGGAAAATACAACATAATATATATTGCTGGGCCACAGTGTGGCTAGAGGGGGTGGTGGGTGACTTCCTGAGCAGTGATTTATTAAGCCAGCAGGGGGTAGAGCAGAAGCTCCAAATCTCAGTCCTTCAATTTTTTCCTCCGTTTATATCCTTCAAAGGGGCCCATTTATTTGTTAACAAATAGGAGAATGAAAGAGAATGAGGCCGAAACAGAAATATACACAGAACAAGCCTCATGTTCAAAAGCCAAATGAACGATATATCGATAATTTAAGGATGTTTGTGTGCGTGTGTGTGTGTGTGTGTGTGTGTGTGTGTGTGTGTGTGTGTGTGTGTGTGTGTGTGTGTGTGTGTGTAACGGCCAAAGATTTTAATTCTTGTATGGCTATTTTGTAACGCATAATAAAAATCGATAGTTGATTCTGTGAGTTTTGACATAGCTAGTTGCATGTAATACATGAGATACATCTGTCGAAAGACCGTTGTATCTCATGTGTTACATGCAACTAGTGAAATAATTTGTAATACCGGCCTAAGATTTTAATTCTTGTGTTGCTATCTTGTAACGGAAAATATAAATCAATAGTTGATTCTGTGAGGATCGACATATCGCAAGTCTATCGAAATAAATATTAGAAAATGTTTTATAGAAAATATTTGCAAAAATCCAATACAACATTTTGAATACTTCTGGTGCTGTCTTAAGTGGGCGACTGCTGCCAACGTACCTATTTTTCAATTTGATATACCATCATTATTTCCAATCAAATCGTTTAGAAAAAAATAATTTAGATAGTTTGGGTATTAATAAATAAAAATATACCTAAACTTTTTGATAATGTTCTGTACAAATTCTTGTAGAAAAATAACGGCATACCCCGTTTTTCAACGTTTATCTTATATTTTTCATTAACTACCTATAAAGCAAAGAGCAATATATTTTTTAAATCAAAGAAGACAAAAATATCTGGAAAAATATGTCGTGACATTGCATTATTGCTTCAGGTTTAGTAATGATACCTAAAAAACATTTATTTTCCATTCAGCTCATTGCGAAATAAAAGTTTTTTGGATTTATTTACTTAACCTGATGCATTGATGCATCAGGTTAAGTAAATAAATACACAAAATATTTTTCCAGATATTTTGTTATTCTTTAATTTAAAAAAATATATTGCGCTATACCTTATAGTTTTTTTTAAATATAAGATAAATGTCAAAAATCTGAGTATGCTAATTATTTTTCTACTTTATGAATATGTACTGAACTTAATTAAAAAGTTAAGGTATATTTTTCTTTATTAATATCCAAAATAACCAAGTTTTTTTTAATTTGATTTGTTTTGTAGTAATTATGCAATATCAAAATTAAAAATAGGTACGTTGGCAGCAGTCGCCTCCTTAAGGTGACATTTGGGACATTTATGTTGTTGTGTATACAATTTACAGGAAAAGCTGCCTGCTTGAATAAATTTATCAAACGGTGACATTCGGGTTATTTACTATTAGAGAGAGACGAATCTTCCATTCACATTCGTCGATTGTTCTTTTTTCACTATGGTGCTCCATGAGCGTTCTGTATTACAGTACATAACTAGGTATATAAAATTTTCACAAGGAAGCTCGATTATGTAATAAACTCAAGAATTTCCTTCCACTTCACTGTAAAATAACCTTAGCTCAATCACTTCTCCTACCGTTGCTTGACTATGCTGATGTTAGCTACTTGGATGCAAACGAGGAACATCTCAACAAACTTGAACGCCTTCAAAATGTTTGCATCCGTTTTCTATTTGGACTAAAAAAATTTGATCATATTTCTCATTACCGTAATCTTCTTCATTGGCCCAAGATATGACAACGACGTAATATATGTACATATCTTGTCATTACTATACAATGTCCTTTTTATTCCAAATTAACCTCAGTATCTCAAGGATAAATTCACTAATCTTTCAAGCCACGGTCGTCCACTTCGATCTGCTGAACGTGCTTTACTATCTATCCCTATTCATAGTTCTGATTTTCTAAGCTCTTCATTTGAAGTACATTCGGCTAGGCTATGGAATAGCCTTAGTCCTGATATTACGTCGTCTATCTCATTAAATATCTTCAAGAAAAGGCTAAAGCAAAAATATTTATCTGACAACACCTGATTACATCTTCCTCTCCTCTTCCTTTCCTTATCCTTTAGTTTCATCATTGCTATGAATTGTTCTTTTACGCTACCTTATTTTTTTTTTACTTTTATTCTGCTGTATTTATTTATTTTGAAATGTGATTATGTAACTGATTGCCATAGTACACATTGTTTTGTATACTTAACATTAACTCTGGTTGGTTGGAAGAAATTGCCATTAGGCAATAAGCCCGCCAGTGTAAAAATTGTATGTACATACAAGAATATTCAAATTAATAAATAAATAATAATAAATAATTGTTATTTTTATTTAAAATTATTTCTGAGATGTTGATAGTTGATCATATCTGAGAAGTGCAGTGTGAGATGTATTTTTTTCAACACAAAATATCCAAGATATCATTTTGCATTTTTACTCCTCACTAACCCAAGGGGATATAGTGGGGAATTATGATTTCGCAATTTTTAAGGCTACTTTTTTATTGCAGATTATCAACTAGTATCATGCTATGATTGTATTCTGAAAGTTTCATCAAATGTCTTCTTGTGATTCCCTCCCACCGATCGGACTTCTACACTAATTCTTTTACTGTCCATAGTGCCAGTCTCTGAAATCAACTTCCAGTTGATACTCGAACCTTACCATCGTTTTTTTCTTTTAAACAGCGGGTGAAACTCTGATGTCTCTCTTCCCTCCCTGCCTTATTTTCCTCCTTACCGCTATCTCCGCCCCTTCCTTTTTTCCCCTTCCCGTCCCCCCTATATATATGCATATGTGTGTATGTATGTATGTGTGTGTATATGTATATATATATATATATATATATATATATATATATATATATATATATATATATATATATATATATATATATATATATATATATATATATATATATATATATATATATATATATATATATATATATATATATATATATATATATATATATATATATATATATATATATATATATATATATATATATATATATATATATATGTTATAATATTTTTATCTCGGTTTTCCCGTGTCAGTAGGTCTTGACTAAGACCATTTGTCTTCCGACGTTTCGCCTGAATATCACCAGGCATTTTCAAGGACTTAACGAAAAGCACGCGCGCGACACACGTCTACTCACACTGAAAGCTCACCGTGAGCTGGACGTGGACGGTGAGCTTTCAGTGTGAGTAGACGTGTGTCGCGCGCGTGCTTTTCGTTAAGTCCTTGAAAATGCCTGGTGATATTCAGGCGAAACGTCGGAAGACAAATGGTCTTAGTCAAGACCTACTGACACGGGAAAACCGAGATAAAAATATTATAACATATTTCACCCGTGAAAACATCAAATATAACATATATATATATATATATATATATATATATATATATATATATATATATATATATATATATATATATATATATATATATATATATATATATATATATATATATATATATATATATATATATATATATATATATATATATATATATATATATATATATATATATATATATATATATATATATATATATATATATATATATATATATATATATATATATATATATATATATATATATATATATATATATATATATATATATATATATATATATATATATATATATATATATATATATATATATATATATATATATATATATATATATATATATATATATATATATATATATATATATATATATATATATATATATATATATATATATATATATATATATATATATGTTTTTTTTTCTTCTTCGTAATTGTGCTTTTCATATTTATACTTGATATATGTGTATGGGTATTTTTTTTTATTATTATTTTTATTCTCTAAGGTTGACTGGAAGATGTTAATTTCATTAACAAGTCCGCCTTTTGGCTTTTTTAATGTTGTATCTTGCTCTTGTTTGTTTTTACTTATTTTTTATGTTATTTTAGCCAATAAAGTATTATTATTATTATTAAAATGGAAAATTGCATCTTGACATACGTGGAGCTCAGAGCAGTGACTCCTTGGGTAGACTTATTAAGACTGACTTGTTTCGTAGAGCCAACAAATAAGCTACAGAGCCCATGGAATGATCTTGTATCACTAAACGGCGCTTTATAAATTTTATTTATTATTATTCATATTACCAATGTCAAACACATTATACACCGATACATATTTTTTTATTCAATGTCAATAAAACTGTTGCCGAAACGTTGGATGCAACAAACTTGTAGAAAAGGCTTAAGATTTATTTAGTGAATTATTTCATAATGTCTTTTTTAAATGAATATTTTATAAATATGGTTTGTTGCCGGGCAATATTGTGAAAGGGAGGAGAAAGTTTGTCTTATATTGGCGATGCTGAAATTATCCCTGCAATTCAACATTGAGCATCAGTATGAAAAGCAAATTCGAACAAGTCGGTTGAGTTTGAATCAATTAACAGCGGTCCGTCGTCTGGGTATGAAACGTTGTTAGCCTTTTGCGAACAAAACTTTCGCTTTTTTTCTTTTGAAGAAGAGATTAATGGTTTTTTAATGAAGTTTTTATCGATTTCTCTGAAAGAATGTGATCTTCAGTTTGCTGAAAGGATTTGCGTTGAATTGAATTCCGGTATAGCGGGTATTTGAATAATTTAAGGTAACTCGAAATATTCATGAAAAGGGTTTTCTTTCATATTTTGCTTAGAATTTTGAAGCCATTAATTTTGATTGTTGTTGAAAGGTTATTGTTGAGATTAAAGATGATTTGTAAAGGTGATTGCTTTGACGAAACAATATTTGTTATTTTCATCAGATTGGGAATAATATTTGGTTTGATTTTTACGAGTGAACTAAATCTTCGTTTATGTCAATAAAACATTGTTTTTGATAAATAAAGCATAAGAATAAAATGATATAACCATGGATTAGTAGTCACAGTATCAAAAGTCTATGTGATTCAGTAGGTTTCAAGTCAAAACAGTAGTATCTCATTTAACTTATTACCCTTAAATGTAAATGGGACAATTGGCAATACATGGTTGTTAGAAAACATGATAGAAAATATAACTCAGGTAATTAACATCGGGTAAAAGAATTTTATCAAAATTATTACATTAACAAATAAAAAAGAACACAGTTTTTTTCTATTGATTCATTGAAAACGTTCGTTTAAATAATTTAAAATTTGGGAAAAATACAATATTCTATTTTATTTGTTAATTTTAAAAAGGCTATCCACAAAAATAAAACACAAAACATGAAAACTTTAGAATTAAAAAAAAACAATTTATTTTTATTTTGTCTTTTCATATCAACCGAATTCAGCTGTATTTGACATAATAATATAACTGTATGTTGAAAAAACAAGCACTTGTGATCCTACAAGTAGTAGGTAGTCAATGTAAGTACAAATTATTAAGACCTATTTTTTCAATTTGAATTTGCATCATTACTACAAAACGAATAATTTTGAAAAAAAATACTAGTTAGTTTGGATATCAATAAAGAAAAATATACCTTAACTTTTTAATTATGTTCGGTATATTATATTCTTGTAGGAAAATAATAAGCATACCCCGATTTTCGACATTTATCTTTAATTTCTAAAAAACTATAAGGTATAGAGCATTATATTTTTTTATAAATAAAAAAAGATCAAAATATCTGGAAAAATACGATGTAACGTTGCATAAATGCATCAGTTTAAGTTAATAAACAAAAAAAAACTTTTATTACGCAATGGCGCTGAATGGAAAATAAATGTTTCATAGGTTTATTTACTAAACCTGAAGCATTAATGCAACGTCACATAATTTTTTTCTAGATATTTTTGTCTTCTTTAATAAACAAAAATATGTTGAACTACGCCTTATATTTTATTAAAAATATAAGATAAACGTTGAAAATTGGGGTATGCCATAATTTTTCTACAAGAATTTATACAGAACATTATCAAAAAGTAAAGATATATTTTTCTTTATTAATACCCTAACTATCTAAATTATTTTTTTCAAAACGATTTGATGAGAAATAATGATGGTTATCAAATTGAAAAATAGGTACGTTGGCAGCAGTCCCCCCCTTAAGAACCTATATCTTTATAAATCAATCAAACCAGCCAACAACAGAGTGGTGTAATTGTGGTTGTTAAAATAATTCTAGGGGATGCTACCACTTCTATGAGAGGGTTAGGTATATTTTATTTATGAAAATAGCTTTGACCGACACAACAATTAATTTTATTTTAAAACAATTTATTTGTATAACAAAACAAACATTTTTGTATATTTAAGAGATTAATTTAAATATTGTTTTTAAATTTTGATGGCTCTTCACTCTAAAAAAAGTGTTCTCTGCCATATACGTTTTCTACTTCAATTGCCTAAATCAATGTTACTTTATTGTAATTTTGCATAGAAGACTAGATTTGCTAGACTAGAACTACCGCTACCGTTGTAGAGATAATACTTCCTGGTGAATCTCTTTATCTTGTGTCAACGTACTGTCATTCAGTCAGCTCGTGTCCCATGGGACTAACAACATTATTGTTTTTCCCTGATGTGAGGACTAGACTTCGTCAATCTTGGGCCGTCTGGACATCTCAGTTTATTACAGGACACGGCAGCTTTAACAGTTACCTTCATAGATTCCGCCTTGTAAACTCGTTCTCATGTCAGTTATGCCATCACCCCGACCAAACTTCAGAGCACATCCTCTGGGAATGCTCTGACCCAAAGGTGTCTTACAACAGAACGGAGCTCCTCGCTGCTGTCTGTGGGCCTCTATAAGGTCCAATTGGGCATGCGGATTTAGTGGTCTCTAAGAAGAACTTTATAGCCTTAAAATTGTTTTGCCATGGCTATAGTGAAGAAAAATAAATAGAATAAAAAAAAATGAAGTTACAGAGTGTCCTCGGTCAACTCTCTGATGCCCAGTTTTACAGTCACAGGCTTAAGTACTCTCGCGACAATCTATGTCTGTGAATATTATTTTCACCGACGTTGATTGTTAATTTTTGCACAATTGTGCCGAGACCACGAGTCTAGAGGAGCTTCTAGAGTTACTCTTCGTGCCATGAATTCTTTGTTATTTTTACTAGCGTTCTGCGAAGGGGCCGTTTTTTGTCCCCATATGCGGAGCGGGTAGAGGTGGACGTAGTAGTACAAAATTAGATTTGCACATCGTTAAGTTTGATCAATGCATTCACTTCCCTGGAGTATAAGCTCAATAATTTTCTCGTTTGTCCAAAAAAATAAAATAAAGGGGGCATATATACCTACCTAAAATATATTTTTTTTCATTTCAAGTCAGGTTTGTTCTGAAATACAAATTTTGGGTTTTCGATAGTTTATATCACGTATAAATCCTTTTTAACGGAAGCGATAGTTACCCTTACAGACACTTAACTTCATAGTGTATTTGGCGGTTTTAGTATATATAATGTTTTCAGTCACTAGATTTTAGCGTTATGCCCTTTTACTTATTATTATGTTTCAGAATTTTCTAAAAATTTCTTTTTTATGAAAAATATTGATGTTACTTATTTTTAGAATATACTAGTTGCATGTAGCACATGAGATCCAACTGTCGATAGCGATAGTTTGTATAGTTGAAGAATAAAAATCAAACTATAAACCCATAAATGCAAATTATTGAAAATTTTAACACATGTTGGTATGTATGTCAAGATAGGACAGTATGGAGGTCAGTCCTCTTTTCCTACCCGGAATATGAAAACAGCATGATGGTTCTATATGTTTATTTGGAGAATTAGTATCAAACAATTAAGTCTTCTTACATAATATTGTGTATAGGCGACTGCCATACAAATTGTATGAAGCGATGTCGTCACTTAATTCAATTTTTATAAAAATTGTTAAAAAAAAAAATTGTAATGTACTGCTACAAAATAAATATTTTTTATAGAAAATTAAATTATCTAGTTGGGGTGTTGCGGCTTTTTTTAGATATTTTTAAAAGATTTGGAAATATAGGTAGTTAAACTCATAAATTTATCAAAAAAAAAAAAATTCTTAATATAAAATGTTAGAGAAACCCTGAATTTTTTTTGAAACATCAGGTACGATAATGGCATTTATATAATATCAGTGATTTGAATTACAGACTAGTTGCATGTAACACATGATATCCAACGGTCGATGGCGGTAGTATGTATGTCAGGATAAGATACTATGGAAGTCAGCCTTTTTTCCTACCCAGAATATGAAAACAGCATAATGGTATATAATATGTATGTATGTTGGAAGTTAAGTATCAAACTATTGAGTCTCCGTAGATGTTGTGTAGTGTATACTGCCTTATAAATTGTATGAAACGATGTCGTCACTAAATTCAATTCTTAAAAAAAAATGTAAAGAAAAGTTTGAGATGTACTTCTACAATGTTCATATTTTTATAGAAAATTAAATTATATAGTTGGAATGTTTAGGCTTTTTACGATATTTTTAAAAACTTTGGAAATATAGGCAGTTAAACACTTAAATATATCAATAAAAAAATGTTTTTTTTAATAAAAAATGTATGAGAAACTCTGGAATATATTTAAAAAAATGAAATTGAAATTTTGTATTTCGACTAATTTTCAGCGTTCTATATTATATGGTTTTCATGATGTATTATGGACCTATAACTATCTATGTATATATTGTGAAATTTTGGGCTCTGTGAATTGAGCGGATCAAAAGTTATAAGGGGACACACACACAAAATGTTCTACTCCGAATTCTGAGTAAATCCATATATAATCCATATAGAACATATATGATGCGAAATCTCTAAGTTGGTGTTTTTTGACCTCAAAGTTGGAAAAACCGTGAAAAATATAGACCCTTCATACAAATATTGCGTATCTTGGCTTAATATTTTGTCGATATGTTAAGAGAAATAAATTCTCTTGAACAAATCGACAGTTGGACAACACAAATTTATATATCCCTATATGTCTACTTACAAATGAAACTCATAGAATAAACTCTGAATAATGCCTGTAGGAGAGGTTTGATGCACAAAAAATACTTACGAAAATTGCGATATCATAGAATTGTAGAGGAGAGTAGAAAAAAACCTGAAATTATAAATTTCAATATCTTCATTAGTTTGTCGAGACATTAAGTTAATTATACAATTATATATATTGCGTGCTCATTATACAATTTTTATTTAATTTTTCCAACATACGGTTACATTTATATAAAATACTGAAATAATTTTCAAAGAGGTACAACTCAATTATGTAAATAAGAGATGTTTTCGGATCGCTTAATTATTCAAAATAGGCGTCGCCAACTTGAAGATTTTAATAATTTTAATACGGCACCAGAGAAAAATGATTTTTTTCAAAATGAAATACGCCATTTATACACATATTTCCTTTTTCAGGTAGAACCAGAAATTCATTCAAGACCCATTCGAGCATCATAATTACCTGCGATTCTCTTTTTTGTTTGCATTTTAATGAATGAGATTTTAATTACCCACGAAAGGTGATATTCATCAGTGAATAATTATACTTTTTCGGAAAAATTTTATGCATAATAGTATCATGATGATGTGTTGCGAACACTCGATCAATCATGAGATATTCACTCTGGGAACCCTTTTTTTATTTCTTCATGGTTACAATCCTAGGATTATTTGCACCACACACTCCATCTCTTCACATCCTCCATCTCTGTTGTCTGCCAGCTTTTTAATCACTTGGTAGCAGCTACAGCACACATCACTGATCACAGCAGGCCTATTCTGGTTCTTTTATCGCGGCAATATACACAAGTTTATACGCTACATGCGTTTCTTATAGCAAATCGTTATTGTGTTTTTCGCTGACACTACCCCGCGTAAGAACCAATGTGTCAATTCTTGACGAGCTGAGGATTGAGGATCGTCTATCGACGATATGTTACAGACGTATCCTTCAATTCTTTGGACACATTGCCAGAAGGGAACCAGACTGCCTCGAGAAGCTTGTTGTGATGGGCAGCGTGGAGGGACGGAGATCTCGTGGTCGCTCGCCGACCAGATGGAGCGATTTGGTTAAGTCCACAATGGGGTCTTCGGTGACTGGTGCTCTGCGTTCAGCCCAAAACAGATTGGCATGGAGGCGGGCCATACGTGTGGCGACAGACTACAGCCGCTATCCTCAGTCATGAGGAAAAGGACGAATGAACCCCGCGTAAATTTCCGTTCGCCGAGAAAACTTCCGTTGGCCGTTTGTAACGCGGTATTCTGATTGGAGCGAAATACGTATGACATTAGACAGGTGAATTTATTCGCAAATTTTAATGCGGCATTTAGAGGTGGTGTTAAGTTCTGCGTAAAGACAAAAAGCAACGCGCACACACATTCGTTCGTTTTACAGATTATAGTTATGAATGATAGCTCGTGATACGTAATTTTCACATGACATTCTGTGATACGTAAAGTTTAGCGGCACTTTTCGCACAATATTACACGTGAATGGGAATAAGGAGACTGTTTAAAGGTCGACCTCTAAAGTTTATGCCCTCCGTCGTTCGCTCTCCGTAAAAGAAACGAGTGGGTTATGGCCAGCGCTAAACTCCTCACTTCCAAGTCACTCCACAAAGTATTCAAATTTTGCACGGAAAATTATCACCATTTTCACGAAATATAAGAAAAATAAGTTTTGTTAAATTATTTAATAAATGAAACCCTTCAATGCCATTTTATGAATGTGATGTGTCTTTTTACCCATTTAAAAATAAAAAAAAAAATTTCACGTTTCCCGAGCTTGAGGTCACTTTGAAATATTTCACAGTCAAAAATATTGAGAAGCAGGTACACAACATCGCACATAGTACACAGCACACACACACCCTCACACACTCATACACACCCTCTCACACACACACACACACACACACACACACACACACACACACACACACACACACACACACACACACCCTCACACACACACACACATACATACACACTTTAAAATTGCGTATTCATAACTCCCCATTATATCCTATTGGGTTAGTGAGGAGTAAAACGGACATAAATGTGACAGGATACAATTTTGTATGAGAAATTATAAAGTATTATTGTATTTTTAATTTACGTACGATAATTTACGTACGATAAGAGAGCATCACTTTAGAAATATATCGGTCGGTTACAATTTCCAATTTGCACTGGTTACAAGGAACTGTAGTTCATCTTTAGTTTATGAATTAAACATAGGTTAAAACTCCAAATAACAATATTGGTAGAGCTCATGCATATGGATTAATTAAAATATGACTTTGTTATTATTATCGATTATTCTCCAAAGGTATACAGTATACATACAAGGGAGGGTATCTTGGGGTTAAAAGAAGAAAATATGATAAATCTTAATATTTCACACTGTTAGGCTAAATATATAGATTATATATATATATATATATATATATATATATATATATATATATATATATATATATATATATATATATATATATATATATATATATATATATATATATATATATATATATATATATATATATATATATATATATATATATATATATATATATATATATATATATATATATATATATATATATATATATATATATATATATATATATATATATATATATATATATATATATATATATATATATATATATATATATATATATATATATATATATATATATATATATATATATATATATATATATATATATATATATATATATATATATATATATATATATATATATATATATATATATATATATATATATATATATATATATATATATATATATATATATATATATATATATATATATATATATATATATATATATATATATATATATATATATATATATATATATATATATATGCATATTGAATTTTTTTCGGGAACTTCGCGTATATATACTAATTCACTATAATTGTGCGATATTTCGATTGCACTAGGACAATCATTGTCGAGCACTCTCTGGTGGTCTAGAGTTAACTCTAGACCACCAGAGAGTTAACTCTAGACCACCAGAGAGTGCTCGACAATGATTGTCCTAGTGCAATCGAAATATCGCACAATTATAGTGAATTAGTATATATACGCGAAGTTCCCGAAAAAAATTCAATATGCATATACCTCTTCGCGAAAACTTTTATTTGAACATATATATATATATATATATATATATATATATATATATATATATATATGAAATTATTATAATCTTTGGGGTTATCCCGCGTCAAAATCAGATCCTTGGAAGGATCTTTCGTCAACCGACGTTTCGCCTGGATCACACCAGGCATCTTCAGGGCCTTGTTGATAGATTCTCGCTTCGTGTGTCAGTGCATGCACGTCCGTTCGAGCCGAGAACCTAGCACCAAGTGAAGATTGGAAAGTTAAAGTTTAAACTGTTGGGGTAGATGGGTTTTCCCCGCTTTTGTTCGCCTTAATGGCTTTTGACTGGCTTCTGGTGATTCGCCTCACGCTTAATGATGTATCTATTGTATTAATTTTATTTGTTTGGCGTTTAACATTTAATGGGTTTACTGTAATGGGATTTTTATTGCTGTCAATTTCTGAGGTATTTAATGAATGTTTTATAATGTTATTTTTATTTTTATTGTCGATTCTATTTTTATGTAAGATATTTTTCCAGGCCAGCGGGAGACGCACACCATCGTCTCGATTATTCACGACATTCTTCCTTTTGTAAATTTCGATTGCCTCTCTATAAATTCTTACTGTTTCTGTGTTAATACTTGCAACTACGCGTGCATTATCGAAATCGATTTGATGTCCTTCGTTCAGAGTATGTTGGACTAGTGAAGACGTTAATTTTCTATCACCCGGCACAAATTGCATCGGTAGCTAATACATTAGTTTCCAGAGCTATAAAAATAACCGACTCCGACCACCAACAAAATGAATTGAATAACCTCAAAAAAACCCTGCAATGTAATGGCTTCTCCAATTTTGTTATAAATAAAGCAGTCAAACGTCAAACTAATAAAAACATCATAAAAATTGATAAAACTATTTCTGAAAAACCGTTAGCTACAGCTTTTTTACCATACATAAAAGGAACCACAGATAAAATCAGTCGCCTTCTAAATCAACATAATATTAGAACAGTCTTTAGAACAGAAAATAAAATATCAACCCTTCTGCGAAATGTAAAAGACAAAATCCCTCTAGAGTCTCATGGCATATACGAAATACCATGTAAATCATGCGACAAGACATACGTGGGAAAAAGTAACAGAAAAATATCAGCCAGGGTCGCGGAGCATAGAGTGGATTCAAACAATAGAAAATTAACGTCTTCACTAGTCCAACATACTCTGAACGAAGGACATCAAATCGATTTCGATAATGCACGCGTAGTTGCAAGTATTAACACAGAAACAGTAAGAATTTATAGAGAGGCAATCGAAATTTACAAAAGGAAGAATGTCGTGAATAATCGAGACGATGGTGTGCGTCTCCCGCTGGCCTGGAAAAATATCTTACATAAAAATAGAATCGACAATAAAAATAAAAATAACATTATAAAACATTCATTAAATACCTCAGAAATTGACAGCAATAAAAATCCCATTACAGTAAACCCATTAAATGTTAAACGCCAAACAAATAAAATTAATACAATAGATACATCATTAAGCGTGAGGCGAATCACCAGAAGCCAGTCAAAAGCCATTAAGGCGAACAAAAGCGGGGAAAACCCATCTACCCCAACAGTTTAAACTTTAACTTTCCAATCTTCACTTGGTGCTAGGTTCTCGGCTCGAACGGACGTGCATGCACTGACACACGAAGCGAGAATCTATCAACAAGGCCCTGAAGATGCCTGGTGTGATCCAGGCGAAACGTCGGTTGACGAAAGATCCTTCCAAGGATCTGATTTTGACGCGGGATAACCCCAAAGATTATAATAATTTCATATTTTCAAATACCCGTGAAAACCTTTCTAGTAACATATATATATATATATATATATATATATATATATATATATATATATATATATATATATATATATATATATATATATATATATATATATATATATATATATATATATATATATATATATATATATATATATATATATATATATATATATATATATATATATATATATATATATATATATATATATATATATATATATATATATATATATATATATATATATATATATATATATATATATATATAGATTACTTGTTGAGTGCAGGTATCCCGTAGTGTTTGTAATACATTGTATGTACATGAATGAACGTCGAAAGGATAAACACGAGTGGATGAAAACAAACGTTCCCTGATTAAACCGTTTATGCTCCACAAATCTCTTGGGGTGCCTTAAATCCATCTCGGAATTCATGCAGCGACCTCTCATATTATTTATTGGAGTTGGAATGAATGAATGAGATTTACATAATATTACGTTATGCACGATTACCTTAGAATATATTACATGGGGTGTTTTTGCGTACCTAATAGTTCGTGTATAATAAGGTTAAGGGCATCTCATTTCCTGATAATGTCCGTGGAATGAATTCACAAGATCATATTTTAAATAATTTTAAAGTAATGTTTTTAAATAAGATGTAGGTAATAAAGAGCAAGCCATTGAAGTAGTCAAATCCTTTAAATATCTTGGAAGTCTTCGCACTGATGATTTAGATCCTGACAAAGAATTAAGATGTCGCATGACATGTTTTTTTCAAAATGAAGAAACTGTGTTGCGCCGATAGCTTAAACCTTTTAAGGCAGCGTTTGGTGAAGTGCTACATATGGTCCACACTTATGTATGGAGTTGAAACCTGGACTACAAAGGTCATTTTGATTCACCATCTGGAGGCCTTTAAAATGTGGCTGCATAGCTGCATGATGAAATTTCTTGGGTCGATATAATATCAAATGTGGAGGTACTCAAGAGAGCAAACATCTAACGTGATCTATACTAGTTGACACAATTGAACGACGCAAGATATCATATTTGGGTCACATTTTGCGAGGCAAAAAGTACTGGCTTCTCCAACTGATAATGAAAGCCAAATTGAATGACGCCGAGGAATAGTAAGACGTCAGATGTCATGGCTCCGCAACATTCGTGAGTGGAGCGGTATCAGAGATGTCCGCAAATTGTTCTGGGCAGCGTCGGATAGAGATGTCCTCACAGCAGTGATCGCCAACGTCGGAGGGACCTGATATGGCACGAAGAAGAAGAAGTAATAATGAAGAAACACACAATTCGTTTATTAATCATCAGGTTGCAGAGAGAGAGAGGTCGTTCATTGCCCTGCTACCCTACTCAAGATACGAAAACTAATGTTTCTGTTTTTTTTTCGTATAGGGCGTGACTGAAGTCGTAATATAACAGACGTCAAATCCTTACAAAAAAAAAAAATAAAAAAAAAATCGTAGAGCTTTCAATAACTTCAGTTGAACTATTTTAATAAGAGCAAAACTAGAAGTTTATAATAAAACAAATAATATCTTGGTTATAATTAAAATATATAAAAAAATAACAATTAAAGGAAAATTCACAAATTTAAATAAAACTCACTCTAAGATATCTCGTAATAGGTATGAATGATGCATAGAAAAAGTTCTGATGATGAATGCCAACAAATCAAAGAATGTTCTTTGAAAATATTGAAAGCTGAACAGCGTGTCAAATAAAAGTAAAAGTTGACCAGTACATCTATCTGGGAAGCATGTTTCAACGAAATGGACGGTCTGATATGTATATCGAAAAAAGAGTTATGGCAGAAAACAGGAGTGAATTTAGCACTTACGTAGACCAGTTATAGTAATGAATGATCGCAACATATCAAAGGATGCCTAAGTTGCTATTAATAACGCAATCGTAGTGCCAACCTTGATGTATGTATGCGAGTGAAACCTGGACATGGCAGAAGGCGCACGAAAGCAGAATAAATGAAGTTGAAATGAGATCGCTGAAAAGAGTTTGTAATAGAACGATGTATGACAGGATAAAATATAATTAGATAGGGAAAAAATGTGAGATGAGGAAAGTTGTAATTATTAAAATGAAAGTTAACACATTGAGATGGTTTGGCCGTTTGGAAAGAATGAATGAAGAACGCCTGACGATGAAATATACAAAGCTGACAAGAACGGAATAATAGGTCGGGGGCGCTAAATAAAAAGGTGGCAGGACTATGTGAACGATATTCTGAAAGACGGGAATGTGAGAATTGTGTACAACAGACGAACATGTATGAGACGATGCATGAATATTGACGAGGCGATGAATGTCTGTCAAGATATGAAAATGTGGCGTTCGGTTCTCTTTGCTTACGCCATGAGGGACATGCCGTGTGCCTTTAATTTTTGCGAATAATTTACTTATTTTGGTACCTATCGTATCTTTGTCCGGAAAATTCGCACCTTTTAAATAGTCGAAGAGTTCTGTCCTAGTTGTATTTATAGAGTTACACAACATAATACTTTCGTGAAAGTAAAATTTTAAACATATCCATGTACCTACCAACCGATTAAAGCTTAAAGTAAACTGAACATTGCAGTATAATGAACGTGTTGTAGGAAACTATTGCCTCATCTTGTAACTACGGCAAATATTCTTATAACAGTTCCAGTTTGCTCGAGGATTAAATAAAACTAACAAAGGAATTTTCTGAATATAACCATAGTTTCTTGGAAAGGTATGAATTTCAGATATTGTAGGATTACAGAAAATATTATTTTTAGAATCAGAAGGTAGTATTTGGAGTGAAATTAAATTAACAAAACGGGGATGAATTTAATTACCGTTATAAAGAAAGCAATTATGAATTAATTTTTAATTAAAGCAAAGAGAATAAAATTTTATTAAACGTCTTCAAATCAATCGAGTTATTTGAGATATCAAATTGCAAAGATTGAAATTCACAATTACCTACATCAAACATTTTGTCATTTTGGTATCGACAATTGAGAGCTATTCTGATAAATATTTTTAAGCGATACATTTTCATCTACATAATCAAAACTATGAATATTTAGGAGGAGCTACCCGTGTTCAATTTTATACCATTTAGTTGAATTAGTTGTGAATAATGGCTACATTTAATTCGTGGATTGTAAATCTCATAAAAGGAATTGATTGAAAATGATCGACATAGGAATACGAACATGAATGTTATTTGACTATTTGCATGATGGGACGGGAGGAACTGAAGGGACGGGAGGTACTGAAGGGACGGAAGGAAACGAAGTGACTGAAGGGACGAAATTATAATAAGTTTCAAATTACACGAAGGTCAATCATTTTTAATTTTTAACAGGCATCAAAAAGTCTGCCGGGTTTCGCTATAACATTACAAATGCACTGTTATATCTAAATTTTATTTAAATATAACTTCGTTTTATTAAGTTTGCGTATTTACTATGAAACATCTAAGTCATTATATTACGACGTCTCTATCGATTCAACACTTTAAAAAAGGCTAAAGCTGTTATACCCCTCTAACAACTTTTAATTGATACTCTTTCTCCATCCTCTATCCTCCCACAACCTCTATCTCTATCGTTATTTGTTTCTGTGTAATTGCATTTAATAATAAGTACGTGTATGTCTTTCTGTTCGTTTAGTAAAAAAATAATATACCTTTCACTTTACTATATAATATATATGTAGTCTGAATTTGCTTTGGTAGCGTTTACTCTTTTGGAAGAAATTGTCTTATAGCAATTATCCCGCCGTTGTACAAATAAAATAAATAAATATTTTTAGAAGATTTGTCCGATTCAAATGAATTATTTTTTGTCACTATATATGTGATAATTATTAAAACTCATGAACGCTATTTATTTATTATATACACGCCCTTAATAGGGCATTTACAAAAAAATACAGGATAAATAGAACAATGTAGGCATAACAAAATAACAATAAGTGTAAATACATCGATTATATAGGTACATAATAAAAAACGTAAGTAGTTAAAGGAAGAACAATATAAAACAACATAATACAACATAATAAAAGAAAATAGAGGTAAATGATAAAAAAAACTAGACATAAAAGAAGAAAAAAAATAAACAGTATTACATATACAATTTAAACAACAAAAATAAACAAAGCAAAGTAAAAATCAAAAATTATAATATGCGTTAAGCTTCCTTTTGAAACCATCTATAGTGTGTACATTAAATATATCAACAGCACTATATTGGTTTCCAAGGCGGTGCAATCTATGTATTGGTGAGTTAATGATAAAGTTTGTAATGTACTGTGATGGGGTGCACAGTACTATCTCCTCAATTGTATATTGGGGATGGTCTTCTTCAATAAATATCTCAGTAGTTATCTCTGTAATCAAGCTCTATATTGTCTGGTCCGGGCCCTATGGCAGAATGCCTCCTACTCATTCATACCAAGCCTATATAGGCACAACATCCGTCTCTTTCACACACGATATCCCTTTCACACTTACGTACACTACACTCCCACAACTAATCTCAGAAAACATTCACTCACTCAATTTCATCCCAGCTACATATTTACAATACAATAATAATACAATACCTTAACAATTTATTTTACATTCATAATTAATTTATACATATGTTATTCAGTCAATTAATTTCTCTTTCCTTGAGTGAATGATTCATAGTGTGTATGTTCATCTGGGATATCGTTGTCTCACTGGTCGTGGTCTCAGTCTGTCTCTCCAAGGAGTCCTTTCTGAAAGAGAAGAAGAATCCGAATTAACCCCGGTCGGTATATCCACTTCAAAGAGTGGACCTAACTCTTCAATACTCTCAGAGTCATTATTAATATCATCCCAGTGTACCCTTCGTTCTACCAAGTGATCCATGTGTCTTTTCCATTTTAATTTCCCAACAGTTTCCACAATAAAATTCCTATTTCCCAATATCTTGATAACAGTAGCAGGTACCCATCTATTTTTAGAGTCTCTAAAATCTCTTGTCATAACTCTAGATCCAATAACAAAATTCTTTCCTTTCTTCTTCCCCCCGTAATAATAACCTTGTCTGTTTTGTATCCATTTCATTCTCTCCTGAACGTTTCTGTCTATTCTCACAAAGGATTTATCATCATCTGGAATTAATGTATCAAAAATTGATCTAATTCTTCTTCCTATCATTTGTACACTTGGTTCGATACCTGTTGTAATTGATGGTGTGTTTCTAAAATCTACTAAAAATTTCAATAACTTTTCCTCGTAATTTTCTTGTAATCTATCCCTATTTATTAACTTTTTTAGAAAATTTTTAACTGTTTTAACTGCATTCTCCGCTAAACCATTTGAAGCTGGGTGATTAACTGCTGACGTGATATGTTTTATATTCAATTTATTACAAAATTCTTTAAATTCCTTTGATGTAAAGGCTAAACCGTTATCTGAAACTATGCAATTAGGTATACCTAAAATAGAAAATACTCTTTTTAATACTTTTAATGTGCAATATGTATTTATGTTATTTAATTCAATAGCATCAATCCATTTCGACGACGAATCAACTAAAATTAAAAAATATTTATTCGATATGGGACCAAAAAAATCCAAATGTATTCTATTCCAAATTTTATTTTCCACAGGCCAACTTTGTAATTCCACCCTAGGTGGAGTATTACAATTTTCTGCACATTGTTTACACTCTTTCACTGTTCGTTCTATATCTGCGTTCATACCTAACCAAAAAAAATAATTTCTTGCTAAATTTTTCGATTTCACAATTCCCATGTGTGATTGATGTATATACTTTAATATTATCTCTTTTAGCACTCCCGGTACTACCAACCTGTTATCATAAAATAAACAATCATTAACAATTGATAATCTATCCCTGATTTGCCAATATTTCAAAATATCCCCTGAAA
The DNA here is from genome assembly GCA_963576475.1 of Molanna angustata. Classification (NCBI taxonomy): domain Eukaryota; kingdom Metazoa; phylum Arthropoda; class Insecta; order Trichoptera; family Molannidae; genus Molanna; species Molanna angustata. The sequence continues at coordinate 16,439,102 of OY754965.1, read as the reverse complement.
TTCTCCTTTTCTCAGGCCAACCATGATTTAAATATTCTTTTATCTCAATAAATAACTTATCAATATTCGAATTGTTTATAATTATCTCTCTGTAAAACTTTTTATAGATTCATCATTACCTTGTTTACAATTATAAAAATACTCTCTAAATTCGTAAATATTTTCATTGCCTTTGCAACTATTCCCCATTAATTTACATAATTCTTCAAATTTATATTCAGTAACTTCCTTAGGAAAACATAGTTCACTCAAATATATAAAGGTACTCTCGGTTAAACTAGAAAGAAGAATTGCTCGTTTCTTCTCATCAGACAGTTTCTCATCACCGAGTATGAGAATCTGGTCCAATCTCTTTCTGAAGATCGGCCAATTACCAGACCTATGGCAAAACGGACTCAATCCTCTCAAAACGGCCTCCATTTCGAGACTAGCTAAGTATTTTATTTAAAAAAAAAATACTTAACTTAAGACCGTGACCACGAAGTAGCTCGACTCCGACCGTCTCAGATGCTCCTCAATTGACCCTCTTGCCTCTATGTTCTCCTGCCTGATTCTGCACCGACCCGACGATGACTCTGCTCGTTGACCTTGTCCTCTCCTGGATTGCTTAAAGATGACGAAACCCTGCCTGGCCTCGTCTTCTTCACCGACGTCCTTGTACCGCCGTACCGAAAACTCCAACTCCGACTGCGAAGCTCCCAAAAACTCTCAAATTCTCCAGAATTTGATACTTGAATTCTCCTGAATTCTCCACTTCCACTTTCTTCCAATCTTCCTTGGATGATGCCGCTTCCTCTCCAAAAACACTCCAGAAAAAAAATGTAGGTAGCAATTTTTTCTTCTAAATTTTATACCACTTGTAGGTATAAAAAAAAACTTCTAGAATCTTCCTAGATTCTCGTATTGAGCGTTTATCTCTTTTAATCCTGTCGACTGCGCCACTGTAATGTACTGTGATGGGGTGCACAGTACTATCTCCTCAATTGTATATTGGGGATGGTCTTCTTCAATAAATATCTCAGTAGTTATCTCTGTAATCAAGCTCTATATTGTCTGGTCCGGGCCCTATGGCAGAATGCCTCCTACTCATTCATACCAAGCCTATATAGGCACAACATCCGTCTCTTTCACACACGATATCCCTTTCACACTTACGTACACTACAAAGTTATTTCGAAGATTCTCTATATGAAAAGGTGCATTTTGAAGTGAAGCAAACCTTGTAGGTACTTTGAATTTTATCATTTCAACTAGGTCAGGGGTGTCCAATATACCGTTGATTATTTTAAATAAACAAATTAAATCACAAATCGTTCTTCTGTTTGATAATTTCGATAAATTTAAAATACTCATTAGAAAATCATAATTTAATTTTTCTAAAGGAATGGATAATTTATAATTTACAAATCTTAAAAATTTATGTTGAACCCTTTCGACCCTCAATGAGTGCACATTATAAAACGGCGACCATATAGTTGAATTATATTGAATGTGATACTATTAAATTCGTATAATTGAATTTCTTATTGATTATTTTTTTCCATAAATTACTTATATGTATGACTAGTTACATAATGTATTGTATGTATATACTCGCAGTGTATAATCGATCAGGCCTTAAATTAAACAAGAAACAAAACTAATAAAACAAACAAATGTATGACATGTTTTGACCCAATTCATACCTACATGCTTTATGCTTTCTTTGTAGGTAGATGATTTAGTTACTATTTTATTTATTTACAACTTCTCGGGCAACTAACAGGTAATATGTCAAATATTAATTTATATAACACGCACCCAATAACAAGTTGCCACATTCTGGATAATATTAATTTAAACTATTTCATCGTGTGGTGATAATTTTTGCAATTTTAATTCAATGCGTGATTTTACATTTTTATTTATTTTTTTATAGCGGAAGTTTTGAGAAAGAAAGAAAGAAAGAAAGTTGAGATTTTTGTCATGATGATTTTGTGTGCAAATTTTGTGTTTTCGTGTTTTTTTATTGCTATCAAATTTTGTGTTTTCTATTTATACACACTAAACAAAAAGAAACATCTACTATTGATTTCATGACTGTTAAGTATATAAATTCAGAATTATTTTAAAACACTCAATGCTATTTATTTTCTCTAACTTGATTAGTTACACAATGAATCTGTCATTTTGTTGAAAATTGAGTTTTTTATACATTCCAATATGGTTTTATTTCTTGCATGATTTTTCTTCTAGCCTCGTATTAAAATGAAAACATTTGTACTGGTTTGTTAAGAAAGATTCCAGCAATTGATTTTTGATATTGATATTTAGTCAAAACTTAACATGAAAATATATAACAACGATTAAAAATAAAATTAACGTTATTCTTTAAACTCAAAGAACAATCAATCTTAATGAAACTATAGGAATCCATTCTTTGTTCAATTTGTATTGTGCCTTATCGATCATTTATTTCATTGTTCAGAAATAATAATAACAGCACGCAGATATTTTTTGAGATAGAAGAAAATTAATTTGGTCGGGTATATTAATTAAGTTATAACCTTTGGTAAATTAAGTTTTTTTGTGTAGGTATATTTTTTTTACTAATAATGAAAGTAAAACATATTTCCACAGACTTGTGAACACAAGGTTCACACATATGCGAGTTAATTGGTAAATATACGAATCCTAAATATTTATAATCTAAGATGATTTTTTTAAATGTTCAAAGTAGAATAATTGAAAAACTTATCACATAAATGAAGGAGATACGAAGAAATATGTAAAAAATATTTTTAAATAATATTTGATCAATAAGTTTGTAGTAATTTATTAAGTTTAACGTTGTTTAGTTCACATAGCGGAAGTTTATAATGAAATAATCACAAATATGACATATTTTTAATCCACGTTATAATGAGTGAGTCTGAACGCTTTCGGACCACTGCATTTAACATAATCATAATAATTTTGATCGCAACAGTGTCGAGATCCTATATCTGGAATCGAAGGGACGAAAACTAGATGCTCTGGAAATATTAGAAATTAACAAACATTTGAAAAATAGCGATAATTTGATAAATATTCAAATAAATATGTCCTCTCCACTGCTAAAATAATATGCATCTTTTATTATACTATAAGTACCGCCTGTCCCACTAACTAATTGCAAACGCCCTAAGAATCCCGACCCCCCACGTCAAACTATGTACTGGTCTTCATTTATTATATTTAGTTTGAATTATCTCCTCTGAGGATGATGGTGTAATCATCGATAGTGCTCTGGCTCACTCATTATAACACGGATAAAAAAAAACATAATATATAAAAAAATAAAATAAAATGCCAGTAAAAAGGTGTCAGAATGAAGGAAAAATATTTGAATCATTCTTCTATTATTAAAGTCAATCTTTTATGGATTAAACCTGTGACTGTTGATTGAAAATAATTTTATAGATTTAGTAATATGTAAAAAAAAAAACAATGCCAATAAAAAGGTGTCAGAATGAAGGAGTAATATTTGAATCACTCTTTTACGATTAAAGTCAATCTTTTCTTATACAGCATAAATAAAAATGATTAAAAATCAACGTTTCCACGTTTGTGCGATAAAAATTAATACATTTTGTGTGATAAAAATTAAATATTTTCTTGCACAGTAGGATAAATATTCAACGTTTTATTGTTCAGAATTAATAATACGGAATGATACTGCAATGTTTTTGGTTCATTGACGTCCTTGAATAAATGAGCGTGTGTTGGAACATACTAAATAAATAAAAGTGCACTTTAAACTTGAAATAATGTGTGTCTAACAACACGTGATAACCCACAGAGATGGTACAGCTAAGGTAAACTAAATAACAACTCGTAGATTTCATTGCATTCCTCGTTGAAACTAAATTCATTACAATTTAATTTCGTCGGTTGCTAATTCAAAGGAGAAAGCAATTTATGAACATTAATTTGCAGCAATTTCCATGACCATTGTAGAAAACATGGCTACGGTCGACTAGAATATGTTATCAAGGAAATTCTCTTGCAGTTGGCGAATTATGACTACAGAATACAAAAACACAATAGTCATTAAATGTAAATTACATTTATTCACTTATGTTATTGTTATTCTGGCGATACATTGCACAAATAAAATGTATATGAAATATGGTAATGAACTCGTTTTCTTTCTGATTATTTTAATTTCAACCTTCGTATTAAGCTGGTATATATTTAGTAAAATTACAAAATATGAATAAATTCTATCGAAAACAAAATCCGGGAGTGGATTTCTAAAACTCTATTCTTATAAAATTATTCCTCTCCACTCATTTCTTGTTTCTTTTTTTTATGGACTTAAACTTTTTTATGCATAATACGTGACATTCGTTGAATTTTTGCGTAGATATACTTGTTGCATGTAACATAATATGTGATCCAACTGTCGATGGATGTGTAGTTGAAGAATAATTGAATATTTTAAGACATTTTGTTCTCATAATACGTATACAGATTGATACTATTAAACAATTTTTGCGTAGATATTTACTTGTTGCATGTAACATAATATGTGATCCAACTGTCGATGGATGTGTAGTTGAAGAATAATTGAATATTTTAAGACATTTTGTTCTCATAATACGTATACAGATTGATACTATTAAACAATTTTTGCGTAGATATTTACTTGTTGCATGTAACATAATATGTGATCCAACTGTCGATGGATGTGTAGTTGAAGAAAAATTGAATATTTTAAGACATTTTGTTCTCATAATACGTATACAGATTGATACTATTAAACAATTTTTGCGTAGATATTTACTTGTTGCATGTAACATAATATGTGATCCAACTGTCGATGGATGTGTAGTTGAAGAATAATTGAATATTTTACGACATTTTGTTCTCATAATACGTTTATAGATTGATACTATTAAACATTTTTTGCGTAGATATTTACTTGTTGCATGTAACATAATATGTGATCCAACTGTCGATGGATGTGTAGTTGAAGAATAATTGAATATTTTAAGACATTTTGTTCTCATAATACGTATACAGATTGATACTATTAGACAATTTTTTAATAAAAAAAATTGAGAAACCCCGGAACATTTTATAACCAAAGCTCGAGTTATTATAATTGTCTATATTTATACAATGTTTCAACGTTCTTGAGATATGTGGAAATGTAAAGTATATATTCCAATGTTCACAACCCCTGACTGGATATTTTTTTGTAATATTGAGTGTATAAGTTTTAAAATTTTCTTCAATTTTGGACTCTGTGAATCAAGCGGATCAAAATAATAAGGGGGGACGGATACACACGCACACATAGCATATGTGCTGCGAAGCCTCTAAGTTGGTTTATTTTTATTTATTTATTTTAATCTTCTTGTTAATATAATTAGTACACTGGCGGGCTTGAACAAATCGACAGTTGGACTATTGTGGTTGACTGGTAGGAATTGCCTACGGGCAATATGTCAACCACAATGTTATTATGACAAGTCAGTGCACTAATTGCTTTTCATTTTATATAATTACCCATTCAAAACAAGGACTAACCACAGAGTAAAGAATTATCAGAGCTGACATAAACTAAAACTTTAGGTTAGGGGATTGGTACCTACCTGCATAAAGTGAGATAGAAGGAGGTTTACCAAACACAGTTAATATTAAAATAAAAATTGGATATTTATGACACATTTATACAGCACTAAAAGAATTTGCTTTAAGGAATATAAATCCCTTTGTTAAATTATAAATCCCTTAGTGTTGAGTACTGTTTCAATTCTCATTCCGAACCATTCGGAAAATATTCAAATACGTTGCATTAATTGCCAACAAATTTTTGTAGAGGTGTTTACCGATAATTTTAACTTTTTTAGTCGAATTATTTATAATTCAAATTATGTTGTTCGCGCCTATTCCGGATTAACTAAAGGAGACCAGACTCCGATGGTACGGACACATTACCAGACGAAATGAGGATCACGTGGTTAAACTCACACTGTAAATACCCATTCAGTCCAGGACTAGAGGTCGTCCACAGGCCACCTGGTGGACAAATATTGAGAGGGAGCTGAGGGAGGTGCAAGTAACTCAAGAGATGACGCAAGATCGAAAGGTCTGGCGTTTGCGTACTGATCATTTTAATATTGTGTGTTGTAAAAACATTAACACTGAATCACTTGCTGTTAACAATTTTCAATAACTTTTAGTACCTACCTAATGTCAACATCAACGAAAAGTCATTTTTACATTTTTAAATAATTTTGCATACAATCTCTTTTTTTATTCAATCTCAATGGAGATGTAGTTGGAATATAAAGGGGAAACCGATTTCCCTTTTGAAATATAAAAGGAAAATAGGCCGGTATACGTGATCATTTTATGCGCTTGCGCAACGTTCACTAATTACTTATGCCTTTTTTGAGATCCCTATCAATCCAATTTTTTGAATGTTCTATATATTCATTGATATTGTTGGTCTTTAAAATAAGTCGTTTTTACCATTGCCATCTATGAAATGACGAAGAAACTTTTTTGTAACGCGCTATATGAAAGCCACAGTTCTTATTTATGAGGTAACAATGCTTTCGCATAGATGTCATCTCTTTTTTATCATTCGATATATCTAAAGTAATAAAGCAATCAAAATGTTAGTGTATGTGTGTGTGTATGTGTGTGTGTGTGTGTTTGTCTCACGCCTTCTGAAAAACCAAGAGCATCTAAAAATCTAATTTATGTGCGAACGTGTACCTGTATACCTGATGCAGTGTCACGCTAAAAATAATGCGATAAAAATGCTGAATTTTAAAAATATTTCAATAATTATTTTTTTCATACAAAATTTTCCAAGTCGTATCTGTCAAAAAAGTGTACATTTTGCACGCAAATATCTGTTAGTTTAAAAGTTAGAAGTAGGTATTTACACAAAAAAAATATATTTTGAAGTATAACTTAGCGTTTAAGTGAAAAACATGGTGAATATTTGGTATAATTATAATGTTTAACTTATTTTTAAAGTAAGCCTTTTGTACATAAACGCCGCCATTTTAATATCTTTTCATACAATATTTCATTTTCCCACCGAATGAATATGTTCTTGAAAATAATAAACCTTTGAAATAAATGTAATTATGAAATAATAAAATGAAACACAAGACATTACGGCAAGTTTTAAGACATATATTGTAAAAATGTGTTATTTATTAGTAAAGATATAGGCATAATAAAATTGCATAATTTGTAAATAATATTTGATTTTTCTGACAATTTTCATTTTTATGGCATCGAACAAACCAATGTAGGTACCTACATATTCAAAAAATGTATCCGAACCATTCGATATTACTTACGTGTTCGAATCGTTTCCATGGCTACAGAAAGAATGTGATATTCAAATAAAATTTGTTAGGAATCGAATTTATTTAGAAGGTTGTTGTAGGTAGGTACCTACCTAATACTATTTACTTACAAATCAACAATAATATACCTATACTGATTTCCTATAGGAAAATTATTTTATTTATTTATTTATCAACCGTTTGTCCGATTATAATGAAACTTTGGTGAATTGTCGAGCGTATGCCCAGGATGGTTTTTGGATTTAAACTTTTTTCTTATTCTTCTTCTTCTTCGTGTATTTGGTCGTTTTACCTATGAAGGGGGAGTATCCTGGGAAAAGAAGGTCCGACTGTCCCTCCATCTCTTCACAGGTCTTCCAGGACGGGTTCTGCATATAAACTTTTTTCTTCTTTTTCTTCAACGTGTACTTGGTCATCTTACCTATGAAGATGAACTATCCTGGGAGATGAAGGTCCAATTTTCCTTCCATCTCTTCGCAGGTTTCTGGATTTAAACTTTTTTCTTCTTCTTCTTCATCGTCTATTTGGTCATTTTACCTTTGAAGGTGGACTAACCTGGGAGAAGAATGTCCAATTTTCCTTCCATCTCTTCGCAGGTATCTGGATTTAAACTTATTTCTTCTTCTTCTTCTTCATCGTGTATTTTTGGTCATTTTGCCTATGAAGTTGGAGAATCCTGGGAGAAGAAGGTCCAACTGTCCTTCCATCTCTTCGCAGGTATCTGGGTTTAAACTTTTTTCTTCTTCTTCGTGTATTTAGTCATTTTACCTATTAAGTAGAGCATCCTGGGAAAAGAAGGTTCTTTCATCTCTTCGCGGTTCTTCCAGGATGGTTTCTGGATTTAAACTTTTCTTAACCGACTGATGGGACGGGATGTAATGAAGGGAAGGGAGGCACTAAAGGGCCTGAAGGGACGGGAGGTATAAAACTGCCTGAAGGGACGGAAGGTACTGAAGGGCCTGATGGGAAGGGACGTAATGAGGGATTAAAGGGACGGGAGGTACTGAAGGGCCTGAAGCGGCGGGTCCTGGAGTCTAATTCTTTTTCTTCTTAATTTTATGTAGACCTTTAGGGCAGTTTTTATACAAACTATTTCCTATTGTCTAATTCATCTTCTTCTTCTTTTATGTATACATTTGGGTCATTTTTTTATAAAAATTATTTCCTTTAGTCTAATTATTATTCTTCTTCATTTAAGTACGTAGACTTTTGGGAGAGTTTTAATACAAACTATTTCCAATAGTCTTATTCATTTTCTTTTATGTAGACCTTTTGGTCAGTATTTATACAAACTATTTCCAATAGTCTAAATATTCTTCTTCTTCTTTTTTGTAGACCTTTGGGTGAGCTTTTATACAATCTATTTCCAATAGTCTAATTCTTCTATTAGGTATATGTATTTTTACTTATTTTATGTAGACCATTGGAATAGTTTTTTATACAAACTATTTCTTATAGTCTTATACTTATTTTTCTCTTTTTTATTTAGTCTTTTGGGTTAGTTTTAAGTCTAATAGTCTATTGTGCAGAAATATTATTAACGATATGCACACTTGATGAAAATACATATGAAATGAATGGGATATGGGATGTGACGATATAACCTGCACTAGAATATTTTCAATACTTTTGTTTAATTAAATTTAAACCATTTATATCATCCTATTTTGAATAATTTTCAACATCTAATATTTAAAGAATGGGGGTTGTGGCCATTACTGAACTCTTCACAACATTTATATTCAAATTAAAAACTATTTACTATAGTTCAAGTCTTCTTCTTCTTCGTTAATGAAGACTTTCAGTCAAATTGAGCAAAAATATAATGCACACTTGATGAAAAAATATAAAAACGAATGGGATGTGACCAATACTAGATCTTTTCAGTACCTACGTTTGTTTAATCAAATTTTAACCACATCCCAACATCCAAAATTACTAAATTTTCAATAGGTACACATTACAATTTGTTTTCGATGATAATATTTAAAAATGGGGGTTGTGGCCAAACCAATCTCTTTACAACGTTGATAAACAGTAATATTTAAAACCATTACGCATAGTCCATGCGAGCAGAAATTGTATAAATATTATACTTCATTCACACTTTATAGCAATATATAAAAAAGAATGGGTTGTGGCCATCACTTGAACATTTTACAATACTTAAACTCAATCAAATTTCAAACCACTTTTCATAGTCTGATATTGCAAAATAATTGGGTGACAATATTATAAAAACGATTGCTTTTTCTTTCACAATTTTACATTCTTGGCCAACGGCGGGACATAAAAGCTAGTAATAGAATATGAATGAGCCAAGTATAAGTATTAATGGGGTTAAAGTAGCATTATGCACTGGTATTGCCAAGATAAAATCAGAATACATTATAAAATAATAAAGAGGCAAGTTGGCAACTCTCTAAACTAAGTTAACAAAAGTTTACAGTGGTGTCGTAAATAAAGTTCGATGTCCGTAATAATCTTTTTGCTTTCGACTCATGGACTCGATGCTGTGGGCAATTTAGAAAATTCAATTAAGAAGGAACTGCTTTATGGGAAAACCACGGACTGTATATAATTCAATGTGCAGAGCAATTCAAAATATGATAAAAAATATGTTGCATCTACCTACCTTTTGTTCTTGCTGATAACTGATTTATTCGTAGATTCTGAACATGGAAAAAGACTAGGTATTTTTTAATCAAACAAAAATGATTATGATTCTACATGTATATTTTCCTTATAATAGGACGACCGTTTCGGCTGACTAGGCCCTTATCAGCTGGTCACCAGGTGATAGTTGTAGACCAGTTGATAAGGGCCTAGTCACATGAAACTACTACCCGAAAAAGTATATAAATTTCAGCCTTATTTGGTGGTAGATGTGTTTGCCTAATAATGAATAATTCCTGACAATTTATATTCTTCCAAAACTTCGTAAAATATAGACAATAAATTTTATATTAGAAATGTTACCAATATATTCTTTTCAGTTATGTAAAATTATTTTGATCAAATTATAATTTTACATATATTATAGTAAAAAATTGACATGGAAAGAGAAACTTTATTCAGTATCCGTAGATACAATTCTGCAACACAAGTAGTCGCTTATGAATTTTACAGAATAAAAATGAATGTATAATGTATTTCAAAGGTGTATTTCATTCCGAGAAAACGATTTTATTGAATAATATTAGGGAAGGTAAATTTGCGTTATTATTTATTTATTTATTTATTTATTTACTGATATTTATTTATTTATTTTTAATAAAAAAATATTTATTTATTTTATTTTATTTATTGATTGATTGATTGATTGATTGATTGATTAATTTATTTATTTGTTTATTTATTTATTTATTTATCTATTTATTTATTTATTTATCTATCTATTTATTTATTTATCTATTTATTTGGTTATTTATTGATTTATTTATTTATTTATGTATTTATTTATTTATTTATTTATGTATTTATTTATTTATTTATTTATTTATTTATTTATTTATTTATTTATTTATTTATTTATTTATTTATTTATTTATTTATTTATTTATTTATTTATTTATTTATTTATTTATTTATTTATTTATTTATTTATTTATTTATTTATTTATTTATTAATTTATTTATTTATTTATCATTGCTTCTCGGACAACTTACATGTACTATTTCAAAAATGAATTAAGCAAAAAACGCAATCAATTAATTTATAAAGTATTTCACAAACATAAAAATTATACCTAGATACGCACAATATAACTAAATAAAGATTAATTTAAATTAGAATATAATCTTTTTGCACATGCACATCACATCCATATATTGTAGGTACGCTATGCCAAATAGACTAAAAATCGAATCAGTTTTATGCTGGCGTCCTTGTTTCGTATCCTAGCGAAGGAAACGAGATACGAGGACAGTCTTTTTCACATATTTAGCTAAAAAGCACAGTATTGGAATAAAGTCACCTCTTGTGGAATGTGAAAATAAGTATGTATTAACTATAAAGTTGATACATACTGGAGATTTATGATACTAATAGTCTCATAGATCCAGACTCTCTCTCTCTCCTCGATTTCATTCTATCCTGATCATCATCCTCAGAGGCATTATATGCCCGCATATCCTCAGCCACCAAGACCTTCCATCGTCTTTTTGGGACGCACTTTGGAATTTTTTCCGGACACTCGATATTGAAGTGCAGTGTTACATATGTATTTTGGCGGTTTTCTTCGGATATGTCCGAACCACCTCAGTCTATTTTCCATCAGCTTATCGGAGACACGCGTACTGCTTCTCACATATTACGGATTACATCTCTCCTTGTGACGCTGCAGATCCACCTAAACATCTTCATCTCGGCTTTTTACACTAACTGAATGATGGTCCAGTTCTCACAGATTTAAAACACAATTAAATACTATGCCTTCACCGGGAATAGAACTTGGGACCTTGGGAAATATATAACCAACTGTACCATGAAGGCCGACAAATCACATATTCACGTGTAACATTACGATTTAACGTTTCAATCAATGTTCCGTCTATGGTCGTTCATAGCTTAATTCAACGAAATTTCAGTATAATAAATTAGTACAGGAAAAGGAACAGTTAAGTACAAAAATTTCTCCAGGCTACGTGTAATCACTTAATGTGCTCACATAAATAATTCTGATAGCTTTCTGGATATGGCTCGGGGTACTTTTGTGAACGTTTTATATGAAATCGATTGTTTTTTTATACGCACGATTCTCTGCGGTCGTTTTTATATTAATATTATAAAGAAACATGTTACTAATGTTTTTGAACAGGTTACCAATGCGTATTTATACCACAATATATTCTAAGGATTACCTATATAAAAATATGATGGATTATCTTTGATGTAATCTTTTATTCTATGGGTTAAATCTAAACGTGTTTGTGTTGTCATGTTGTGAAACTCTTAGATAAAAATCTAAAAACTACATAATAATAATGTACTAGATCAATAAATAACTATACACATCCATCATTTGATTTACAATTTTTTTTAAGAAATGTGAAATAGATTTACAATGCATAGTTTATATTTCACATTATTATTTAAGAAATTATTAACAATTTTTATCAGAAAGACTAGAATGAAAGAGACTCCTGGATTTTGTAAAACCCCACACAGGGAGGCATGTCCGGTAAACGGTGGATTCAAAACCCTCATGGATATAATTAAGATATTATAGATCTCCATAAGATAATAATATACGTGATACGGGTCATTATGAGGGTTTTGATTCCACCGTTTACCGACTTGCCCCTCAGGGACTATCGAGCTAATGATGATGATACTATTTCGTTAAATAGAGTTCTTTTTCTATCATTATTGTTTTCTCTTATAACCTTGAATTACCTTTTTTTTAACAGATTTTTAATTATCTCAATAGAGACGAAGTTGGAATATTTATTGTTGGAGAACCGGGAAATCAAGGCACCTACAGGGCTTACGACCTGTCATCATAAAGTGATCACGTAAACCAGCCGATGACAGGTCGTAAGCCCTGTAGGTGCCTTGATTTCCCGGTTCTCCAACAATAAATATTCCAACTTCGTCTCTATTGAGATAATTAAAAATCTGTTAAAAAAATATCTTTGACTCCCGACAGGGAAAAAAATCCAATGTTTGCGCATATGCAATAATAAAAATATTCTTGAATTACCTTTTTTATTACGATAGTTCCCAATTGGTGAGTCAAGAATTGGCATCGGAGGCGGCCAAGAAACCGAAGAGTGTACAGCCTGAGGAAGAGGAGAGCTGACCCCAAGTGTCTTCATAGACGATAAGTTGGAAAGAGGCCAGGAAGAAGAAAAGAAGAAGTTTAATATACATACATATTACATAATTAGTTAAACCTGCAAAAAAAGAACTATAAATACGTTTATAGCATAATATATACAATCTATGTAAATATACCTGTTGTTAATTGTTGGTTTTGTGTACGAATAAAATAAAAAAAGGAAAAAGTTGTCGAAAAAGACGTAGAGTTTTTATTTATTATTCAATATCATTTCAATTCGTTTTGTTACAATTTTCGAAACCTGTCCATCATTTATTTAAAATGAATATCTGACAGCGATCAATAAAACATATCATATTTTTTTTAGTAAAATAAATGACCTCTAGTCATGAATTACTCCCTAAATAATGCCCCGAGAAAATAAAACGAACATCAGTCAGAAACAATATACCTACCTATATTATTGTGAAATTCAAAAATATTTTCTTTTAATTTACAAAATGATGTGACAGCAACATTTACCTTTCAAAACAACTCCACGCTAATTGAATCTATACACAGGGAAAGTCCGCCATTTTATTTTGTATTTATTTTGCGACTAACCAACGGGTAGGTACAAACCAATGACATTTTATGTATAGACACGTAATATGAGAACAAAACGCTCTACAATAATTGTAAATTTCAACGAATTCTTACAATATTACTAAGAAAGAGCACACACGACAGAATACAGTGAGTGAGAAAGAGATCATACAACAATAGACACACACTGCAGACATATTTTCTCTTTCACTCTAGTGCAATCACATTATAATTATCTCTTTCACCAAATAATGACTGTAAAAGAGACGACCTTATATTGAATTACAGCTGTGTAAAAAATTCAATACAACAACAGAATCCCTTTGCATAGCTACAAGCGAATATGACTTGACTACTCTCTCCTTTACTCAATATATAAATAAATATTTAAAAATCGATATAAATATATTAGTTATTCACTAAATATGTAGTATCAAATGGACGTTCCTTCACAGTTCCAATGTAACTATTAAATATTTTCATCACACAAGATGGTATTTTAATTACGACAATAATAATAAACACTTCCTTGCATCCGGTACAAGTGGCGAGTTTCTTACCATATGGCAATTTCTTGCAACTTACCAGTGTGTCTACTATTCGGACAAAATTTCCGAACACTACAACATCTTACGTACAACTTAAGCGCGGTAATAATTCAGTGAGGTAGGTATATTTGTCGCCAAATATCTTGAGCCAAATTCGCCGAGAAGGGGGGCGATTTGCTCGTATTACGAACGAAGCAAAAGACACAAATATGCGCTGTGCGCACCCGCAAGCCTGGTTCAAGAAATTTCGTGAAATTTATTTAAGTATTTTATTTATTTTTTTATTTAACATAATAATTTTATAATACAAATCAAGATATTATTCACTAGTAATAATATTTTTACATTTTTTTCTATGCAGTGCCTCATCAAAAAGATTGCAATCTTGTGCTTGATGAGGGATTATATTCACCTTATTTTTGTTAACCTCATTTAAACACTAGAAATTTATTTATTTATTTATTTTAACCTTCTGAGCACAAGTGCACAATGGCGGGCTTATTGCCACATGGCAATATCTTCCAACCAACCATAATCATCAACCAACCATAACCATTTATCTAAGTACTATTTTTATAAATCATTGGTACCAGCAGTGTCAAATATTAAACTGACTAACAGTAGACAACAATAATAAAGCCATATTTAGAAAACATGATAAATGGATCGGTGGCAGAGTGATAGAGCGCTGGTCCAGAGAAACCGGGTTCAAATCCTGCCTAGAACGATTTCGTTCACCAAGCGTTTGCTTATTTTCAAACTTATGGAGAAAAGTTTTTTTTAAAAGATATAGTACTTACCTATTTATCGTTTATTTCATGAAGTTGACAAAAAAAGACGACCATCCTATTTTGTTGTGTCGATTGCGAAATTAGTTTCTGAACTTTATCAAATAGGTGTGCATCCGCCTTATCGATATTGAAACAAAATGTTACTCAATGGAACTGATAACAGTTTCCATTTGAAGACCGTAAGGTGGTCAGGGTAACGAAATGATCTATTGCTCAGTGTCTGAAGTCACTTCTCATATACAAGTAATCCTAATAGACCAAGAACCAGCGACAGCCAAATTTACCTCAAAGTGTAAAGGCTGATTTTTTCTGTATAAGGATACCACAGCAGGTAACAACGATCGAATAGTATGAACCCTGAGTAGTAGTGGCTTTCGGAGAAAACAGCCTTCAAAGTGTTTTGACAATTGCTTATTTAACATGTCAGTAATAATAGTATATGCGTGATTATACCATTGACGGACTAAGACATAATAATTTATTAAAATTTAAAGATGTCTGTCGGGGCTTTCAACCAACCAAAGTGTCTGTTAATGGAAGGCGTAATTTCTAAATGTAAAAAAATCACGCTTTATAATATAACACTTCATACGTTTAAATTTTGCATGGGTCCTACATATAAAATGACGGGATCATACACTATAATATTATGGTATATTTTTATTATATCTATAAATTTAATGCAACCGTTTTATTTCCAATCATGTTCTTGTAAGTATTTTAATAATTTGAATTTAATATGTATTAATGTTTTATTTGTAATAAATTTTAAACTAGCATATTTCACTTGATGTATTCGTCTATTGAAATTGACCGATAAAATTGTTCACGGAAAGAAACACTGATTTAAAAATCAACAAAAATTATTGTTTTACGATTCATTTTTCTAAGGAATATGGCATATTGGTACAGGTGAATGTTTGTTTTCGATATAAATATCTATTGAGCTGTAAATATTTATAACATAAAACAGCTTTGAAGAAGTGATGGACATAGGAACTCTTGGAATTTTGAGATAGAGTTTTTCATCCTGGTTGTCAATGTCGTGTGGATGGAATATGTAAAGAAAAAATAAAAGAAATCTGATGATCGCAGCGTAGCCATAGCAATTTATACTGAGTATATACTGACGTAAAAATGTTTTTTTGTCATAACAACACAAACACATGTAACAAAGCTCACACTGACAGCTCGATATCAGTTTGAGCTTGGCGTCCAGCGAACTTTCGGCATCTCTTATAGATCGCTGAATACTCTGTGTGAGATTTGATTTGACAAAATTACCAAATACATATTCAACGAAGTCGCTAAATCATCCATTTTAGTATAAAATCACTAGTAAGGTTCCTAGCGATCATCCTTACTTTTTGACAATTCGTAAATGTTAGTTTACGCCAACGCGCATGCGCTGAGTATTTAGATATGTCTCTGCAATGCAATTCTCACACAAAAACTTCGTAGCATACTTAAGTTAGGAAGCCATATGATCTCCCAACTGTAGTGAGCGACTGTGTAATGAAAACATGGTTAGTATTTAGAATTTAATATTTAGGTCGGACTTTGCATTCGAACCTAAGTCTAGCGAGGTAGTAAAATTTCCAAATATGTTAAGAAAAAGGTAATTAGGTATAAATAAAATTGTAATTTTGTGCCTATGTAATTTTTAGACTATTTGAAATATAATATTCATTCATTCATTCAGGTATTAAAAAAAATATTATTGCAGAACAACTTAAGGTATCAAAGAATTAATGTGAATATAATAAAACTTGTTAACTTTCTATTCTTTGTGAAAAACTCGAGTGACAGACGGGTAATAAGTGAAAAATTTTGTTTTTGTACGGCAGTGGAAACGAATATTGCACCGCAGTAGAAAATATCGAGCACCACAAAACGGAAATTTAACGAATTTCAAACTCATGCAGATCAGGGAATAACAACGTGCAGCATTCGCAAAATTTGGTATTAAACTTTTTATTGGATTTTTAGTGCACAAAATAAATTTGATTAATTTTTCAGCAAAATTATTGGTTGGCGCAACAGACTTTTTCACATAGAAAACAAATATATATGTATAAATTCTGTGGCATATTGGTACGTGCGTTGGACTAACGGATCAGGATATATGGGTATACAATTTACTGTAATATAATAACAATGTTTTTAAATTTACTTTTTTTATATAATCAGTTTACTTTTTTTATTTGAACATAATTTAATTCATACAAGATCGCACTAACCTTATATGGTTATCATAATAATATATGATTACTTAACCTTTGTTATTTTTCTGAACGACCAAGTGAAAGCAGGATTCGGTGAGATAAATGTTTTAATTGGTTTTATTTATTTGATCATACGAATCAAAATGCCGCCATTTGCCACCTTATTCATAAAGCTGATAATTGATAAGAAATATTCAACAATCATGCATTGAAAAGCGTCGGCGAGAATCCAAGCTTTTATATATTTTACATTACTTTTTTATATTGTGTGTTTTTGTATAAGTTTTTTTTATTCTATTTAATTTTTATTTTTCTTATTGTTATTTGTAATATTATCACTTTATATATGTATATACGATTGATATTGGTATCAATTAAATCGGCGTAACTGCCTTGAGATGCATTGGCTCCGGCACAGGTTTTTTAGCTAATGGGGCATTGCAGATTCAATAATTATTGTTATGTATATCAGTGTAAGTATAAATAAATAAATATACATACATACGTACCATAATGCCATGTCCCTCGCTGGGTAGGCAGAGAGAACCGAACGCCTCATTTTTATATCCTGGAACGCATCCCTCTTCTCGTCCACATTCATGCATCGTCTCATACATATTCGTCTGTTGCTCACACTTCTAACATTTCCGTCTTTCAGAATATCGTTCACAATGTCGTGCCATCCCTTTCTCGGGTATCCCCGACCTCTCATTTAATTCCTGTCCGCAATGTATATTTTCTTCGTCAGGCGTTCCTCATTCGTTCGCCCCATGTGACCAAACCATCTCAATGTGTTCACTTTCATTCTAGTAATGACATCTTTCTTCATATTAAATTCTTTCCTTATGTCCTCATTTCATACCCTGTCATGCATCGTATTTAATAAATATCATAGAATATAATATACTTGACACTGTATCAGACCATTCATGCGAGGTGCTTTACATAACTGTCAGTGTATTCAATCGTTCATTTTGCTTAGCACCCCGAACAGACAATCCTAAAATTTTTATGTGAGTTTTGTGTGTCTGTATGTGTGTCTGTTTCCCCCCCCCCCTTATAACTTTTGATTCGCTGAATTTACAAAGCCTAAAATTTCAGAATATATAGACAATTTTAAGTACACAAAACTTTTATACTCAGTATTTATAATTTTTGTTCTAGTCAGGGGTTATCAACATTTTAATTTTTATAGCATTTGTCCACATATCTCAAAAACTATAAAAACCAGAATGCTAAATTTTGAAAAACAGTTCGAGGGTTTCTCAAACTGTTTTTATTAAGAAGCAAAAAATTGGTGTAGTAAATTTTTGTTTAACTGCCATTATTTCCATTTCTTTTAAAAATATCGAAAAATGCTGAAACATGTGAACTAGAGAAATTAATTTTCTATAAAAAATGGATACATTATAGTAATATATCTCAAACTTTTTTTTAACAAAGTTTGTACAAATTAATATTAGTGACGACATCGCTTCATACAGTTTGTATGGAATACACAATATCCAAGTTCAACTATACATACTATCGCTATTGACAGTTGGATCTCATGTGTAACATGCAACTAGTGTATGTTACAGATTTGGGGAAGTACAATAATTGTTCGTGTTTCATACATAAGAAGATAATTAGTGTTCATATTTGAATACATTCCGTACGCCCAAGGTTATAGACGTTAACAAGGGCCTCAATTACTAACGACCGTGTACCTGTTTTTCTTAGATTAAGTTTTGACCAAAAGCTAGTTACAAAAAAAGTTTAATGAAATTTTTTTTCCATTCCCAGACATTTCTGCTAATAGTGAATACTCTGTACACATGTATATGTTGGTACTGCTGAAGTGACTGCATTGCACTGAGAAGATTGAGATGAAGTTAGTTGGCAATGCATCTTTAAGGGGATAGTTGTTATGTGAATGTAGATATGTGAAGTACCTATGATCGCGGATTACATCGACTAGATTCCGTTTATTTTTTTTATCTCGAGTGAAATTAGCCATAAGGGATTATGATCCAAGCAGTAGGACCTCCAATTAATGGAGAAAATGAAAGTGTATTGTGTATATTGGGAGTTTTAATTACGGGAAAACGTTAATACCCTAAGAAAAGGTTGAGTGTAATTATGATTGGAGAAAATCGGTTCAATTCCAAGATACTTTTCCGTTTTGAGATATGAGAAAAATATTAACGTGTAAAATAATATCAGAAACGAAATAGTCGAACATTTTGAAAGTTGTAATTGACTAAATTTAAAATATATTATACTTTTAATTTCTGAGATAAGAAAATAATAGTAGATTTAAAATTAAGTAGATTTAAAATTTTTAATTTACTTTTGTCCCGGCCAATATTTATATTTATTGTTATTTTTTTCTGTTATTGAATACTATTTTTAAGTAGTTTTTCTAATATTTTGTGCAAATGTATTTTTTTTGTGTTTTGGTATCATTCTTTCATTTTTTTTGTATGAATTCTGTTTACCCAACTGTGTAAAAACAACATTCCCAGAACAGGCTTTTGCGTAATGGGGCGTTATTAGTCAGCTTATTATATTCA
Source organism: Molanna angustata (assembly GCA_963576475.1). Classification (NCBI taxonomy): domain Eukaryota; kingdom Metazoa; phylum Arthropoda; class Insecta; order Trichoptera; family Molannidae; genus Molanna; species Molanna angustata. The sequence continues at coordinate 16,419,254 of OY754965.1, read as the reverse complement.
ATATTTTTGTGTAATAAATAAATAAATCAAGTTTTTTTGCTATTTTTCAAAATAATATAAGATTGTTTATATCACAGAGCAGGGTACATGGAATCGTATGAACTAGCACTTATTAAAGCTTATTGTTGACAGGTGTAGTAAATGTTTGTGTTTTTATATAAAACTAAGAAAAATGATGTAGGAGTCTAGCATGAGCGAATTGTGATATGAGTTGTCACAAAAAAAATGTGAAATCCTGTAAACTCATGACAAGTTATAGGGTGTCACAATTGTTTTGTGAAAAGTCATAAAAAATGTTCATAATAGACGCCATATTTCAATATTCCTTATTTCAATTTTATTCATCCATATTTACCGATAAGTCGATAAATTTTCACCAATAAAGAGGGTGCGCATTGGTAAATGCGACCACTATCAGGTTCCAGACTTACTTTTTTCATTTAAAAAGAGAATATAAAAAAAACAGCCATTAAAAAAATGATTTATCAAAAATGTTGCTATCTCTCGGACTAATAAAGGTTAAGAAAGTCTCGCGGTGTAAATCCGTGGTATATACATATATATGTAGAGTTAGATGATGCTGGAGCAGATATGTATAAAGGAGTATACCTACATACATATGTGTTCCTATATCGGAGGGTTGTGGAGAATTATTAATGCCGAGACGCGGAAGAGCAATGTATGGAGTGACCCTGGACCTCAGCCAACAAAAGGTGGATGAGGAAAGATTTATGAAGACAGAACAACCAGAAATTTTATATGGGAGCATTCCAATAATAAATAATATGCTTTCTTTAATAAATAGTTCTGTATATATCTCTTTGTTTGCCATACTGTGCTTGCTGCTGGTAGTTCTCCATGTTGCTATAATAAAATATGATATTTGAATCGGAAGGTTCGCGTGAATCATATTTTTGACACTGGATCGTTATATTTCCATACGAAGTTATTAAGACATATTCCTTTGGTATATCCATGGCATCTCTTTTTGGTTTTATTCATAAATAATAAGAAATCAGTATGGCAACTTAATCATAATGATATTTATTTAAAATAATTTATTTGTTGTCAGGCACTGGTTCATTAAAGTCCCTTCACTCTTTACTATTAGTATTATTAATAGGTATATGTAATTAACAAACCTACGAAACAAAAAACTCGAATTCGTCTTCTGCACACCCGCGTGATTTGATTTTTCTAGATGGTTAGAGATAATTATAGTATACAATTATAAATAATAAAAATTACTCCCACGCAAGTGGTTAGTTTATTGCCATATGGCAATTTCTTCTAACTAACAAGTGTTTCCAGCATAGGGAAGCAAGAATTGCGTGAGAAATGAATTTAAATAAATTTTTCCTCTGCTGTGGATCGAACCCAGGACTCCAGCATAGGAGACAAACAGTTTACCAAGCGTGCCACGGCGGTCAGCTTAGTAAATGACTATAAAAAAAAACAATTCCGATTAAAGGGAAGAAATTGCCTAATGGCAATTAGCCAACCGTTGTGCTATTTATAAAATGATATATCCAAAGCCATGTATCCAAGAACATGTGCGACGGATTCTCTCCCTATTCTTACGGGACTGGCTCCGTTGGACTTGGAAACTCAGAGGCGTGGCGCTTCTTACCATTTGATGAAACGACAGTCTTCTGAAATTGGTGAGATTCGGCTTCATCCCCCCGAAGGTCCTATTTCCCCCAGAAACATTAACAGCATCACCATGGAAGCTCTGCTGGACTCTTGGCAGGCTCGATGGAGCTCGTGCCCCGTGGGACGAACAACATTCTCGTTTTTCCCTGATGTGAAGACTAGACTTCGTCAATCTTGGGCCGTCCCAGATTTCTGGACATCTCAGTTTATTACAGGACACGGCAGCTTTAATAGCTACCTTCATAGATTCCGCCTTGTAAACTCGTCCTCATGTCAGTTATGCCATCACCCTGACCAAACTTCAGAGCACATCCTCTGGGAATGCTCTCACCCAAATGTGTCCTACAACAGAACGGAGCTCCTCGCGGCAGTCCGTGGGCCTCTTCAAGGTCCCATTGGGCATGCGGATTTAGTGGTCTCTAAGAAGAACTTTACAGCCTTCAAATTGTTTTGCCATGGCTATAGTGCCCTTCTATCTGCTGAATAAAAAAAAAAATGAAATTCCAGAGTGTCCTTGGTCAACTCTCTGATGCCCAGTTTTACAGTCACAGGCTTGAAGTACTCTCGCGACAATCCATGTTTGTGAATATTATGTTCACCGACGTTGATTGTTATTTTTTGCACAATTGTGCCGAGACCACGAGTCTAGAGGAGCTTCTAGAGCTACTCTTCGTGCCATGCATTCTTTGTCATTCTTACTAGCGTTCTGTGAAGGGGCCGTTTCAGTCCCCATATGCGGAACGGGTGGAGGTGGGCGTAGCTATTTATAAAATGATGAATAAATAAACACATCAATAATGACCCCATAAAGTTACTTCTTTAATAAAAAGCAAGTAAAAATGTTATTTTATTTCTGTGTCCGTGAAATTTACAGTACCTTTTTTTTATACAGATTATGTACACTACTGATAAAAAAAAATAACCCATATAAAAAAAAAAATTCACAGAAAAAATAAATGTTAACTGATGTGCTTACATATTGTATTTTTAGTGGTAAGTTTTATTAGCGGATGATTTTAACATTTTTTATGGTGTTATCATTTATTTATTTATTATTTATTTATTTATTATTTATTTATTATTTATTTATTTATTTATTATTTATTTATTTATTCATACATACATAATTGACAAATAATATTCTTAACTGCAATGCCCCACTAGGTAAAAAACCTGTGCCGGGGCTAAAGCATTTTGAAATAATAATACATTTAACAGTGAATGCCAACTAACAAAACATATTAAACCAACTGGCCATAGTATTCATTAATTTAAAAAAATAATAAAAATAACATTTCTCGATTTTCGTTGTTTAAGCTTGCGTGGCCCGAAGGTCCTAGGATTGCTCCTGTGTGTGAGGTTGGGTTTATGTGTGTGAGTGTGTGTATACAAGTGTTAGAGAGTGAGAGAATATATAAATATATGTATCTGCAAGCTCGCATAAGTTATTCCAATCAATTTCGATACTAGAATCGTCCGGTGAAATATGATCATTGTTCTGGATTAATACCAAAACTGGTTTCAGTGGAAAATGGATTTTTATTAAATCGAGTAAAACAAATAATTAAATAAAAACAATATATAATATTAAATTATCGATAAGAAATTATTGATATCACTTGGAACTGATAGAAAATAATAAGCGTAGGTGACGAGTTTCCCAACGTGGGAAAATGATTATTTCGACAGCGAAACAACTCGGATTATTATCAGATTTATATGTAAATTGTTTGGTGTGATTCTCAATATTATGCAATAACACCCGGCACTAACTAGTGTAGTGTTTCGCCGATATCATCCCTAGTGTATCGGCAGGGCGGAGTGGAGAGTAGGTACAATGGTGTGGGAAGGTGCATTCGGCGCTACTTTAATATCTGCTTGTCAGTCCTTCGTACATCAGTATTGAGTTCAGACTTTAGTCTAGTCCCGGCAACGGTAAAGCGTAGAAGTCTGCCGCGGGACAATACATTCCGTAGCGCGGACGCAAGGGAAAATCTCTCGTGCGTAGCGGAAAAGCTACAAGCTCCGTATTATGAATAAGTGAAAGACACGTACTCTAATACAATTTTACCTGGTGTGATGGAAGTTAATGTGTTTGTTTCGAGCCATTCTTGTTTGACTTTGATCAAAGAGTAAAATATTATATTATACATAATTGATGCTCGGCGTAGCCGAACCTGCGGCACAAGTGTGAAAGTATGTGAATTCAAATATTCTTATTTATTATGCTAATTTCATCTTGGCTTGTATTATTTTTTGATATTATGAATAAAGGAAATATCTGAGGGGCTAATAACAATTACAATACCTTTCTTCAAAGTATCAAATTTGTTTTTAGATGAATCACAAATCGGATTAACGAAATGTTTACATATATTTATTTATAAAAGTTTGTTGATTTCATTACTTTTATAATTTTGAACCGAAAAAATAAAGGTTGCACGCAAAACAAGAATAATTGATTGAAAAGATAATATTTATCATTAGAAAAAAGTATTTTTTATTTTAAGAAATGTGTCATTTTTTTTCGTGATTCAAAAAACAATTATTATGTTTATATTCTATAATTGTAAAAATAAATAATATCATACTAATCGCAATATTTCATTAATACTATATTTTTTGATGACTCTTATGAAACACCAAAAATTGTAGATGTTGCAATAACATAACATGCCAAAAAATGGTAATATATTTTATGTTTTGAATAATCATGTTAAGCGTTAAAACTTACATGTTTCAATAATTTAATTGTATAATTTTGATTATTATTCGTTCAATATTTAAATCACATGGAAAAAAATCTTTGTTTTGAAACCCTATAATACATCAATGAATAGCATGCAAAAAAACTTAATACCATAATATTTTTGAAACCCTATAATACATCAATGAATAGCATGCAAAAAAACTTAATACCATAATATTTTTGAAACCCTATAATACATCAATGAATAGCATGCAAAAAAACTTAATACCATAATATTTTTGAAACCCTATAATACATCAATGAATAGCATGCAAAAAAACTTAATACCATAATATTTTTGAAACCCTATAATACATCAATGAATAGCATGCAAAAAAACTTAATACCATAATATTTTTGAAACCCTATAATACATCAATGAATAGCATGCAAAAAAACTTAATACCATAATATTTTTGAAACCCTATAATACATCAATGAATAGCATGCAAAAAAACTTAATACCATAATATTTTTGAAACCCTATAATACATCAATGAATAGCATGCAAAAAAACTTAATACCATAATATTTTTGAAACCCTATAATACATCAATGAATAGCATGCAAAAAAACTTAATACCATAATATTTTTGAAACCCTATAATACATCAATGAATAGCATGCAAAAAAACTTAATACCATAATATTTTTGAAACCCTATAATACATCAATGAATAGCATGCAAAAAAACTTAATACCATAATATTTTTGAAACCCTATAATACATCAATGAATGGCATGCAAAAAAACTTAATACCATAATATTTTTCTTGTCTGACCTTTTCTTCATGCATGTATCAATTGATAATACAAAACAATAGTGTTATTTTCGGCATTAACGTTCATTGAATCTATGAAGATGTTCATTTTTATTATTTTAAGATATGATAATTCTCTTGATATAAAGTAAAGAATAATATTCAATATTTAAACTTGATTAATAGGTACATATAAAGGGTGTAAACTTAAGAATTTTTAGAATTTTAGTAATTATTAGTACAAACCTACATTTTTAGGATTGTATCAAATCAATTTTTAATATTCTATGTGAAATTTAATATTTAGAATAACGGGGTATTGTTTTGTTTACAGATCCGCTGGAGATTCCATCAAATAACTTTAAATAACTATTAAATATAAGTGATATAATTAAGTAATTGTTGACAGTAAAATAGTGTAAATAGACATTTTTGAAATATTGTCCTTGTGAAGTGATGTGTGAATGAGTCCACTGTGCCACCGGGGAACTCTAAAGTTTCCTCGGAGAGGGATATGATACCGCGAGCAGAGTATAGCGTAAGTAACAATTCACTGTACTAAATGTTACTTTATAATCTTTCATACTTGACATCCAGATTTATGACATAAGTTAGCCTTCGTAGCTTACTCAGATATAAGGACTCCTAAGCGAAAAGTCTCCAGTTCGATTCCCGGTGGAGACACAGTTTTTCATTGTGCATTCAGTCTGGATTTGTGATACAATTAATATACATATTCTGACTTCATAATGTGGAAACTTGTTGGGTGCGTGTTAAATTAATATTTGACAAAGAAGGTAGTTGTTATATTACTGAGAGGCATTACAAAATAAAATATATTATTAAAAATAACGGTCTTATTACATAAAAATACAATTTTTTTTTATTCGTGTTTTTGATGACATTTTTCGTCACAAAAATTACTTTTATTTCACTGTTTATTCGTAACTTGGCAAATAAGAGAACATTTTGCATGGGATGAAACATTTCATTGGTAAAGTTTTCAATAATACGAGTGGAAAACAATGCGATGTAATATTAATTCGTGTTTTTGATGACATTTTTCGTCACACATAGCTAACTCGTCACACATCGGTACTCGTTGCTTGGCAAATAATATAATATTATGTATGGGATGAAACGTTTTAATGGATAAGTTTTCTGTAATACACGTGGAAAAGAGTGTGATATATATATTTTTTACAGGGAGAATGCTTGTATTCCTCTGGCGCTCTCTGGTTTTCAAAATTTTCTGTCTCCGTTTTCTTTTTGCCGACAGCCGAGCTGTTTCCTTTTAAAATTATGATGTCTGACTCCTGATTCAAAGGTCCGGGCTCGATCTCCTGAAAGGATGAATATGCCTTATGACAAGAACAAATTCATATTCATATTTCTCTTGCAAATGCTTGTGTTGTAGATTGAAATTGGTATAAACTGTATTCAATTTATCAGTTCATCGCACAAGCCACTCTGCCATCTATAATTTGTCAATGTAGATTTATCATTTAATTTAAGAGATAATATTTAGAAAGTTTTATTTTGATTTTAATAATATTGTCCTATGTATTTTTATATATTAGGTATTTACGAAAATAATTGAATTGTTTTATTTTCTTTTTTCAGAACTACAATCTCTTACATTTTAATTGAAATTTGTATTTTTCAGCATCTTTTAATTTTTTGTCAATATTTTCACACAAAGAGTATATAAATTAATAAACATTTTATTTTTACTCATGACACTATCTTTATACGTTTTTATCTTGTCTTAATCTAAAAGTGTATAAATCAGACCTCCATGATAATTTAATTTTAATCTTATGTATTTCTTTTATTTTCAAGGAATTGCATCCTATTGAATGATTTTGCGAAAAAAAAACAGCAAATAAACAAATTAACACAAATAAACTCGAACATAAAACTGAAATAAAAAATATAAAAATTTACAAATACATAAGAATTAAATAAACAAATTAACACAAACAATTAAACTCAGACCTGGAACTCAAATAAAAATATAAAAATTTACAAATACATAAGAATTAAATAAAAAAATTAACACAAACAATTAATCTCAGACCTGGAGATCAAATAAAAATATAAAAATTTACAAATACATAAGAATTAAATAAACAAATTAACACAAACAATTAAACTTAGACCTGGAACTCAAATAAAAATATAATAATTTACAAATACATATGTAAGAATTCAATAAAAAAATTAACACAAACAATTAAACTCAGACCTGGAACTCAAATAAAAATATAAAAATTTACAAATACATAAGAATTAAATTAACACAAACAAATAAACTCAGACATGGAACTCAAATAAAATATAAAAATTTACAAATACATAAGAATTAAATTAACACAAACAAATAAACTCAGACATGGAACTCAAATAAAAATATAAAAATTTACAAATAATAATAATAATGAATAATCTTTATATTCAATCATAAAAAAAATAATATTATATTTGAGTATAAAATAATCATAAATTGTTGTATAAATTCATACAATTAATGAATTAATTTTATCTTAATCAACTTCATAAGTAACCCTGTAGTTTCTACCTATTATCATTATGAATTTATCTAATAGATTATTAGCTGTAACTTTTTCAATATAAATATATGGTGAAACACGTAAATTTTGTAGAACAAAACTGTTAATAAAGCAATCAGCTCAATTGATTTAAATGAAAATGGTGAAAAAATTTTTTAGAACTATTATAAATTGTTATTTCAGAGGTAAGTACCTACTTTCGAATTCAAGGTTATTCAATTATTGATTATTAAATTATGAGAAATAAAAGCTTTGAATGTCAAATAACTATTAAAGGTAGTTATTTTAATGAATAATGTAAAGACAACTACACGATTGAATTAAACTTTTTGATTATAAAAAAGCATTCAGAAAAAAGTTATTAATTCATTTATGTATAAACTACGTACAAAACAGTTCTATTTTTGTCAGTCAGTCATTGTTTTATTATGATTGATTGAAAAAAAAATATGGAAGATAACACCCGATGAACGCTCTGGGGGGCAAGTCTAGTCAAAAATCGAAATCAAAACCCTCGTTTATACCCATATCATGGATATAATTATCACATGGAGTTCTATGACATCTATAGATATTATAGAGTTCCATATAATGATTTGGGTAATCGTAAGGGTTTTGAGTTTACCGGTTGGACCAAACTTGCCCCCCTGAACAGTCTTTAATGAAAATTACTGTTCTTGTTAAACATAATATTTAAATTACATAGAATAATGTTTAAGGGGGCATATAAACCTAAACACCCCAATTTCAAATCAAATTCCTCAAATATGTTAAACAGTGTGTTTCTAGAAAAAATACCATAAGTGTTTTTAACATTTCTCTAGTGAATGTTTGTCACACAATTTTCAAATTCAGCCTAAATTTCTCTAAATAAATTGTTAAAAATATATTTTTTTAATTACTCGATAGCTATGTGTCGTAGAGAAGTAAATCTTTTATATACTTAAAGAGTGCATAAAATCAAAGTGAATGACCGATAAAGTTTTTTCATTTCAAGTAAGGTTTGTTCTTAAAATGCGAGAAATCAACAAATTTTGGGTTTCCGATAATTTAAATCATATATAAACCTTTTTTAGTGCACGCGATAGTTACCTAATTGATAACTTCATAGTGCATAAAATTTTTCAGAATTTTCACGAAATAAATTTGTTAAATTATTTTTTACTTTAAAATTTTATTCCGACAACTTGATAATTCTTTAATGCCATTTTATGAAAGTGATGTACCTTTTTCGTAATTTAAAAAGAAAAAAAAATTATGTTTCCTGAGCTTGGGGTTATTTTGAAATATTTTACAGATCAGATATTCTTCAAAATATAATGGGGTCTAACCGAGTATTGTATATACAAATTTGAAAATAATAAAATGTATCGAATACATAGTACACAGCATACACACACAGTTACATTATGATGAAACTTTCAGAATACAATCTTCGCATGATATTAATTGATAATCTGCAATAAAAAAATAAGTTTATAAAAGGCATTGCATCCTTTTGAATATGTGACAATAAATCGGCAAATAAACAAACAAACACAAATAAATTCAAATAAACAACTAAACTCTGACATGGAACTCAAATATAAATTAGAGATGTGAAAATACAAGGAGTCCAAGTCCAAATTTTCCTAAATTGAGTTAATACATCCATACTATTCTATAGAAAAAATACAATTCGATAAAAATAGTCAATGTACATATTTATTATTAATTTCGATGCAGTGATAAAAAAACAATGAGACCTTGTACAAATCTAAAAATAAGTTGTCATTCAAATAGACCTAAAACCATATTCGCGCCAAAATGCTTTAATTTGGCTCTTGGTCTACTTATATGTCATACAATAACGGGATCATTATAAGTTTGCGATCAAGGCTGCTGCGCATGACAGGGATACTTTGTGGATTTAAGATGAGAAAATGGTGAATTTGTGAATTTAATATGTGCAAATAGTGATGATGGTCATCAGATATTGTCTCAAGGTATGTACCTACTTAATAAAAAAAAATATTAGAAGCGATATTAACAAGGTTTATTTGTTGCCAGATTTTACAATGTTTTTCAAAAATATAGTTTTTTTTACAATATTCCTTTTCATCCACTTATTGCAACTTAAGTTTTTGTTACCTAATGTTTATTTGAAACTATATTATTATAATATGTTATATTTACAATTTTACACAATGGTTATAAATTCGTAATAAAAATATATCAATTATATCCTCAATAATTTTAATTTAGGAACATTCACTATAAGAATTGGTGTTCAGTTATGTATAGTGAAATTCTACATAATAGTAAACATAATTGGTTACAAAGTATCTGTTAGTCCATTATAAATTATTTTCTTCGTCTTATTTTACAGATTTTACATTTAATCCTAAGAAAAATGAGCGTAAGAGAACTATGCGTAAAAACAATAGAAAACAAATGTCCGCAAAAGATTATGAAATATTGGGGAAGAATATAGAGACAAAGGAAATTTAGATAAACAAAAGCATGTTTAAATACTGCATGATTTGCATCTTGTAAAACCTGAAAAAATTAGGAATGACATGAATGAGATTAAAAAATCGAAAATCAAAATGTCGCTGCATTTGCTTTCGACTTTTTCGAAAACCTTACCCACATCTTCATTGTGTACCAATAAAATTTATTTTAAGAGACAACTTTGGACATTTAATTTAGGAGTGCATGACCTAAACACTAATCGGACATTTATGTACATGTGGCATGAAGGCGTAGCTTCTCAAGGACCAGATAAAAAAGGATCTTGAGATAATTGTTAATTTCTTATATTAAGTGTCATTTTTTTATATATATTTCCTTAATTTTATAATTTTATGCCCTTAACATACTTATTTGTTAAATAGAAGAAAAAGACAAAATAGAACAAATATTAAGTGTTTCATTTTCATCATTATTTAAAAAAATCTAATATTTAAGCAAAGAAAGTACTTGGTCTTGTTGTATTTTATGATTTTGTATTATGTAAAAGACCAAGTAACAATATCTCATAAAATATAAAACATATTGCAAATCTAAGTACCCCTATTGAAAATGGATTATTTTTTATTGTCAAACCAGTTTATAAAATAAAACTCTTTAATTATATTAAAAAAACTTCGAACCCTTTTTTTTCCAAACAACTTATGTAAATGTTACATGGTATCCTTGTATTTTTAAGCCTCCAATTTACCAATACTAAAGAATTATAATGATTTTGTAATAGGTGGTTAGTACATAATATGGGAATGTTAAATATTCAATGTGATTTTTGTCTATGTACGATTTGACATGGTACAGACATGTCATGTTGACAATTATTTCTAAGCTTTGTTTAACTTGTATACGCACTTAAAGCGACATCGACATATTCTAAACACTGTTATGAAAGCTGTCAATTAAAAGTTAGGTATATCAATTTACCACCTCTCGGGTATATTAACGTCATGGGCTCCTTGGGTAATATTTTGTACAATATTATTACACTAAGTACCTAACTCAGTCATATTGACAGTTTTCATTGATTAATGTTATTATAAATGGGGTAGGGAATTTTACTATAAATGGGGTAGGGGTATTATAAATGGGGTATTAATGGAAAAATTGTATGGTCGAGGTGGCCATTTTTTAACGAAGCTGTCTTAAGTAAATTAATTCATATGAAGACGACGAGGAAAAAAAGAAATGTCTGAGAGAAAATTTAAGTTTGATGTTTCAAATGAAATATTTTGCAGGAAAATAATGTTGAAATCATTTTCAGGCATTGTTAGCTGCATTGACTGATTATTAGAAAATGTAATTAAATTTAAAATAGTAGAATAATTTTATAAATCAATATAAGAGAAGTGGGGAGAAGAGACTCAAAAATTACAAAAATAAGGATTGTCAGTAACATTCCTTGTTTTGTAAATATTTTTTTTGAGGTAAAGAGTTGGCAAAATAAATAATTGTTTGCAAATATTTATTATTACATATTAAAATTTCAATAAGATTTTTACATAACTCCTGTTACAGGCATGCCACTGTGAATGACCAGCAAAATATTGTAATATCCCTTGATCGCATTTACCTTCAGACATGAGGTATTCAAACGGGGGTTATCTGCAAGTGGCACATTTAGAGAATAGGATCTAGGGGCAGTATCTCTCAACATGTGTGACATATGAGGTCTGTAGTCTTCAAATTTGTATTTTTTATTTTAGTCTTTTCAAGAGATATTGATGAAACATTGACAACCAAAAATGTATAGCATTCCATTTCTTCTTGGTCATCTGACAAAGGCTAAAAGCCTTTTTATTATACAGTATGTTTAGAATAGGTATCTATTTATAAAAATTTACCTACATGAAGGGTCGATTTTTTAATGATAAATATTAAATTTCAGGTCCGAATTTCCAATCTTTTTCTCATTGAAGGTACAAAAAGAATGCTTAATCTAAAGTAATAAAGCAATCAATATGTTAGTGTGTGTGTGTGTTTGTCTCACGCCTTTTGAAAAATCAAGAGCATCTAAAAATCTAATTTATGTGCGAATGTGTACCAGTATACCTGATGCAGTGTCACGCTAAAAATAATGCGATTAAAATGCTGAATTTTAAAGATATTTCAATAATTATTTTTTTCATACAAAATTTTCCAAGTCATATCTGTCAAAAAAGTGAACATTTTGCACGCAAATATCTGTTAGTTTAAAAGTTAGAAGTACGTATTTACACGAAAAAAATATATTTTCAAGTATAACTTAGCTTTTAAGTGAAAAACATGGTGAATATTTTGTCTAATTATAATGTTTAACTTATTTTTAAAGTAAGCGTTTTGTACAAATGTACATATAACCCCGCCATTTTAATATCTTTTCATACGATATTTAATTTTCCTACCGAATGAATATGTTCTTTAAAATAATATACCTTTGAAATAAATGTGATTATGAAATAATAAAATGAAACACAAGACATTACAGCAAGTTTTAAGACATATATTGTAAAAGTCTGTTAATTATTAGTAAAGATATAGGCGTAATAAAATTGCATAATTTGTTAAAAATATTTGATTTTTCTGACAATTTTCATTTTTATGGCATCGAACAAACCAATGTAGGTACCTACATATTCAAAAAATGTCTCCATAACATTTGATATTTTTCACAAGTTGGAACATGGTTACTATGGTAACGGACACATTCTGATATTCAAATAAAATTTGTTATAAATCGAATTCGAATTAATTTAGAACATCATTGTAGGTAGGTACCTACATACCTAATACTACTAAAAAACCAAGAATATACTGATTAGGAAATAAATATATAGGAATATATAGGAATATATATATATATATATATATATATATATATATATATATATATATATATATATATATATATATATATATATATATATATATATATATATATATATATATATATATATATATATATATATATATATATATATATATATATATATATATATATATATATATATATATATATATATATATATATATATATATATATATATATATATATATATATATATATATATATATATATATATATATATATATATATATATATATATATATATATATATATATATATATATATATATATATATATATATATATATATATATATATATATATATATATATATATATATATATATATATATATATATATATATATATATATATATATATATATATATATATATATATATATATATATATAGGAAAATTATTAAACTATTTTAGGTTAACTACAATACACATTCAATATACCTACAAACTATTTCCTATAGTGAAATTCTTCTTTTTTAGGAATATATAGGAATATATATATATATATATATATATATATATATATATATATATATATATATATATATATATATATATATATATATATATATATATATATATATATATATATATATATATATATATATATATATATATATATATATATATATATATATATATATATATATATATATATATATATATATATATATATATATATATATATATATATATATATATATATATATATATATATATATATATATATAGGAAAATTATTAAACTATTTTAGGTTAACTACAATACACATTCAATATACCTACAAACTATTTCCTATAGTGAAATTCTTCTTTTTTCTATGTAGACCTTTGGGTGATTTTTTCTACAAACTATTTCTTGGGGTTTAAATCTTCTTCCTCTTCTTTTGTGAAGTCATTTGGGACAGTTCATAAATAAACTATTTCCTATAGTCTAATTTTTCTTTTTCTTAATTTATGTAGACCTTGGGTGAGTTTTTATACAAACTATTTCCTATAGTCTCATTCGTCTTCTTCTTCCTTTATGTAGACCTTTTGGTTAGTTTTTAAACAAACTATTTTTAAACAAACTATCCTTTAGTCTAATTCTTCGTTTTCTTATTTTATGTAGATGTTGGGTGAATTTTATATAAAATATTTCCTATAGTTCAATTCATCTTCTTCTTCTTTTATGAAGACATTTTGGTCAGTTTTTTATATAATACATTTCCTAATGTGTAATTCTTCTATTTCATCTTCTATGTAGACCATTGGGTCAGTTTTTATTACAAACTATTTGTTATAGTTTTATACTTCTACTTCTTTTTTTATTTAGTCTTTTGGATTAGTTTTATGTATAATAGTCTATTGTAACGAAATATTATAAACAACATGCATACTTGATGAAAATACATAAAAACGAATGGGATGTGACCAACACTAGAATCTTCTCATTACTTTTGTTCAATCAAAATTACACCATTTATTATATCATCATATATTGCTAAATTTTCAATAACTACACATTTCATTTTGATGACAATATATAAAAAATCGGGGTTGTGGCCATTGCTGGATCTTCACAACGTTTATATTCATATTAAAAACTATTTAACGTAGCTTAAGTCTTCTTCTTCTGTAATGTAGACTTATGTGTCAGTTTTAAGTCTATCAGTTTTATTGTGCAAAACTATAATAAACTATATGCACACTTGACGAAAAATATAAAAACGAATGGGATGGGACCAACACTAGAATATTTTCAGTACTTTTGTTTAATCAATTTTTAAACCATTTCCCATCATCCAAAATTACTAAATATTTAAAACACATTATTTGCGTTCGATGACAATATATAAAAATAGGGGTTGTGGCCAAATCCAAACTTTTTACGACGTTGTCTTTTTATAATAAGTCATATTTAAGATCATTTCCCATAGTCCATGCGTGCAGAAATTGTATGTGCTTATATATAAAAGCAAATGGATTGTGGCCATCACTTTAAGATTTTACACCACTTAAACTCAATTAAATTTCAAACTACTTTTCATACTACGGTTAAAAAAAATATGTGTGACAATATTATGTAGGTATATAAACGATTGCTTATTCCTTCACTAATTTACATTCTTGGCCAACGGCGGGACATAAAAGCTAGTAAAACAATATAAAATGTTAAGTTTATTCCGAGGCAACAGCGGGAGAAAAAAGATCTAATTATTTTCTCAATTAACTTTTTACAAAACATGAGAATATAAGTATTTGTTTTTCATAAAATACAATTCCATCATCGATAAACGATTGTTATTTAATTAATTAAATGAAATAAAACACAACTTTGTGTACACAACTACAATTATAAAATTTATTCAATTTAATAAATGATTGTAGTGGTGTTCACAAAGTTGTGTTTTATTTCAATTTATTAATTGCAAAATGATACCACAAAGTTAAAAACAATCATTTATCGATGATTTGATTGTTTTTTTCTTTGTGGTAGGTATCATTTTTCAATCAATTAAATTATATAAAAAAACAACTTAGGCTTAAAAATCCATAGTAATTTAAATAATAGACAGCCTGTAAAGCTTGGAATCTAGAAAAAATATAAATATGAGTAGTAATATAATTACTAATCAAACACAATTCCCTAATAGCCCTATATTAAATATTTTCCCAATATAAAACGTACTTAGACAATAACTTCATTGCACCCTTCACCCTACAAAATAATGTTTCCCAGCATACACTCCACCCATTATGTTTACTTTAAGTTTTAGCCTATAAATAATTGTACATTTAGTTTATTTAAAATTTTAAAATTTGTATCTTCCTGAGGAAGGGAACTTTGTTCCCGTTTCATGTTCAGGAATTTTTCTTCAATTGAATAAAAGTTATAATTTTAGTGGTGTACACAAAGCTGTGTTTTATTTCATTTATTTTTATTTATTGAATACAAACATACAGCCAATTAAGTACATGGGACAAGTATACAACAGGACAAGTAGTTGTACAACAAGTAGACCAAAATTTTTTGATGAATATTACTGGTTAAAACATGAACTGAAAAAGAAGTATCCCCAATAACATACTATTTTTTGCTCTAGGAAAAGGAATTTGGAAGGAAATGGGGTTACTCAGAGTGATGAAGTTACGTGGCCAAAATGGATAGTTTAAATCTTCTATAGAGAAATATTTTTTAATTAAAAGTTTGTTGTGATTGATTAAATTAAAGGAATTTTTATCAGAAGATTATTTGCGTGTTCAAAAGTAATGTCAAAACTCATCTCTTTATATTAGATATATTACAGACAGTAAATATTGAGGCAACTAATTATTTATATAATGAAAGATAATAGTCACTCTGACAAGTATTTATTTCAATTAATGTTTTACATTTTAGTCGTTTTATAATTAGGATATTTAATTAATACAGAATAAGAATGTCGAGGAGAATTCGCGATACGTCAAGCCACGGCACTGGAAATAATCCCGAATGGTTAACACAGGTGGGGTCAACTGTTAACTTCAGCTTGCGTTGGTGGCAATGTCATTAGAGATGTGCGGACATCATAGGGATATTACGCCACACTTCTATGAGATTAGTTGAAGAGATCAATGTTATGGAAGAAAGAATCATAATTTCTGCATGCTCTGTATATGAAAGAATGCTGTGCATAATTTGTGCCACAGATGGGAATTCTGAATGTATTTTTTTTTCTTATTTGTCTCGTCGGGATGTTGAAGAGAATTTTCGTAAGAAGTGCATCGGTGTAAATAACACTGATAACTAATGTGATGTTATTAAATTCGTTAATAGGGAAAAATTAATCATTTGGGATTTTTTCATTTTTGCGCGAGCACACTTTGTTGATTTTTGACGTGTGGCAATTTGTTTCTTAGCTGGTCAATTGGTTATGTCAAAATTCGTTCTTTTTCATTTTGTGCAGCCGTAAAGCCCGTCACGAGGGAAACTATGGCGTGGGACGTTTCATAATTTTATTCAAAATTTGGGGTAAGTTTGCATTTGTGTGTTCGTATAACGTAATAATTTTATGAGAGATCATAATATTTCAAACCAATAATTCTATATTTTTTTTTCTCAATCTAGATGCTGATAATAAGTCAGTCATCCCAAATTCCGTCCCTTATATGTTACCACTTACTCTGACAATATTCATACTTTCATTTTTTTGATTGAATATTTGATTCTTCGTTTGCTCGCCATAAAAGAATGTAATACAAAGGATATTATTCTACCATTGAAAGATTTAGAAACCGGATGAATTTTACGATGTATTTTAATACATTTATTCCTACCTGATATAAAATTTTCAACATGTGATATTAAAGGAGTTTTGGATCATTGATTGTAATTTATAATTTTCAATGAAGTTTAAACAAGGACGCATAATTCAGATTTCTTCACCTGGATTTCGTTTACACACAAAAATTTAGATGTCCAACTCACAATGAGAATCTAAGGATAAAATGTATTTTTCTACACCCGGAATTATCTTGAAGACATTTGACGATGACGAAGATTTTCATTCAGCTGCGAGTCGATGTTGATATTATAAGATTTACTCCATAGTAAGTTGGATGAGAATTTAGTTTTTGTTCAAATGAATGTTTCGTATGACAGAATTTCCATTGTGTTTGAACGTTAAATATTTTAGAGTCATGATATTAATTGCTGTATGAAATGGTTCTTTGAGTATGATCGAGATGATGATTTATGTAAAATTTGAGGTTTGATTTTTTAACGATCATTTTTAATATTGAATCTTTTCATATTCACATTGTATTTTTACATTATTGTTGCGTTAAATAGTTAAATTTTTATTTTAATATCCAATTTTAGTTTTTCAATATAAAATATTACTTTCTGTTTAAGTAATTTTTTATAATAATACAATCATCATTATTTGTAATTATATATTTTCAAATAAATTGTAATTATCTCAAAGTGCGTTGTCTCTCTGATTTCCCCAATATACCTAGTACAACAAATCTCTCATATTCGTCTTTTATTGTAATTATCTCAAAGTGCGTTGTCTCTCTGATTTCCTTAATATACCTAGTACAACAAATCTCTCATATTCGTCTTTTGTTGTAATTATCTCAAAGTGCGTTGTCTCTCTGATTTCCCCAATATACCTAGTACAACAAATCTCTCATATTCGTCTTTTATTGTAATTATCTCAAAGTTCGTTGTCTCTCTGATTTCCCCAATATACCTAGTACAACAAATCTCTCATATTCGTCTTTTATTGTAATTATCTCAAAGTGCGTTGTCTCTCTGATTTCCCCAATATACCTAGTACAACAAATCTCTCATATTCGTCTTTTATTGTAATTATCTCAAAGTGCGTTGTCTCTCTGATTTCCCCAATATACCTAGTACAACAAATCTCTCATATTCGTCTTTTATTGTAATTATCTCAAAGTGCGTTGTCTCTCTGATTTCCCCAATATACCTAGTACAACAAATCTCTCATATTCGTCTTTTATTGTAATTATCTCAAAGTGCGTTGTCTCTCTGATTTCCCTAATATACCTAGTACAACAAATCTCTCATATTCGTCTTTTATTTCTATTTCATTTGATTTTGTTTATTTGATATTAATTGTCTTTATACAAGTTCATGATTTGGGTATGACCTTGAGATTAAATTTTCATGAGTTTCATTGTTTCTATTGCTGACTGTCGGTGAAGGGAAGTGTTCGAGCAGGTATTGCGACCTGGATTAATTTCTTAAATCCTTTATTCAGGTCGTGATCACATTAAATGCATTCCCAATAATACACCCGCTCTCACTATTTTGTGCAGGAATGTTATGTCACATACAGTTCGCCCGTTATCCAAAGACATTAACTTGTGGCGTAATCGGGAAAGAGGCAGGTCACTATGATGTTATTTAATTAATACTATTCAGGTATAAATTTAAGCAAAAAATTTATATATTATCGAAGTCCGTTTCGATAAAATACAAAAGCCCACATTAAAATGGCATTAGTTCACATTACCCATAATATTCTTTATCTTCAATTCTCGATTTTTTAACTCCATACCGATCGTATTGGTTTTGTGTAAACGATAAATTAACATGAAACAGTGTGTTTCATGATAATTTATCGTTTAACGAATCTTTATTATAAATTATTAACGTCTATTAGAAACGAAGTTGGAATATTATAGAATGATCCTTGATTTCCCGGTTTTTCTATAATATTTCTACTTCGTCTCTATTGAGATGTTAAGAACTCGTCATAAAATATCATTGACTCTCGACAAGGAAAAAATCCAATATTTGCGTATAATATTTAATAAAAGGAATCATATAAGAAATAATTCATTAACATAATTCTTCTCCTCGATTATCTGTCGATGGAGGGTAAAATGTTTGAGAGCCACTGACTTGTGGTGTGGGTATCCTGGTTCTGTTAACCCCTATATTCAGCATCATCCCCTTTGTTGCTCTACCATAGCACCGGTGTTATAGAAACGAGTTCGGGTCAGAATTTAATCACGGCGATAATGCGCAAAGGCGGACAAAGATAATGCCCCAGGATAGCTAATAGCTAGTGCCAAAATAGCTTTTCTATATTCGCATTATCGGTTCCGTTTGTCTTGCTTTATTTTCATATTGAATAACACGTGTTCCACAATGTAGGTACTGGATTTAAACAAATTAATCATCAAAGATTTGATTACGTTTTGCTTATTTACTTCCTTTTTGGAAAATGGACACGAAAAATGGCTGTCCGATGTTGAAATGATTAGCCGACTAATGTCATTGATTTATTAATGAATGACTTATGTGTCAAGGAGACGTTTGGCTTCTGGTGCCGGCGTCCTCAGCAGAGGAGAAGTTAATTTAAATTCATTTCTCACGCAAACATTGCTTCCCTGGGCTGGAAACACTGGTTAGCTGAAAGGAATTGCCAAATGGCAAAAAACTCGTCACTTGCGCATTTTCCTTTTTTTATTACAATGTATCAATATCTTGTGGAGTTTCTTTTCATGCTCCCATAAATTTGATTATAAATTGGACAGTCAAAATGATTTGACAATGATATTAATATTTTTACTCCTCACTACCCCAAGGGGATATAGAGGGGAGTTATCAATTCTTTTTTTTTTGCAGATTATCAAGATTATCATGCTGAGATTGTATTCCGAAAGTTTAATCACAATGTATCTGTGTGTGGGTGCTGTGTACTACATATGTGCTATTTATGTACTATGTATATACGAGGTGTTTATTCCACTTTATCGATTATATGTAGACTAAAGTGTTCATTTGATTCTTTTCAAAAATTTGAAAATTTTTATATCTAATACTCGCTTAGAGCCCATTCGATTTTGAAGGATATCTGATCAGTGCTTCTCAATTATTTAAACTGTCAATATTTCAAAATGACCCCAAACCCGGAAGTGATTTCCTTATAAAAATGTACATGTACACCCTAATATATTCCCTAATATTGAGCAGAAATGCACTAATTTGTTATATATTAAGGCAACTGTCTATTACTAACCGAAGTCAGCCGAAACAGTGGTATTGCCAAAGGAAAATACATATGTGGCATTAAAATCAATTTATTTTATTTAAAAAATTCAAAAAATGAAGCTCAACAAAATGAACACCGTCAATATTGACAATATAAAAATAAAAATACCTTTTATATTTTCATTGCTCATAACATCACCTTCTATTATATATTTTTACTAGTTTACATTCATTATATATTCTATTTTATTATTTTATTGGTAAAATAAACGGACTAAAGCCGATAAATATTTAACACGATTATTATTAAAAATAATTGTATAACTAGGTATATCTATATATATATATATATATATATATATATATATATATATATATATATATATATATATATATATCTGGGGTATGGTGGAAAAAATAAAAATAATTTACAATAACATGAAAGGTATCCATAGTTAATATCCATAGTATACAAATCGAAAGTATTAACTGTCCTTCTCTAGCTCACAAAATACAATGTGGGTAGGAAACGAAATATTAGGAATCAGTACATACACTGCATTTATACACGTTTTGAATATCTGGTGACATACATTGCACAAGTTTCGCAAATTAACTGTCCTTCGCTAGCTCACAAAATACAATGTGGGTAGGAAACGAAATATTAGGAATCAGTACATACACTGCATCTATACACTTATTGAATATCTGGTGACATACATTGCACTAGTTTGGCAAATTAATTGTCCTTCGCTAGCTCACAAAATAAAATGTGGGTAGGAAACAAAATATCCGCAAGCAGTACATACACTGGATCTATACACATATTGAATATCTGGTGTATATAGAATGCAAAAGCTCCTCAAATCAAGACAGGGAAATATTTTTTTTGAAATAACGAAATTTAGTAAAGATATCGATATTATGTAAAAAAATGCCGTAAAAAATGAACATAGAAATTATGGAGAAGAATAAGTAGGTACTTTGTTTTTATTTCACAGTGAATCATTTTTGCTTAAGGCAGCAAAACACAATTATATTTTAGTATTAACATAATCCCACAAAATAGTTTTACAAATATGTAGGAGAAAAGAAAACAAATTTCTTTAGCATTTTTTAAAATCTAAAATTGCTTCTAAAATAAGATTTAAAAGAAACGTTAAGAACATGTATTACCCGGTTAGTTTGAATAGGCACTCTCCAGTGAAACTAAAATGTACTCCTATGTACATTAAGGTTTAAATTATAAAATATTTTACGGATATTAGTTTTAGCTTTTAAAACCATCGTTCGTCTCGGACAAACCAGTACTTGTAGGTTTATAAACTCATGTTTTTTTAAGTTTTAAAGAAAGAAACATGGTGCATATTTTTTATTGTTACTGATATCGTCATCAATACAAAAATATAACAAAAAAAATTTTGAATGAAAAAATTTCAATTTGTCGAAAATCAATTTTATTCATTTATTCAAAGCCTCACTAAAGTATCGTTATCCTTCTAATAAACATAACTTTGATGCTCAACAGTATGTAGACGGTTTTCTAATATTCATTTAATCTCAACATCAAAATAAACTAATTGATAAAAATATGTAAAGATATTAAAAAAAACAATGTTTCTTATTTTTATCCTGTTTGTAATTAAAATATTTTACACATCCATGCAATATTGTTCATTCCTGCGTCAGTTCACGCTACGGTTGTTTTCAATTTCGGTGTTGATTCCTTTTTAATATTATATGTACATACAATTTAACACAATATTACATAATTGTTTTTAACTCAGCGTTACTGACAGTAATACAAGTAAAAAATTCATTCGCACACAACAATAAGCGATCCTATTTTATATAAAAAAAAAGTTGACTGTCCCATAAAACTAAACTGGGATTACTTGGGTCAACCAAAATAACAGTGACCCTATCAGAAACCTAACACAAGACTCATGATACAGATGTCTAACATAATGAGACCTTAAATCCGACTGATGTACTTTATTATAACATTTTGGAAATTGTAGAATTAAGATATATGACCATAATAAAATGTCATAACGTATAAATGACCATTACGAGCTCAAATGATAATGTATCATAAACGAAAAAAACATAGGCGACATAATAACACAAAAAAATATTATTAATCATGACCAAATCTGGTCACGATCCCCTTGCCATATCAATCCAATTTATAAAATTTGAAAGTTATATATTTGTTGTTCATTCTTTCACTTGAAAATAAACTAAAAACTATCATCGCCATCTATAAAGTTACGAAGAAACTTTTTTGTAACGTCACCTATTGAGAAATTGGTTTGTAAACAATGAAAGCCGGTATATGACGATTTTTGAACGCATCCTAATTCTTCTTTATAGATAAGCTGTGGCCTATGATATCTATGGACTGCAACGGAAGACATTTTTTAAATTTTTTTTTATATAATTTTACTACAAGGGTGTTTGTATATCGAATTATTGTTTTTATTGTTTTATACAAGGATAACTCGATTGTACAATTGTTGTTTCTAAAACAGCAGGATAAGTATAAATCGGTTATATTGGCAACTGAGAAAAGTTTGACTATTGCGACAGTTGGTATTAATGACCGTTGTTGGTAAACCAAAGTTACCAATCTGAGAACCGCAATATTTAGAATCGATGATAACAATTATTATTTTGTTAACTTTTCAAATACAAACTGATTGAAACAGCAATTAGACAGTTCAGCGGTTTTATTTCCAAATAGTGATAAAATCAATTAGATATTTTTGTGATAGTAGTAAAATATTATTTTTATGGGTGGTCGCGAGTTCAAATCCTACCTCGACCGATTTCGTTCACCTATAGCATATGCATTTATGCTTATTTTAGGGAACGTAGGAAGATGTATATGTACATGTTTAACACAGACATATTCATTTTTTATTTAATAAAAAATGAAAAATTGGAATGTTTCTCAGGATAATTCTCAGGCTTAGCATTTGAACATGTTTTGAGATGAAGCTTATGAAAAATGGTTATTTGGAAGAAATTGCCATACGGCAATAAACTCGCAACTTGCGAGTCATAAATCGTCTTACAACAGATTCTTCTTAGTGATTTCATTTCAACTGCATTTATTTTGCTTTCGTGCGACTTCTGCCATAGTGATATGTAATAAAAACTGCATAACGATAGATAATAAAAAACAAAAAAAATATAAAATTTGGCGATATTCTTATTGGCTATTTTGCAAAATAAACATTAAATAAATGAATTAATACCTATATAGAATGCGTTATAGTTAATATAGAATATGATAAACCACCTTGAAGCATTTGAAATTTGGATCCACTGCAGAATGCTGAGAATACCATGGACTGACAAGGTCAGTAGCACTGAGGTACTACATAGAGCTAACACCAACAGAGAGTTATTCACCAATGTAATGCATGACTGACTCCGTAAATTGTCGTACTTCGGCCATATTCTGAGAGGTGAACACTATACTATCTTGCAGCTTGTCATGAAGGGAAATATCGAGGGTCGTAAAGAGAATGGAAGAAGACAACTTTCCTGGCTTCGGAATGGTTCTGGATATGGACCGATTTCGTGTCCTGGACAGGGAGGCTTTCTCTATGGTGGTCGTCAAGGTCGGGGGAGACCTGACATCACACGAGAAGAAGAAGAAGAATAGAATGCTATTTATTTAAAAGTGTACTTCGTGGTTAAGTAGGTATCATTGAATTTGGTGTTGTCATACCCTAAAACAGGATATTCCCTACAATAAGGGATTTTTTTTCTTCTTTTGAATATTTTGTAAAAGTGAAAATCTACACAAAACGTTAGATAAGTGTGTTTTGTTTAAAATAATTATAATATATGTTTCATTCTAATATATAAATTTTAGATTGTTTTCTTTTATAATTTCTTATTGTTTCCTAAGTATTAAATAATGAGATTTGAGGAACTTAATTTGGCGATATGGTAACATTATTCAGTGTATTTGATTGTCTGATAGTGGTACCAAAAATACTAAGTGCTTTTTTTAAGTGAAATGCAGGAAACCTAATTGTAACAAGTACCATTATAAATTCCTTAAATTAAGCATAGATGCTTGTACTATAGGTAAACAAAATCGTTCACCTTTAGCGACCTATGGATTTCTAATCCAGCAAGTAAGCATTTCTACCACCAATGCATTTGTTGGTATTATTAAGGATGTTATTATTTTTTTAATTATTATTTATTATTCCCACAAATAAATTTAAAAAAATCGTGTCGTTATAATTTAAGCCAATTAATTTTTTAATCTTCTTCTCTATGTATCCTCTCGGATCCCCCGACGTTGACGATCACTCGGGAGAAACTTTCCCTGTCCTGTGCGGTGCGGAACAAGTCCTCCACACGCCTTATTCCGGTCCACTCCCGAATGTTATGAAGCCAGGATAGCTCCTGCCTGCCGACCCCTCTACGGCCCTCAATCTTTCCTTTTATGATCAACTGTACGATCGAGTATATTTCGCCTCTCATTATGTTACCAAAATATGAAGTCTTACGGAGTTTACAACTGTCTGTCAGTATTAGCTCTACGCAAGACTTCAACGTTGCTCACCATGTCGGTCCAGGATATCCTAAGCATTCTACGATGAATCCACGTTTCGAATGCTTCCAGGCGGTTTATGATACCAACCTTAAGGGTCCACGCCTCAACACTGAAGAGCAGGACCGACCATACATAGCATTTGATCATCCTTTGGCGTAGTTTTAGATTGATGTCGTCGTTACCTTATTTTATTAAAATAATTACGAGCCGCATTTATTTTAATGATATCGTAAAATATTTCAAATAATGACCAATTTACTTTTTATGTTTTTAAATCGAATATTTTTAAGTTGCATATACGGAAACATTGATTTATTCCTTGGGAGTCTATGAAAGTTTTTGACAATTTTTTAACAATTCAATAGAGACGACGCGTCGCGACGTTAGAATATTACAGGAGAACCAGGAACTCAAGGCACCTACAGGGCTTACGACCTGTCATCAGCTGGTTTACGCGATCAATTTATGCGACTGTATATCTAATTTAACTTTTTAGATTTTCATCGAATTATTCTAGAAAAAAAAATGTATTTATCAGTAACATGTTGCGTAAAAAAATATTTTATTTCACTTGTAAAGAAAGAGATACAGTGCGGTAAAGAATGGAGAAAAACTTTATAATGGGATAAATAAATTTTAAAATATACCTACCTACGTAAACAGACGTGAAGAGAAATCTTATCTTTATCCCAATTTATGGAATGTTCGGTAGAAATAATCAACACGAGAAATTGAATACAGAAAGATCC
Source organism: Molanna angustata (assembly GCA_963576475.1). Classification (NCBI taxonomy): domain Eukaryota; kingdom Metazoa; phylum Arthropoda; class Insecta; order Trichoptera; family Molannidae; genus Molanna; species Molanna angustata. Next base: position 16,393,339 of record OY754965.1, on the reverse strand, counting down.
CATTATTTATCTCATGGGAAATTTATGCGACTTTTCTATTTGTTTCTTGTCCCATACATTTTAAAGTATTTCAAATGAAAAAAAATGTTCTTAAAAACTCTTTTGGGTTAATGCTTAAATATATCAACACTTTCGAGTACCTATTTCAAACGTGAAAAAGTAGGAAACGTATATTGTCCAAAATTCTAGTATAAATAACCATACCATACCATCACGCCATTTCCCTATTTGAGGTAGGCAGAGAGAACCGAACGCCAGACTTCTCTCTTGACATACATTCCTCGCTTCATTTACGTCCATATATCGTCTTATACACGCTCTTCTATTATTCTTACTTCTAACATCACCATCTTTCAAAATACCATTTATGTATGTGATCATGCCAACTTTTTCTTGGCCGACCTCTACTTTTCGTTCCTCTTTTATCAGCCTTGTATACTTTTTTTGTCAGACGGTCATCACTCATTCTTTCTATGTGGACAACTCTTATCCAACTGTCGATTTGTTCAGGAGAACTTTGTTCTCTTAACATATCGACAATGTATCAAGCCAGAATACGCGAGAATTGTATGGAGAGGTCTACTTTTTTCACGGCTTTTCCAACTTTGAAGTCAAAAAACACCAACTTAGAGGCTTCGCAGCATATATGTTCCATACACGGATTTACTCAGAATTCGGAGTAGAACATTTCGTGTGTCTGTGTGTGTGTGTGTGTGTGTGTGTGTGTGTGTGTCTGTGTGTCTGTGTGTCTGTGTGTGTGTGTCCCCCCCCCCTTATAACTTTTGATCCGCTCAATTTACAGAGCCTAAAATTTCATAATATATAAACAGTTACAGGCCTACAAAACTTTTATACTCGGAATTTTGAATTTTTGTTTCAGTCAGGGGTTATCAACTTTTGAATTTTTATTTTATTTTTCCCTATATCTCAGAAACCATAAACGCTAGAACGCTGAAAATTGGTACAAACATAGACAAATACAAAATCTCAAATCAGTTATTTCAAAAAAATTCTAGGGTTTCTCAAACATTTTTTATTAAGAAAAATATTTTTTTTATGATAAATTTATGAGTTTAACTGCCTATATTTCCAAAACTTTTACAATTATCGAAAAAAGCCGAAACACCCCAACTAGATAATTTAATTTTCTATAAAAAATATTAACATTGTAGTAGAAGATCTCAATTTTTTTTTAACAATTTTTTTAAAAATTGAATTTAGTGACGACATCGCTTCATACATTTTGTATGGCAGTCGCCTATACACAATATGTAAGAAGACTTAATAGTTTCATACTTCATCTCCAAACATACATACATACCATCATGCTATTTGCATATTCTGGGTAGGAAAAAGGATCTTCCTCCATACTATCCTATCTTGACATACATACCTACAAATGTTGTATAGAAAACAAAATATCTGAAAATATTCAATAATTTGTATCTATGGGTTTATAGTTTGGTACATATTCTTCAACTATACATACTATCGCTAACGACAGTTGGATCTCATGTGTTACATGCAACTAGTGGTAATAATAATAATCCAACTGTCGATTTGTTCAGGAGAACTTTGTTCTCTTAACATATCGACAATGTTTCAAGCCAGAATACGCGAGAATTGTATGGAGAGGTCTACTTTTTTCACGGCTTTTCCAACTTTGAAGTCAAAAAACACCAACTTAGAGGCTTCGCAGCATACATGTTCCATACACGGATTTACTCAGAATTCGGAGTAGAACATTTCGTGTGTCTGTGTGTCTGTGTGTGTGTCTGTGTGTGTGTGTGTGTGTCCGTCCGTCCCTTATAACTTTTGATCCGCTCAATTTACAGAGCCTTAAATTTCAGAATATATACACAGTTATAGGCCTACAAAACTTTTTTACTCAAAATTTTGAATTTTTGTTTCAGTCAGGGGTTATCAACTTTTGAATTTTTATTTTATTTTTCCATATATCTCGGAAACCATAAAAGTTAGAACGCTGAAAATTGGTACAAACATAGACAAATACAAAATCCCAAATAAGTTTTTTCAAAAAAATTCCAGGGTTTCTCAAACATTTTTTATTAAGAAAAGTATTTTTTTTATCATAAATTTATGAGTTTAACTGCCTATTTTTCCAAAACTTTTACAATTATCGAAAAAAGCCGAACTACCCCAACTAGATAATTTAATTTTCTATAAAAAATATTAGCATTGTAGTAGAAGATCTCAATTTTTTTTAACAATTTTTTTAAAAATTGAATTTAGTGACGACATTGCTTCATACATTTTATATGGCAGTCGCCTATACACAATATGTAATAAGACTTAATAGTTTGATACTTCATCTTCAAAAATACATACAAACCATCATGCTATTTTCATATTCTGGGTAGGAAAAAAGGACCTTCTTCCATACTATCCTATCTTGACATACATACCTACATATGTTGTATAGAAAACAAAATATCTGACAATATTCAATAATTTGTATTTATGGGTTTATAGTTTGGTACATATTCTTCAACTATACATACTATCGCTATCGACAGTTGGATCTCATGTGTTACATGCAACTAGTGGTAATAATAATAATCCAACTGTCGATTTGTTCAGGAGAACTTTGTTCTCTTAACATATCGACAATGTTTCAAGCCAGAATACGCGAGAATTGTATGGAGAGGTCTACTTTTTTCACGGCTTTTCCAACTTTGAAGTCAAAAAACACCAACTTAGAGGCTTCGCAGCATATATGTTCCATACACGGATTTACTCAGAATTCGGAGTAGAACATTTCGTGTGTCTGTGTGTCTGTGTGTGTGTCTGTGTGTGTGTGTGTGTCCGTCCGTCCCTTATAACTTTTGATCCGCTAAATTTACAGAGCCTTAAATTTCAGAATATATACACAGTTATAGGCCTACAAAACTTTTCTACTCAAAATTTTGAATTTTTGTTTCAGTCAGGGGTTATCAACTTTTGAATTTTTATTTTATTTTTCCATATATCTCAGAAACCATAAAAGTTAGAACGCTGAAAATTGGTACAAACATAGACAAATACAAAATCTCAAATTGGTTTTTTCAAAAAAATTCCAGGGTTTCTCAAACATTTTTTATTAAGAAAAGTATTTTTTTTATCATAAATTTATGAGTTTAACTGCCTATTTTTCCAAAACTTTTACAATTATCGAAAAAAGCCGAAACACCCCAACTAGATAATTTAATTTTCTATAAAAAATATTAGCATTGTAGTAGAAGATCTCAATTTTTTTTAACAATTTTTTTAAAAATTGAATTTAGTGACGACATTGCTTCATACATTTTGTATGGCAGTCGCCTATACACAATATGTAATAAGACTTAATAGTTTGATACTTCATCTTCAAAAATACATACAAACCATCATGCTATTTTCATATTCTGGGTAGGAAAAAAGGACCTTCCTCCATACTATCCTATCTTGACATACATACCTACATATGTTGTATAGAAAACAAAATATCTGACAATATTCAATAATTTGTATTTATGGGTTTATAGTTTGGTACATATTCTTCAACTATACATACTATCGCTATCGACAGTTGGATCTCATGTGTTACATGCAACTAGTATTAGAGTATTTTTTCAATAGCCTTTTTTTAATGTTTGTAATGAAGATATCATAAATTTGACACTGTAATTTGAATAGATGTGGTTAATTTAAAAGGTCATAAAAACATAATGAACTTATCATAGATATTGATTATTTTAAACTGTACTTTAAAAATGCTTTGAATTCACTTTAATGACTGGAGATTTCAGAAACAATTTTTGGATCTCACCCTATCCTCCTCAAGGCTGTGTTCAGATTCAACGCTCGACGTCGTTTGGCGTTATGGCGTTTTTCACACCAATCTCACTGAATGCTTTCGAATGGCGTTTCAATCTGAAATAGGCGTTTTAAATATCAAATGTTTTTTATCATACTGACGGAAAATGACTGACGGATCACATCTATGCTCTGTCAGTTCAGTATTCCCAAGAAATACTATTCCAGATTATTTGCGCAATTAACAAATAAAAATTACATGATACCTACATTTACAATATTATGTTTAGGTATGCATATCACGATGACTTGAATTCCATTATTTTTTCTTAATCTGTGTACAATTGTTACGTTTATATTGTTTAGATACTTTTTAAAAACGCAAATAGTTACTTCTGTGAAATATAATAATATGTACACTGCTAGCCCTAGAACAGGTATACCTAGTTGGGCAGCAGTTATCTATTTTTAATGAAGATTATTTAAATGGTGTGATAAGGAAATAAATAAATAAAAAAATAAAAATACATATCTCTTTTTAGGTTATATTTTCATCTAAAGACAACAATTGGGCAGTGGTGTAAATGATGATCTCTGACCATCCATTTGAAATTGTTGAATGATATTTTTATAAATTAACCTCTTTGTTAATGTATATTGTCATCATAAATAATGTCAACTGACATATGTAATAGATACCACAGAAACAAATAAAATAGAAGTCAATCGATACTTTAACTGTTAGAGCGTTTTTCACCAGACAATTTTACCGAGCGTATGGTGCGTACACTCGACGTTCAATCTGAACGCCACAGAGTGTCATTCGAGCGTCTGTTTCCGGTCATTATGAACGGCTTAGAGCGTCATTAAGTGCGCTCGGCTTTCATTGGAACTCAACGCAGGCTAACTCACAACGATTCGATATTTCTTAGAACCTGAAAACTGCGTACTTAATGTTGAATATATAAATTGGATGGATATGTACATGGGTATTTTACGGCTAGGCTGATAATAATTGGTAGTTGAGGCTATGTAATTTTAAATTCCATTAAGAAATTGTACTAAAGAAATACGAGAAATAAGCAAAAAAAAAATACAGAAGTAAAGATTGGTGGAGACGGAGCTGTCAGCGCGCTGGGTTAGTCCAGTGGTCGCGAATTCGAATCCTGCCACGACCGATTTGTGAGGCACCGGCTAAGAATAGTGCTTCCACTCTTTTCTATTACTGTTTTCGAGTGTCCCGTAAGAGCCGGGTGTTAGAAAATACAACAGGCAACAAAAACATCTCACATAGTTCTGCAATGAGGTTCACCACACATTCTGAATGTAGTGCCTTTTTAAGTTTGACGAGACTGGTGAGTTTGCTCCCCTTTATAAGGGAATGCACACCCGCACACCTGTCGCTGGTAACCCCACATTGAGATATGCCATGTTGGTATGAATGAAATAACTTTTAAAGAATTTTAAAAATTCTAAAAAAACATTTTGTGTTTAATAATCTTTGTTATCTACGTCTTTTTTTACAGTTTATTTTAGTTTTTTTTGAAAACGCTCAGCGAGTCTAAGGGAATAAATTGGTGATGATGTATTGTACTTCCTAACGTTAAATATCGTATTAAAAAAAAACAAAATTAAAAATTTATGATTAATAAAAATATATATTGTTAGGTACCTACTTATAATTATTAAACTTACAAGTTGCATTGGTTAATTTTAAGAAATTCATTTGGGAACAATAAATCTTTTTTATTGAATAACAACTGAATTACAATTATGTTTGACTTGTTGACAAGAGCTTCCAGCTAAAATTGGGAAAGAAAGCATGTAATATTTTGATAACATACATATATTACTTTATATGATGTATATATGTATATAATTCTTGACAATATGTATATTTAAATAAATAAAAAAAAAACATTCCAAGGGTCTTCCCTATGACTTTCTCCGAACAAATCGTAAAAAAATAATTTTTTACCCCTTTAAAATGGGTGGGGCAATTTAGCGTTTGCGATACTTATTTTACAAATTTATTGTCAAGCATATCTTGATTTATAACAAAAATCTTTCGGATTCCGCTGCTGGTATCAAAATATTATTAAGGGACATTTTAATGCTGACTTACTGCCAGGAAAATCTGCTGCAAAGTAACTTTTAGCGACCAATTTTGTAACTTTGACCCCAATAAATATGTTTAATAGCCATCTTTGGATATTTTACTAGAAAATATTATAATATTTATATACGACCTCATATAGATATCATTGAATTCATATTGGTAAAATATTAAATCGCATTAAATTCATTTTAGTAGAACCATTTACGATTTCAATAATGTCTACCTTTTTTATTATGTAGATTCCATATTATTGATTTGAGATAAAAATACATATTTTTTGAAAATATACCAAATAGCAAAATTGGAATTTCCTAGATTTGTCAAATATTGAACACTTCATTCCTTGATATTGAGGTTACTTTATAGAAATATAGGAAGAGTAAAATATATTATATTCTTCAAGGACAAAAGGAGACAAACTAATTAATTATTAAACACTGTAGGTATCCATGTAAAATTAACGTAATAAATTAACATACAAAATTATCGAATATTTTTGTAGTTACATTTACACCAACATTAGATTTTTTCCTGTCGGGAGTCATTTATGTAGATATATTATGACAAATTTTTAAATTCTCAATAGAGATGAAGTTGGAATAATTTATGAGAGAACCAGGAACTCAAGGCACCTAAAGGGCTTACGAATTATGTTAAATTTTTTAACCGTGTATCTTTTATTTTTTGATTGAATTATACGATTTTTTTAACAAGGAATAATAAAGAAATATTTTTAGAAAAAATTTAAATAAATTTTTTAACTTTGTTTAATTCAAACAAAAATATAATAAATAATCATGTAAATTTAACTATAACAGCCCGCTTTTAAATATGTTTCCCCTTTTCATCAATCTTACCAATCAAAGCCATTCTACACAAGACCCGCCCCTATTGACCTCCCACCACTATTCAAATACATGGCCTTCTTTTAAGCACACAGTCACATTCTGCGTTTAGTTGAAATTCTGCCTGAGGAGGGAACGGTTAGCTCCGAAACCGGTCGAAAATTCAATTCTCACGTGGTGTAAATAAAGTTAAAAAAATAGTTAATTTTTATTAAAATGTACCACAAAGTTAAAAATACGATATTTGATATAAATATTATTATATTGATGAACAAAAATTGTAAGTTTTTATTTTTTTAACGGCGCTGGCCGGCTTATTAATAATATTATTGACAAATTAAGTACAAAGTACAAATAATAATTATTATCAAATTTTAGTAATATCATTATACACTTATTCAAAAGAATTAGCAGAACATTGTGTAAATTTTTTATTAGATGAAAATATAATGCTACAAACGCACTGATTAAGCTTTCATCTGGGAATAATTCACCGATCCAAATATAAACTTGCATAATATCAAAGGATAAGAATCTGAGGAGGTCGATCTTCTATCTTCGATCCGACTAACTTCCTGATTATAAACGCTTAAAAAGTCTTAGGATTATACATGTACTACCAATTTTTATATTTTTAATAATAAAATTTTCGATAAATCTAAAATTTCTGAAATAAACCAAACAATTTTTACAAACGCAAACATTGTCAATTTTTCACTGTCGGGATGAAATATTTAGATTTTTTTTTAATTTGAAATAAAATGATTTGTTGAAGAAAATGTTTGACATTTGCTGAGTAAAACCGTTGCGTTGTCTTCAAATGGTAATGATTTAATTAGGATTCCTTTGATACCTACCATTGTATTGTATTCTGAAACTTGATTCTATTTACTTTCTTACTAATTCAATTATTATTTGGATCAAGAAATGTTTCGTTTAATTGAATTACTTAGCTTATTTAACATTAATCTCAGTTTCGGAAGGTTTCATCGTTTCGTTTCAAAGAAAATTTAATTCAGATTAGATACTCGCAAATCTTGGACAATTTCTGATTTTTGACAAAGCTTCAGTGTACCACTCGAACAAAGCATTTTATAATTTTTAAATAACAGCTTTCTGATTGAAAATCTATTTCGGAGATTATTTTGGGAATCGTTTTATAGGATTAAGAAAGTTTTAATCAAATAATTTTGTTTTAAATTTTCAAATTAATTTAAACTTCGACGGTACGTAGTTATCTACGATCCGTCAACAAATATTTATTTGTTTTATTTTTACTATAATGTAGCTTCTGGGGCTACTAAGAGGTACTTTGTCAAATATTTATTTAACACGCACCCAATAACAAGTTGCTACATTCTGGAGACTTACGATATTTTAATCGTCTCACATATCCAGACTGAAAACACAGTTAAAAACTGTGTCTCCGCTGGGAATCGGACCCGGGATCCTTGGATCAGCAGACAGATACCTAACCAACTGAAATACGAAGGCCAAAGAATATACATTTACATCTTTAAGAGCCAAAGTCTTATAATATCACAATGAAAGAAAGGATATAAATTATAAGTGAAATAAATACTTGGAGTTATTTAAATGGTTTTAATTATATGTAGGACAAATTATGTTGTTTTTTTTTATTTATATGGAAATTCACCCTATTTAGAGTTCTATATGCCTTGGATTAAAATATCAAGCGCCCTTGAGGTGGATACACAAAAATGGCGCTATAGAAATTATCCATTTATTATTATAAATGAAAAAGAAAGGTTAGGAGCAGTTTTAAGAGAATATTAAAAAGTTCAAAATAGAGTTACAGTTCAATGTTGTTAGTTTTAAGAAATTTTAACAAGACATAAATTTTTGAAATTTTAAGAAAAAACAGGTGGAAGATATTAATTGGAGATGTACGAACAGTGTCAATCAAGGATTGATACAAACCACTGGTATAAGACCGGTTATTACAATTAAAAAAACATCAGAGTCTCCTCCTCTAGACCACACTCACAGATAGGGCTGCTAAATAAATGAATTTTGAACAAGTGAGTAGCCACAATACAGTGACCAATTCTCATTTTCGCTAAACAGGAAATGTCTCTTCTGGAAAACCCTCTTCCCTGAAACTTCCCTGTTTTGAGGGGATCGTGGCCGTTGGATTCCAGCGTAGAACGACCCTGTTCGAATACGGGTCACTGACAGGTGATCATTCCATCTACGCATCTTAAGGTTGACAAAGTAATTACCACATGGTAAAATACAAGGCAGGTTAAATTATCAAGGTTTATTTGCAAATCGATAAAGGCTTAAAGGTCCACTGTTCGAAATATTTGCACACGTATTAGCGTACTCATACCCACGATGATTATTTCTTATTATCCAGCATTCTTCGCCATCTTCCTCAATTCCTCCAGTCCCTTACACCAACAGCCTTACATCCGGCTGCACGAGACCCAGCCATCGGATTTTAGGTCAACCTACCTTTCGTCTATCTTGGGGCTTTGTGTGCATGATCCTCTTTGGCACTCTTTCTTCGCCCATTCTTTCCACGTGCCCTGCCCATTGTAGCATCTTTATTCTTATTACCTTTATAAATACTGTACCTCTCGTCATTATGTCGTATTCTCTAAACTCCGTTTTCCCGCACAAAAAAAAAATTTCAAGTCCGAATATATTTCCGAGTATTTTTCACTCAAATACTAATGGAGACCATTTATTTTTTTACTCGATACCCAGCATTCGGAACCATAAGTAAGTAACGCAACGTTAAGTTGGCATAGAAACGTTTTGTAAATTTTTTTTATTTATTGTAGATATTTTTTTAGTATGAGGAAAAATTAAAAATTAAACTCGTTATTTATTTTAATCGTTTTTGATTGATGTTATTTTCATGGTGAAATGGTATAATTGCAAACTATGTAATTCCACTGTATGAAAGAAGCTTGCACTGATAGTGTAAAAAAATATTATGTTCTATTATAAACTTATAAATTAAATAAATAAATAAAATAAAATATTAAATAAGTAGCTAAAATACTAAATGCATACTGAGGGTTGTAAATGTGCCGGGTCAGGTAGAAATTATAAAAATATTATTTTCTATAATAAACTTATAAATTAAATAAATAAATAAAATAAAAAATTAAATGAGTATAAAAAATATTAAATGCATACTGAGGATTTTTAATGTGCCGGGTCAGGTAGAAATTGAAATGGTAAATGTTATCGCTTTACCATATGAAACATTATATGTACTAAGGGAAATATTTTGAAAATGTTGGTTTCATTGCTTAAGCGGTAATGCGGTTCGTTATAATTATACACAAACAAATATTCAAGTTTTCGTTGCTTTTCGACATCATGATGTGAAAAATTAAATAAGCGGAAAATGAAATTCATCTAAATACATATGTCCGAATGCAGAGTCCGACCTAAATACTAAATACTAACCATGTTTTCATTGCACAGTCGCTCACTTAAGTTAGGAGATCACATGGCTTCCTATCTGGAGGATGCTATGACGTTTTTCTGTGAGAATTGGATTGCAGAGACATATTATCTAAATACTTAGCGCATGCGCATCGACGTAAACTAACATTTGGGAATTGTCAAAAAAGTAAAATTCGAGATTTTTTCGGCGGATGGTGATTTTATCGGCTTCGTTGAATACCTATGTATTTGGTAATTTTGTCAAATCAAATACCGAACAGAGTATTCAGCGATCCATACGAGATGCCGAAAATTCGGTGGAATTTCAAAAAAATCGTGACATCGAGCTGTCAGTGTGAAGTGTGAAGTGTGAAGTTGGTTACATTATAGCCAAAACACATTTTAAACGTCAAACGTCAGAAAAGAGAAAGATGCTTTCTAAGCCCATAGAAAGCAATCTATCTCTTTTCGTCATACACAATAATGTGAAATTCTACGCCATCGACCTTAAGTTTGGCGTAGTATTTAGTTATAAGTTAAGAACACTAAATACTCCAGTGAGGTTAGGAGTTAGTATTTAGGTACCTAGGACTGTGCATTCGGGTCCTAGAATGAATAATAAAAGTCGTTAAACTTGACAGTGGTCTTTCGTAAATTCAAAACATCCATCATCATCATATCTACCATCACGGCATATCCCACAATGTGGGGTAAACAGCGAGATGTGCGGGTTTACATTCCTACCTTATAACATGACAGAAAACCACACACGACGAAACAAACTTAGAAAAAACTGATAAAGGACTAAGAAATGGGTATGAATAATTGATTCATTTTAAAAGAAGGATAAAACAAAAAATAATACCTATTAATATAAATGTGTCGTTAGTTTGTTAACAACAATACAATGAAGTTTTGAAATCAGCAAGTGTATGTATGTAAATGAACTGTACCGTCAATGAGTATAATGTATTATGTTTTTTGAAATACATATTTGTCGACAATAGTATACTTAACCATCTTTGTAAATTTTAGATCATAATAGCCATTACATTGATATTTATTCATTTACTTATCGCTTTCCAAAACTCAAAGTAGATACTTATTTATTCAATTAAATAATTATACATTATTGAAATCACGCAAGTTGAAATATTAACACAAAATGAATCTAATAATCCTTAAACCATCCTAGGAAAACTGTGGGCCGCGGGCCGCCACATGCTTGTCATAAATTGGAAAAATATTTTTTCTATAAATCACACGCATTGCAATAAAAAAAAGAAGCCGGAATTTCCTTTGTCGGGATAAATACAAGAAAATTGTCATTTTCTTGCTACGCGGACTTTGCTTTAATTTATCGGGATTAACAAAAAAGCTGAAAATTTCTCGCTGAAAAAAAACACGATATTTATTTATTTAATATTGCTTCTCGGGCAACTAACAGGTACTATGTCAAATATTAATTTAACACGCACCCAATAACAAGTTGCCACATTCTGGAGACTTACGATATTAATCGTCTCACAGATCCAGACTGAGAACACAATTAAAAACTGTGTCTCCACCGGGAATCGAACCCGGGACCTTTGGCTCAACAGTCAGATATCTAACCAACTGAGCCACTTAGGCCGACTTTGATAATACTGAGAATTTCTCGCTGCGTGGATATTTTTGAATTAAATTTATCGAAATAAACAAAAAAAACTGACAATATCTCGTTGCGTGGATATTTTTGGATTTAATTTATCGAAATAAATTAAAAAAACTGACAATATCTCGCTGCGCGGACATCGATTTAATTGATCGAAGTAAACAAAAGAAAACTGCACGGATTTTTTTATTAAGTTTGTCGAAAAAATCAAAAGAAACTGAAATTTTCTTGCTACACAGATTTTTTTTAATGGGAGTAATCTTTTTTATTTTACGAATTCGTAGAAAGTAAACCACAAAAATAATAAAATATATTAGTAATATTTCATAATTAGATTTTTAATAGTTTAATGAGGGATGTTAGTATTTCACTTCTGCAGCCCGCCGTTCTTTTAAATTACTAAATCTGGGCCATTGTCCCAAAAGTTTGCCCAGTCCTGCTTTAAAACATCAATTAATCTCTCTTGGACGAGTGCTTAGTCACCTAAGTTCTATTCTTGGAATATCTGTTTGAGTATTTTAGAGAAAATTATATAATAGAAGGATTCAAGCCTGGCTGTTCTCAGAGAGGTCGTTTGAAAATCCAAAGATCATATCCCTTTTAAATTTTAACTCTGACAAGGATAATTAAATTTATTCGTAAACAATTCATTTTCAATAATGACACCCCAAAAATTACTTCTTATGGTGTAGTTATTACGCAACAGACCTCCGAGACAGATTACTTAATTTTTGGTACGACATCTTGTGATTGATTCTTAGCCAAAGAAACTATAATGAAAATCTCATCAACTTTGGCTGCTGAAAATCGATGAACACGACCTTGGGAAAAACAGAATTCGTTAAAATTGAGATATATATTCTGTATATAACAAAATGATATCAAAATTATACTAAACTTACAAAATTTAAACAACAGCTGTATTCAATTTGATGACGATGGTAACCTATCACGACTAATTACAATGAATTACTGATTTTATTATTTAAATTAGTTTGCTGTTGGACAAAACATATATACCATCATGCCATGTCCATCAAAGGGTAGGCAGAGAGAACCGAACGCACCATTTTTCTATCTTGACACACATCCATCGCTACATGTTCTTCTGTTGTTCACGTTTCTTACATTTCCGTCCTTCAGAATGTCTTTTACATGGTTGAGCCATCCTATTCTTGAGCTTTCCCGACTTCTTATTCCGTTCGTCAGTTTTGTATATTTTCTTCGTCGGGCGTTCCTCATTTATTCTTCCCAAGTTCATTGTAAAATTATATCTTTTTACATCTTGCGTTCTTTCCTTGCGTCCTCATTTCTTACTCTGTCAGTCATAGTTCTATTACAAATTCTTCTTAGTGATCTCATTTCAACTACATTTATTCTGCTTTCATGCTACTTTTGCCATGTCCAGGTTTCATGTGCATACGTCAAGGTTGGTACTACGATTACATTATGAATGGAAACTTTGGCTTCCTTTGATATTTTACGATCATTTATAACTGATCTGAATGATCCGTTCACTCTAATTCCTGTCATAACTTGTCTTTCGATATCCTTATCAGGCCGTCTATTCCGTTAAAACATGCTTCCCAGATAGATATACAAGTCAACTTGTTCGAGCCAATCTTTCACTATTTTTATTTGACACGCTGTTCTGCTTTTATTCTCTTCAAATATCATTGCCATTGATTTGATGGCATTCATCCTCAGTCCGTTCTTTATGTATCCTTTATATACCACATTTACAGATACTGTACACTGAGAAAACTGATATTCATAAATAACGTGAATTCAGCTTAAAGTATGGTGAATTCACCATAAGTACGGAGCATAGTGATATCATCAAAATTAAGATGATAATACGATTTATGATGATAACGGCATATAAGATATGATTATGTTTCCTACTATTTATGTTTGCTTTCATCATATCTCCTATGACGTCTTGTTATATTACCTACTATTTTTCGGTGACGTTCTCTTATCTGCAGTGACGTCCTATTATTATAGTGACTTCCTCATATCTCTTGTGATGTCTTATTATATTTCCTACTATTTTTCGGTGACGTTCTATTATCTACAGTGACGTCCTTTAATTGTTCCTACTATTTTTCGATGACATCCTCATATATCCAGTGACGTCCTATTATAAAAAAATATTAAAATTACAATATAACTTTATTTATTTCCACTTATTTATTTTTATTCCACAACAAGTTTCAAGAACTACCGTTCTCTTCTTCAAGTGGGTTTAAACTGAAAAAGAGAACGGTAGTTCTTGAAACTAGTTGTGGAATAAAAATAAGTAAGCGGAAGTAAACAAAGTTATATTGTTATTTTAATTGAATAAATAAATAATTTTGTATTTTTCCACATTTTTTTTTATACTAACGACCGAACGTTTTCGCCAAGGTGACTTGGCATTTTCAAGGTCCAAACGAAACTATCGTTTTCTCGTTTCGTTTACGAAAGTTTCGTTTGAACCTTGAAAATGTCAAGTCACCTTGGCGAAAACGTTCGGTCGTTAATTTAAAAAATATTGTGGAAAAATACAAAGTTATTTATTTTTTCATTTAAAATGGATTTCCACTCTGTAAACACAAAAACTCTAGAATCATGTTATTTTAATATTTTTTTAAAATGAATTTCCACAATGTCCACAAATTTCGATGACTTCCTCATAAATCCAATGACGTCCTATTATAAAAAATATTAAAACAACAATATAACCCTGTCCACCTCCACCCACCTATTCCCACTACACAACCAGTTTCAAGAACCACTGCTCCCTTCTTCAGGTGGGTTTAAACTGAAAAAGAGAACGGTAGTTCCCGAAACTAGTTGTGGAACAAAAACAAGTAAGTGGAAACAAACAAAGCCACATTGCTATTTTAATTGAACAAATAAACAATCTTGCACTCTCCCGCAATATTCCTCACATCAACGACCGAACGCCCTCGCCAAGGCGACTTGGCGTCTTCAAGGTCCAAACGAAACTTTCGTTTTTCGTTTCGTTTACGAAAGTCTCGTTTGAACCCCGAAAACCCCAAGTCACTTATTCATTCATTTAAAATGGATTTCCACTATGTAAACACAAAAACTCTAGAATCATGTTATTTTAATATTATTTTAAAATGAATTTCCACAATGTAAACGCCTCCTAAAAATAAAACACTATCTCAACATTCTGGCCTGTGTCTGTCCGTCTCTGAAGTTTTATAGCGAGACTGCGAGACCGAGTCGACAACCACCCTGCACCATGCCGAACAAATGAATGACTGATTGAATGAACGATGAGCAAATGAGAATATTGTGTGGTGCGCTGTCATCATATTTTTGTAGGAAGCACACAAAATGATATGATTCCTCTTACATGATATTCTGTAATCGTATTATAGTAGAATTCACTCAAAATAGTATGATTTAATATTAAAATTTGATGCTTACTCTGAAAATAAGACGATTCTGTAATCGTATTTAGTATGTTTCACATGAAATAATATGACTGTAGTATAAATTATGTTCCATACCTTAAAAAGTTTCACATAATTTTATCACACTAAATTAGGGGACTTTATCGTATTTTTAGTGACACTTCTTCATAATTAACTGTGAAATCTTTATAAATACGGTGACTCGTCACTGTATTTTATGATTATAATCTTATTTATGAATATCACGTAAATTTATAGCACAGTGGACTATTATTTAATGTGATCAATTTTTAAGATGATGAGCATCATAATTCTTCGTTATTTACTCAAATAATTCGATTCCATCTTACACATTTCAATGATAGCGTAATATTAAATGATTATTTCATTATTTTAGGTGACCGTACCTATTTTATACTTACGTCATGATATTTTTAGATTACACCAAATTGACATTTTTTTCAGTGTAGCTCTTCCAATTTTGGAATTATTGGTGAAACTCCATTATCATATCAAAGAAAATACTAGTATAAGTATAATTTACTGTTTTTTTTTCACTGTTTAAGGTATTAGCCTTTATCGATCTATCGAAACTCTTCGCCAGAGTGGAATTATTTATTTATTTTAATCAATTATAATACTTATTTTGAATATATTTGAATGTGTGAATTTCGAGTTTTGACTGGACCTTTAAATGTAATGTTAGGTTTTAAATGTCAAGATTTTTTATATTTTGTTTCTAACTCATCCAAACTACACCAATCAGTTGGTTAGTTATGCTGATTGCTGATCTACAAGTCCCCTATTCGACTTCCGGTGGAGACACAGTTTTTAATTGTGTTTTCATTCTGGAGACGATCTGTGTGACGATTAATATCGTAATTCACCAGTAGGTTAGTGTGTTAAATTAATATTTGCCATAGTACATATAAGTCGCCGTAGAAGTAATAAAAAATATAATAAATAAAATTATTGTAAACAAACAGATACCTAACGAAATGAACTTTTGGTCAAAGACATTTCAATTCCTTAGAGTCAAAGTATTTAATTTGGTTCCATTGGAATTCAAAAAGGCTGATAACATAATGACATCTCAAAACGAAATTAAAAAATGGATAAAATATACAAACAAAACTTTTCTCAATAAATTATTTTCGGAAACTTTAATCAATTATTATTTTACTTACAATAACAGACATACACTTGCACTAATTGAAGAGAGTTTTTTCAATACTTGATATCATCTCAAATTGTAATTTTACAGGAGAGATAATTTTTAATTTACAATGAACTTTGCATAGGTAGATGTTTTAATAAATATGATTTTAAGACATATGAAATAGACATAGGTATCCAATAGTGTTAATAAAAAATATAAAAATTATATTTTACAATAAAAAAAATATATATACAGAAATGACACAATTTTTCCAAAACTCCGATATAATGCTCCTCAACCGTTTTTTCAAAACTCTATAAATGATAAGGTGTTTAAGGAAAAAAAATGTTATCTATATCCATCCGTAACCTAAAAATATTTATTTAAATAAATAAAAATATTCAATTGTAAGTACAGAATATTTCTGTATAGAGTATATAAAGATGAATTCTCTTCCAACCACTCTGTTAAACATAATAACATGAAAAAAATACACATTGGAAGGCTACAAAAAATTTAATGTATTATGAAACATGCAAGTATAATGTACCTATATTCTATAGCTAATTTAATGGTAGAAAATATCGAGTTTTGATAAAACTACATCTGTGACAAATTTCGAGTTTTGATAAAACTACATCTGTGACAAATTTCGAGTTTTGATAAAACTACATCTGTGACAAACATCGAGTTTTGATAAAACTACATCTGTGACAAATATCGAGTTTTGATAAAACGTTTATATCGGGGCACAATTTCAACATTGATATCATTGAGTTTTGTTAGATTTTTTTACAGAATAGCGTATCTGGAGGTGGTGAGAAACTTTGCATCAAAAAATCATTTTGCACAAAATGTGCATTTACCGAGTTTTGAAAAAACGCTCCTCAATTATACATGTAACATTAAATAAAATAAACAGGTTTTCAGTGAAACAGTTTATGTTCACATCTGGGTTTAAGAATTTTTTCTGTATCATAATTTGTATTAAATTGGATCTGGATATACAAATTCTCGAATATAATGTATTTTAAATGAATTAAAAAAAATTAGTTGGTTTCTAGAATACGCATTCTATATTATCTCAGTATTTTTTTGTAAACACTCGGCGTTAAATAAATAAATACTACGATAGCGAAAGATTCATTATGAAAAAAAATGATGATTTTGATTTAATCTGAAAATAAACGACCTTTATTTCGCCAAAAAGCTACATAACGATTATGATAGGTGTCACGACAACAAATTATTGTTATCATATCTTCAGATAAGTGAAATAATATCCTTGAAATAATGGTGGATAGTGCTGGGGAAGAAATATTTGCACTTAGTAGAATGGAACGTTGATGTAGGTACTAATTGAGTTATAAAGAAAATCAGAAAGAATAATATATCGTTGACATGATATATTATTTTGTAGGTATATAGTAGTTATTCCTTTTCCTACGCTGAAATATTGCTCTCTGTACCAGTGCCTTCTATCCCATATGAAGATTACTCATTGTCTCAATCACGAAAAAAGTCTATTTATTTCAATATCTAATGTAAAATAAAATTGTTTTCATTTTGTTTGCAATTAACGCCACCAACGAGCTCCTTAAAATATGCAATCTGTATAACATATCAAGTATACGGTGTGAAGCAAGAGGTTCCCGAGCGCGTATTTATTTTTCCGTGTTCAGTGGGAGGTAGCATGGCCACGAACAATACAGGGGTTTGCTGCGCTAATTCACTTTACTAACTCGCGTTCGATTCAAGGAACACGTCCTACAATCGTGCACAAGTTTGAAGTGCAAATACGTGTGTTTAAGGCGATGCAAATATGTAGTAAAAGCAGACAAACTGATTCTATTAAACTAGACGTATTATTTAAACGTACAATGAATAAAGAAGAGAGTCGCAGAGCTATCAATAATTTATAAAGTGCATAAATATTTTTTTATGGTTTTTTTTCAGTGTGTTCAAAATTTCCAAAAGTTTGGTAAGACATGGTTGGTTAGGGTTTTTTTATTCAGTGATTATTGAATCGCATTATATTTAAAAAAAAACTACATACAATCCTCACCAACCTTTCTATCCAAACTTTTATAATAATTCCTTAAAAAAATACATTGGGTCTCTTCTCATTTTATTTATTACTAGCTTTAAAGTCCCGCCGTTGGCCAAGAATTTCAATTTGTGAAGGAATAAGCAATCGTTTTTATAATATTGTCACATGAAATTTTTGCGATATCGGGCAGTGAAAAGTGGTTTGAAATTTGATGGACTTAAAGCATTGTAAAATGTACTAGTGTTGGCCAAAACCCATTCGTTTTTATATTTTACTATAAAGTGTGAATAAATAATCTACAACCCCCATTTTTATATATTGTCATCGAATTATAATTGAAGAAAAACTATTTTGTATTAAAACTCACCCAAATGTCTACACAAAAGAAAAAGAAGAATCGGAGTAAAGGAAATAGTTTGTGTATTTACTTAACCTAAAATAGTTTGATCATTTTCCGAAAGGAAATGTTGGTTTGTAAGTAGAATTAGGTAGGTATCTACCATTAAAAATGTTCTAAACATATTCAAATTCGATTTATATTTCTAACAAATTTTATTTGAATATTATATTCTGTGTATGACAAATAATGCAATTTAATTATTTCTATTGATTAACAGACTCTTAAAACTTGCTATAATGTCTTGGGTATCAGTTTATCATTTCATAATTTCATTTATTTCACAAGTTTTTATTCTAAATTACGTTTTCATTCGGAAGATAAATCAAATATTGAATGGATTTTCAATTAATATTATGAATATTTTGAATTGTGTGATAGATTTTGTATTTTTGTGAATTATTGTGTTGTTTTTCTTTTGTTTAATACGAGTTTTGTTTTATTTTTACCATATTTTTATAATGGCAAAGAGGCCGTGTATGTAATAAATATATAAATAAATTAAAATGGTGAAATAGGCGTGATAACAGTATGAAAAAGTCGTTGAAATTATAATTTTTTAAAATAAAATAGGTTATAAAGATTTGAAATAATATATTTATTTTCATTTTAAAAGAGCGAATAATATTAATATTATTAAAATAAAAATACAAAATATGTTAGTCCGCCATTTTATGATAAACACCAATCATAGCGAATCAAAGCGTATGACGTCACAGTTTCTTCTTCTTCTTCTTCTTTTGCTTACATGGCATTCCACCCAATCATTAGGATGATTTCTGCCAGTTTCAAAAAATTTTTATTGAATTATTTAAAAGTAAAGGTTATTTTATTGCATTATAGATTGAAGCCATTAAGGCGAAGAAATTTTGTTATATGGAAATAAATATGCGGTGAATTCAATGATAGAAGATGAGACATATTGATTGGGAGTGGGGTATTTAGTGTATAATACAAATCATGTTCGGTGTGGATTGGACATTCAAAGAACACATGGTCAAGGGTCTCTACAACCTCTCCGCAAGCACACGAAGGGCTATCCCTTACGTGTATCCTGTGGAGGTGGCTGTTAATAAGGCAGTGTCCTAGTCTAATGCGACATATGTTGGAGACGTCTCGTTTGGCCATGCCTTTGTTATGGAACCATGGTTTAGACGGTATTGAAATTTGGATGGATTTATAGGAAGAACCTTTCAAGGTACTAGACCTTTCCCAGTCAATGGTCCATTTGGATATGAGTTCTTTTTTGAAGGATGCTAATATGTCTTGGCAGGGAATCATAAATAGAGAGGGTAAAATGCCAGTAACGGAGGCTTGCTTCGCTGCTTCGTCAGCGATCTCATTTCCCACTATTCCCTGATGAGCCGGGATCCACGCAAGAAGCACTTCTTTATTCAATTTATGAAGGTTTAATAGAGCGGATTTAATGTTGCATAGTAAGGTGCTGTCGGCCAATTTGGCTAAATTGGAAGACAACGCCTTTAGAGCACTTAAAGAATCCGAAAATATTATAAACTGCGAAGAATCCAAAGTATTGCAAATCTTTAGGGCTTCATTAATAGCCGTACATTCAGCTGTGAATATTGAACATTCCCTGGGTAGTTTAACGAGTGATTGTATTTTTTTAGATGGTATGTGAATTGCGGCCCCGCATTCATTGTCTGCGCCCCGCTTAGACCCATCCGTGTATATTTGTAGATGGGAGGGCCAGTTAGACATAACGATACTGTTGAACTTATTATTCATGGCTTGAGCACTGACTGTTGAATTTTTATGTAGGTCGATATTTAAAATAATGTTTGGGATCAATGTTATTGCCTCAAATGGAATTTCGTAATATGGAAGCATGGACTGAGCACGGTTAGAGACAATTTTGAGGGAGAGTTTTTGATAGCTTTGGCACATTGGGGGAGTACATTTTTTGAACCAATACCGGTGACTTTGACATAGAGATGAGAGCATCGAGATTCTAGGGAGGAGCGGATGTGAGTTGTAGTTTATTCGTTTGAGCATGAATTTATCGGCCAAATATTGGCGTCTTAGTTTGAGAGGTGGTTCTACGCATTCCACCTGCAGTGCATTTATTGGTGAGGAGCGCATTGCGCCAATTATTAAGCGAAGGCATTTAGATTGTATTCTGTCTAATTTGGATTTCAGATATTCCGGTATCGGTTCCATCAGGAAGCTACCATAGTCCAGATGACTACGGACAATGGCATTATATAGTAGTTTCATGGTTGTAGGATGTGAGCCCCACCAAACTCTAGAAACTGCTCTCAGAGGGTTTATATTTTTTTCACATTTGGTAATTATGTGGGAAATATGAGAAGTCCATGATAACTTCCTATCCAAGGTCATCCCCAAAAATTTGACTTCTTCAACACTAGGAATAGTGGTTTCACCAATCTTAACTGATATATTAGCCGTATTGTGTTTCCTCGAGAAGGCGATTATTTGACATTTTTGGGGCGAAACTTCAAGTCCATTAGAATTAAGCCATTTAATGATTTTAGATAGGGCAGTTGATAATTTTCTCACTGCTGTTTCAATATTACTATGAGTAATATATAAAACGATATCATCAGCGAATTGGAGGAGTGAACAAAGACCCTGAACACATTCGAGTATATCATAGCAATATAGGTTAAATAAATGCGGACTCAGAACAGATCCCTGAGAGAGGCCAATCCATAGCGTTCGTTCATAGGTGTCTGGAGGCTTATTAATGACTATCTTTCTTTCACAAAAAATATTAAAAATTAATTGAGCTAGTCGTTCTGGAATTCCTAAATTCAACAATTTTCTCCGTAAAATTGGCAAAAGGACATTATCATAAGCGGCTTTAATGTCCAGGAAAGCTGCGAGTGTGTATTTTTTATTAGTGAACCCAATTTGGATGTCTGATATCAAGATACTTAAATTATCCATACAAGTCTTTCCCTTTCTAAATCCAAATTGTATATTAGGGAGAAGTAAATTACGTTCTGTTTGCCAGTCTAAACGTTTTTTAATGATGTTTTCAAAAATTTTTAAAATGCAGGAAGAGAGAGCTATTGGTCTATAAGACGTTTGAATTTTGGGGTCTTTTCCAGGTTTTAAGATTGGAATTACCAACTGGGTTTTCCAATCTATGGGAACCATACCTGTTTGAAGGCATTCATTAAATTTATTCAGTATGTGTTCCAGAAAGCAAGTAGGCAGATGTTGGAAAAACGTATATGGTATTTGATCAAAACCAGGAGCAGAGTTGTTTAAGTTTTTGAGCACAATGGATAATTCCTCGATCTTAAAAGGTGAATCTAACCAAGATATTGAAGAGCGGTGACTTATGTTTTGATTTATGTATAATTCCGTTATATTAGGAGAGTAAGAGGGAGCCAGTCTGTTAATGAAGGATTCTAATATGTCTGGACTAATCTGATGATTCCGATTCTGGACATATGATGAGCGAAATCGTCGAATCATATTCCAAACCAGAGACAAGGGAGAGTCTGGGGAGAGGGATGAGCAAAAATTTCGCCATCCTTGCCTTTTTTTCTTACGTAGAAATTTTTTAGTTTTAGCCTGACTTTCCTTTGCAAGTATATAATTTTCAAGAGTCATGTTTTTCCTATACTTTTTTATGGCTTTTTTCCTGTTGTTGACCATATCAGAACATTCTCCGTCCCACCATGGCGTACATGGCAGAGGGCTAAAGTTGGATTTTTTTGGAATAGATAAGTCAGCGGCCTTATAAATAATTGATAAAAGATCAGAGTATTCAATGTGTACGTTAGAACTGTCCAAACTTGTTGTTAATTTTTCTATATTATCGTAGAAGAGGGGCCAATTTGCCCTTTTTGTATTGTAACCTTTACGATTTGTCGGGTGTTGGGGTTTAGATTTAGCAATGTGAGGATCTTCTAAGTGAATAATTATTGGATAATGATCACTAGAGTAAGGGTCATTGGTTAAGGTCCATGAACAATCTGCGGCTAAAGAACTCGAACATAGTGTCAGATCGACAGCACTTTTCTTTTGGGAGGGTGGGGTGAGGCGAGTAGGGGAGCCATCATTTAAAAAACAAATATTATTGATATCCATGAAATCTATTATATTGTGACCAGATTTATTGGTAGCTTCACTTCCCCAGATAGGAGAATGGGCGTTAAAATCTCCCAAGATTATGGAGGGAGAGGGGAGCTGGCGAAGTAAATCCGTCCAGTCCTTTTCTATAAATAAAACTAATGGTGGAATATATACTGAAATAAAAGTTATGTTTTTAATTCGTGCTGCGACAATTTGAAAGTCTTGGGATTTGAGAGGGATAGATAGTTTTTCAAAATTTAACTTATCTTTAATAAAAAGGGCAGTTCCAGCCCGACCGTCAGCTCTGTCATCTCTAAGACACTGGTAGCCGATTACCTTAAATAGGCAAGATGGCTTCAGCCAAGTTTCAGAGATGGCTGCAATATGTATTGAATTATTATTTAATAGTTCGGTAAGTTCTGCTTTATTGGAATAAACGCTCCTACTATTCCATTGTAGAATTTTCAGAGTTTGTATGTCCATTATTGAAGAGAGAAGATTGCAATGTTGTGAGAATATCGGCAACGTTGTACGGTAGGCTATTATTATTCGAAAGAATAGATATTAAAAGAGATATTAATGTCTGCAGAAATGCTGAATTGCTGTTGGATAACTCTACTGCAGAAGGAGGAGGTGAATGTTCATTTTGGTTAATTGCATGACCATTAGACATTTGATTGACATAATTACCATTTGGATTGAATAGGAATGAGTTATGTATGTTCTTGTCATATGCTGGTGTCATTGCTGGTCTAGGTTTGACTTGTTTGTATGTAATAATTCTACGAGAGTTGGAAGGATTCGCTGAATTAATCTGGTTTATTGTAGTGTTAGCTGAGGTTGGTTTCACATTCAATGTTGTAGTTTCGGCAAAACTCTTTATTGCAGGGGGAAAACGTTTAGAGGCTTGGAAATATGATATATTTTCACTCGCCATCAGTTGTTTAATGTTTTTTTGTCTCGTCAGTTCTGGGCATATAAAGCTTGTAGCCTTATGACTACCTTTACAATTGACGCATGTTGGCTCTTCCGGGTTTGGACACTGATCAGCTTGATGGTTTTCACCACAGTGAAAGCATCGAGTGGAAGATTTACAAATGGCTCTTGAGTGCCCAAAACGGCAACAATTAAAACACTGAATAGTGGGATAAGTGTATGCTTCTACTGGAAGGGAGTTAAAATAAAGGTAAACATAATCAGGCAATATTTGGCCTTCGAATGTGAGAACGACGGTTTGTGACGGTTTCCACGTCACCGTGCCTTGAGAATTATCTTTGTAATTTAACCTTCGCGCCTTTATTATTTTAATAATTCGTCTAGCATTGTTCAAATTTAAGGATTCAACAATATCACTTTCAGAAAGATTAGCAGGAATGCCTCTTACCAACCCCATTCGCGTCACGTGATGCGTCGGAATAAACGCCTTAAATTTTTGATCAGATAAAGTTGTAATATTCTGTATAAAATTATTTGCTTGTTCCCATTTGTTAAATTCAGAAGAAATTTTAAAGCGCCCTTCAGATTTTATTGTACCGTTAATAATCCCAAAGTTTTTATTTTTACATGAAAACAAAAATTTGCCTACTTCTAAGGAGTTAATCGGTTTGCCACTTTCGCAATTTTGAATATATACTATGTATGGTGGGTTTGACATATTACAATATTGAATTGGGCTTGGTTCGGTTTGTATCGGGAGGCCTGCAGTTATTTCGAGTACAGAAGAAGGTTTCATTTTCGACGGTATATCAATTGGTTGATGACGCGGTTTTCGTTTACGGTTAGGTACAATAACTGAATCATGACTCGTGTCAGATTCACATTCGTCAGCAGTTGATAAAATTATCGATCGAGGATCAGGAGGTTTAGTCTCGTCCACCTCCATATCCGCGATGCAGTATTTAAATCAAATAAAATAGATATTTAACAGCTAAATAAAAAATACGAAACAAAAATTGTTAATGTCAAATAGACAAAGAGCAACAAAAACAATAGGTAAATATTAATACCAAATATGCTACATTGAAATAATCAAAACAATTTTTGTAAGAATAAAAATGAAATAATAAAACAAAAATGACAGCAATGGAATCTTATCTGTTCGCTGCGTAGTGTAGTAGGTACTTGTGGGTAGATCCGAAATATGCACTAAACACAACCGCTCACTGGCAACGTCGCGACGAGACTCACGTCACAGTTTGATCGCGTAAATTATTCTGATTGTCTTCAATACAATATACGCATTCACTGTCGGACTAGCATGTGTTTATTTTGGTGTTATCGATATATTTATCGTGATTTTAATTAGGTATTTAAAACTAAAACAAAACAATAAAATAGCAATGGAACAAGGATTCATCAAAGCAAATAGTTTCAATTTATCAAGAATGAATCTTTTGATGGTCGGAAATTACTTTGCATTGAACAAAGACGCTTATCAGAATTTAGAAACGTAAAAACTTACATATAAGCATACCTATTATTATTATTCTATGCATATAAGTACTTTATTTATCTATAATTTAAATACAACTTACATCTCGAAAATCGAAAAAATATGTTCCTTCACTCTACATTGTGTTCTTAATCAATTTTCAGCGCCCTTGAGGTGAGATATTCACGAAAACGGCGCTATGTAAATCATCCAAATTTATTACTAGTTGCATGTAACACATGAGATCCAACTGTCGATAGCGATAGTATGTATAGTTGAAGAATATGTACCAAACTATAAACCCATAAATACAAATTATTTATTATTTTATGATATTTAGTTTTCTATACAACACATGTACCTAGGTAGTCAAGATAGGATAGTATGGAGGTCAGTCTTTTTTCCTACCCGGAATATGAAAACAGCATGATGGTATATGTATATTGTATGTTTAGAGATGAAGTATCAAACTATTAAGTCTTCTTTGATATTGTGTATAGGTGACTACCATACAAATTGTATGAAGCGATGTCGTCACTAAATTCAATTTTTATAAAAATTGTTAAAAAAATTTGAGATGTACTGCTACAATGTTTATATTTTTTATATAAAATTAAATTATCTAGTTGGGGTGTTTCGGCTTTTTTCGATATTTAAAAAAAAAATGGAAATATAGGCAGTTAAACTGATAAATTTATCATAAAAAAAATACTTTTCTTAATAAAAAATGCTTGAGAAAGCCTGGAATTTTTTTGAAAAAAATAATTTGAGATTTTGTATTTGTCTATGTTTGTACCAATTTTCAGCGTTCTAGCGTTTATGGTTTCTGAGATATATGGAAAAATAAAATAAAAATTCAAAAGTTGATAACCCCTGACTGAAACAAAAATTCAAAATTCCGAGTATAAAAGTTTTGTAGGCCTGTAACTGTTTATATATTCTGAAATTTTAGGCTCTGTAAATTGAGCGGATCAAAAGTTATAAGGGGGGACGGACACACACACACAGACACACACACACAGACACACACAGACACACAGACACACACACACACACACACACAGACACACGAAATGTTCTACTCCGAATTCTGAGTAAATCCGTGTACGGAACATATATGCTGCGAAGCCTCTAAGTTGGTGTTTTTTGACTTCAAAGTTGGAAAAGCCGTGAAAAAAGTAGACCTCTCCATACAATTCTCGCGTATTCTGGCTTGAAACATTGTCGATATGTTAAGAGAACAAAGTTCTCCTGAACAAATCGACAGTTGGATTATTTTACGAGCCTGGTACTTTTTATATAATGTAACTGAAAGTAGTTTGATCAAGTTAATAATTGAATGAATTTAATTAATGTGTTTGTAAGTGGTTTAACATCTGTGAGTGTCAATATATATGACGATTCAATTCGGTTCCGACCTAATTGATTCTGCATATACGGGATTCAAAACCCGAGTAAACCTTAACAATAATAAAACACACATATATATTATGTTACACTTTCATTAAATATTTGAATCGCCTCAACAATGTTTGGAACGATAGTTTACGCTGCGAACCCGTGCAAAATTAGAGGATGCGTTCCTTAAATTGATCACGAGTTTTAACGCAACAAAACCGTGCGTAATTGTGCCTCTTATTGAACACTGAAAAGGAAATATGGTTCCCGTGCACAGTGACCGGGTTCTTTCAACTGTGTGATATCCTCAGGTTAACTCTTACGTATATTGACTGACTGACGGTGTTGTGTATTGTTACAGCAGCAGCGGGGGCATGCGTCCCTGGGCGGCGCTGGCGCTATGGACGGTGGTGTGGGCGGGAGGTTCCCGTGCACAGTGGCCGTGTTCCTTCAACTCATTATGCTGGTGCCGTCCAGGACAGATATCTTGTGTAGCTGTGCCACTGCACAAACTACCAGGTACAATTTACTGAAATAATTTTATATTTTTGAAGCAGAGACCTGAATACGATATGTTTCCAGTTACATAAATAAACACTGTGATTCAAATAGACATACATATATATTTAGTGCTATTCTGAAATTTCTACGATTATATTGAAATAAATCTAATTGCGATAGCTGTAACTGTTTACCAAATCAATTGTCTTCCAATAGTAGGTACACACTTTGGTTATTCTGAACATGCTATTGTATTGTTTATGGTCAAAAACAATTGTTACTATTTTCAGATTATTCGGTTTTAATTCTACAACCGTCCATATTCACTAAAACTGATTGTATTTAGATTTAAACATTACTTCTAAAATAATACAAATCAATAAAAGCATTAAATTTGGATATGACAAGGTTTTTTGAACAACATAAGAACGCATATTTAAAAGGAAAAAATATACGGTTAGTTACTTAGATTATGTATAAATATGTTCTTTTGTAAATTTTGGTTTTGAATATATTTTGTAAAGACATAAATCTTTTTTGTATTTGAGACAAATATTTAGTATGAATATTCCATACCAATGAGTAAATAAAATCTAATATGTCGGCGACACAAAATTTTATGAATATACTATACATACATGCATGCATCCCAAAAACAAGATTAAAATTTAGATATTTTATTCTTAAATCATTAGAAGTCTTCCGTCAGTTTTCTCTAAACATTCAACAAAAACCAAAGCTGCATATCCATGTGCCATTTTAATCGAAAATCTAAATGTTTAATCAAACAAAACTTCAAACTGTTATTTAAACAACTTTTTGTGATTTCAACAACCTTTTCAATCGACTATTCAAAACTGCTTTGCAGTTTGGCGGGAAAATGAAATTTTTATTATAGTTTAATCAAACAAAATAATTAAAAAAAAACATGTGCGTTCAGAATAACCACCATTCTAAAATGACGATCGCCACCATTTTGAATTGTGATAATGTCAATATTCAAACGGTATTAATAGTTTCAGAATTACCACCAATATAAAAGTAAATTACTAATACAGCAAGAGCCCGTGACCGCCAGACTCACGACATAGTATAAAGGATGATTTTTTTTCTGTGTGAGGATATCATATCAGATAACAACGATTGGATAATATGAACCCTGAGTACTGGTTTCTTTGGCAGATAGCAGCCTCCACAGTGTGGAAAATTCCTATTTTAACATGTCGGTAATAACATAAAGCGTTATTGTATAAAGGGTGACAGTCACCCTAACGTCTGTGCCATACACATTGCGTTATACAGGCGCTGCTATAATTACAGTAATTCGGAATCTTTTTGAAAGATTAAACTTCAAAGGTCTGTCAGGGGGTTTCCACTGACCAAAGTGTCTGTAAATGGAAGATGTGAAGATTTTTTCTGTAGTAGGTAGATATAAAATAAACATATATTATTACTGGCGTGTTAACATAGTGATTTGACACACTTTGATGGATGTTACTTAAAACCGCCACTACTCAAGGTTCATAGTATCCAATCATTGTTATCTGGAGTGGTATCCTTACGCAGGAAAAAATCAGCCTTTATTCTATGACGTAATTCTGGCAGTCGCTGGCTCTTGGTAACCTAACTTCTTTTCTTTGTATAGATATTATGGAAGAATAAGAGATTTTCCCTATATGATGCAATTTCAATTAAGACAATTCAATTTATTAAAATTTTATGGTTTTGTTTCTGTGAATTTATATTTTTGACATTTAAATTAACAGTCGATTATATTATGTCATAAGTAATGAAAATTATCTTTTTTAAAAATGTTATCAGTACATTTTGCTTATTGCCAAATGCTGTTACATTTCGCATTGTATTGTATCAACGCACATCACCCAAAACTTAGTGATTATTTGTTTAAACTAAACGAGTAGGCAAAATGAAATATTACATATATAGTGTTGATGACAAGAATACTTGCAGAGCTCAGCAGCACTGGTCTCGTACACGTGGAAGTGGCTGGAGCTGGATTACGTAGTGTGGAGAGTGGAGCTCTGGATGCTTTGAGGTTACAGTCCTTAGCCATGCCGGACAACCGCTTACATAGCTTACCCGACAAGGCATTTAGGTATGCATTATTTTTGATTAAAATACAACAAATGATTTAAGTCTTGTACCGAAAAAAAAACATACCATCACGGCATATCCCACAATGTGGGGTAACCAGCGAAAGGTGTGCGGGTGTGCATTGCCTTATAAAAGGGAGCACAATAAATTTGTGTATACCCACACACCAGTCTCATTTCATCAGATAGGTCGGTGGCAGAGCGGTTAGCGCGCTGGGCTAGTAATCCAGTGGTCGCGAGTTCGAACCCTGCCTCGACCGATTTCGTTCACCTATAGCACAAGCATTTATTTGCTTATTTTAGGGAACGTAAGAAGAAGTATATGTACTTGTTTAACAAGGACATATTCATTTTTTATATTAAAAAAAAAAAATCTAAAAAGACACTATGTCAGATGTTATTGTTGCCCGTTGTATTTTTGATTACCCAGCTCTTACGGGACACTCGAAAATCAAATTAATATTCAATGTACAAAATCAAACTTCCTTATGTGTCAAAAATATATAATATGATTTTGTGGTAGGGAATGATATTTCAACAAAATATGCTTATTTTTGTCCTTTTGATTGTTTGTTGAAATTTTTTTTAAATATGAAAATTTTAGGATTTGTAAACTTAGCATAAATAATTATTTTTGTAATAATTACATTTAAGAAACACATACTTTTTTTACAGCTCGATGTCCTTAACTTTGTCATCATTAGATTTGGGCTACAACGAGTTTCCAGAAATACCGTTCAATATATTAAAAATGTTGAAAATATTGAACTGGCTCAACATTCAAAAGTATGATATTGCCTTTTTCATATTATTAAATCAATATATTTATTAGGTGCAATAGAAAAAAACGAAATATTCTCAAACACAACGTACCTATTTTTTTTTTCAGCAATAATATCGTCAGTTTGGTCGGAGATTGGGGATACATGAAAGAATCGCTAACAAGTCTCCTCTTAACTGGAAATTATGTAACGGAGATAACGACCGGTACTCTGACACAACTAAAACATCTCAATAAACTGGATATCGACGGAAACAGGATACAGATGGTGGCGAGAAAATCATTACCGCAGAGTTTACAATCGCTTAATCTAGCCAATAATCTTTTAGAACATTTTCCTTTCGAATTCTTCAGTTACCTTCATCATTTGCAAATACTTAACCTTAAAGGAAATCTCATACATCGAATATCACCCACTACGTTTAAACATCACAAGAGCTTAGAGAAGTTAGAACTCGGCGACAATGGATTAGAAATATGGCCTAGCAATATCTTCAACGAAACACTAGCTATAAGGTATCTGAGTGTGGAGTTAAACCACATACGCATAATCCCAGCAAATGCCTTCAAAGGGATGAATACTGTCAAATTAGTTTTGTCATACAACAAAATTGAGTATGTGGACGAGCACGCTTTCCGGGGCTTAGAGCATACCCTAGAATACTTGGATCTGGAACACAACCAACTTTCAGAAGTACCAAGAGCGATAATGGATCTCAAAAGACTAAAACAATTATTTTTACCGTCCAATAAGATTATAAATATTGATTATTTACCGCAGCACATTAAAGTATTATCGCTTAATGGAAACATGTTAAATTTTATTCCGAGGGAAGCACTTAAGAACTGCACATTAACTCATCTTGATATAGGCTATAATTTAATAGCTTATATTGAAGAAGGGGACTTCGACGTTTGGGGTGAATCAGTTAAGACTTTATACTTAAGAAGCAATAAGATAACAAGACTAGACGCTGGAATATTTTCAGGATTAACGCAATTGAAAGAGTTGAGTTTGAGCTTCAATGATATTCATTATGTACACCCGGATGTATTTGAAAATGCCTCGCAAACACTAAAAATTTTAGAAATGTCATTTTCCATGTATAGAGATGATTTCCCTGAAGATGTGTTGAGACACCTTCCAAAACTTGAATGGGTGGCCTTAGATAATAATAATATTCAATCTTTGTCGACAAATTCGTTATTACATTTTCCAAAGTTGCAATATTTAAGTCTGGAATTCAATAGAATAACAAGTATTCCAATGGAATTTTTCGACGTTGCCAGCATGGAAAATGTAAAAGAAATTAATTTTTCATACAATCTTCTTGATGGATTGGATACTGAAACGGTAATGGCATTCACAGAATTGCAAATACTAGATTTTTCAGTAAACAGAATCAGAAATATTTCAAGCACAGCAATAAAAAACTTACCAAAACTGATGCACCTTGCTCTGTTTGATAATTTGCTGACTGATATTGGTGAACCAGCTTTCTGCGACCTTCCCAGTCTTTTGAAACTGGAACTCCAAAATAATCAGCTGAGGGAGTTTTCATTGAGAGTTTTTCATAATGTATCGGATGCCGATATGCCGATTTTATTGAATATAAGTAGAAACCAAATAATTTTATTAGATGCAAGTGGGTCAGATGTTTTTGTTGAGACATTAGACGTGTCTCATAATCGTCTAGTTGATACGCCGACAGCATTTCTTTCGAGAATATCAAAGAAATTAAAACGGTGTATAATGTCATACAATGAAATCGGACATTTAGATACAAATGCTTTCGAGAATTTAGATGTTTTAGAAATTTTAAATTTAGATCACAATTATGTAAGCTATTTAAGAAGAAGAGCATTTTTTGGTTTAAAAGGTTTACAAATTCTTGATTTATCGCACAATAGAATCGAACAATTGTCTGTAGAACAATTTTCTAATTTGAATAATTTAAGGTTTTTAAATTTAAGGAGAAATCATTTAAGAACATTGCCACGTGATGTATTTAAGAACACTATGTTGGAGCATTTAGATTTAAGTATAAATGAATTTAATGTGCTGCCGTCGATGGCATTTTCTCAAGTGGGATTTACTTTAAGACATTTAGATATAAGTTCAAACAGTATCGAAAGTTTGGATAGTACACTTTTCCAAGAAACTCCGTTTCTATTAAGTCTTGATTTAAGTAATAATAAACTTACGATATTGTCGGACAATCTTTTTAATAGTCTGGGAAATTTACAACAGTTGGATTTAAGTTCCAATTATTTGAGAGCAAATTTCAAAGAATTATTACATTATCTACCTGTGATGCGATATTTGAGTTTATCTAATATTGGGTTAAAGACTTTCCCTTTTATACCATTAAGAAATCTCACTTCTCTCAATCTCACGTATAATTTCATCGATAGTGCTAAAGAAATGGCCGTTAAAGATTTGGGTTCCTTAAGAAATTTATATTTGCGAGGAAATTCATTTACTTCTGTTCCTGCTCAAATGTGGTCACTTGTGCCAAATATTAAGCTACTCGATTTATCAAAAAATCCGATACAATCAATAAATAAATTTAGTTTCTTGGGATTGAAAAACATAGCACATTTGGACTTAGAAAACTTGCATAAGTTAAGTATTTTTGATACCGATACATTTTCAAGTATAAGAGTTTTAAAACATTTGCGAATCGATTCAAAGACAAATATAAAAGAATATCGTATGGGTAATATTATCTCTGAAATACCAGCATTGAGAAATCTCCAGATAAATATAAACGAAGACACTATAGACTATCAACTGAACGGAGTGTTTGTTCCCAAACTAAGACAGATAGAGCTGTCAGGAGAAAATGTTCGAAAGATTTTAGCAGATGCATTTGAAGGTGCGGAAAAACTATTCGAACTGAGCGTGAAGATATATAACACTGGAATAAGGGAATTACCTGCCGGTCTTCTAAGAGATCTTGGAAAAATACCTCAATTTTCTCTCGATGTCAGTAAAAATCAGCTATCGTCACTGAGTCCCGCCACACTCTATCCAAATACATCCACATGGGAACGACTTGCAACGAAACTTATAGCTGGTGAGTATTAACAGTACATAGGTACATACATAAAACATTCATTTTTATTTTGTTATATAAATAATTTTAGAATATAGCAATATTTAAAATGATATTCATATAGGTATGCTTTTTAATTGTTTGAATAATGAAAAAGGAAATTGATAAATAGGGTAAATATTATGTGAGAAGTTAAATTTAAATATAATTTTTAACAATTGCTATTAAAGTAACATAATAAGTTTTAGTATCAATCTCACATTAAGCCTGTTATCGATTGAACACTTAAAATATTACTGTATTTTGTTATCTTTATTGTTTTATGCGCGTATTATAGTTTATTGCAACATGTAAATTTCTTCCAATTAACCAGTGTTTCCTGCCCAGAGAAGCAATATTAGCGTGAGAAATTAATTTAAATAAATTTCTCGTTTGCTGGGGATCGAACCCAGGACGCCTGCACAGAAACCAAACGGCTTACCAACTGTGCCACGGCGGTCCTAATAGATACTTTTTCTTAAATTAAAAGATACCTACATAAACTACATGTAGGTACATACATACATATATGTATATCATGATGACTCTTATACTACTTTATAATTTGTATAAAATAGTTTAGTTTATATAGTTTAGCTACTTTTTAAAATAATGCAAATGCAACCTACATGTCTCTTTCTTCTGTGAAATATTATAATAATATGTAAACTGCTAGCCATAGAATAGGTTTACCTAGTTGGGCAGCAGCTATCTATTTTTAATGAAGCATATTATGTAAATGGTGTGATTAAGAATAAAATACTAATATATTTAGATTATTTCTTTTAAAATCAATTTATATATGTGCGTATAAGTGAACGTCAATTAATACCAACAGTTGAAATGTGTAGGTATAATTATTTACATACTATTTGAATCCGCCCACTACTATTTCGTTATTAAGTAGGGAGGTTTAATTAGTACCAAAGACGCGTAAAATATTATTCGTCTTTAATATAAATTTCAGTTATTGATGATAATTCATATTCCTATTTCTTGTTAAATTAGTGATAGCGAGAAAGATTGTCATTATAAATATTTTATTGATCCAAAAATGTCCATGAGATTTTTAAAACAAAGAATGTCTGACAAGAGAGAATAGGTTGCCTAAAAGAAAAAAGAAAAAAAAGCAATATTTTTATATCAGTGATTGTGGTTTAACTATTGACATTGTTTTACGTCCGATAAGTAGGTACATTTTTTTAGAGTAGGTAGGCATTAAAGGTAGGTGCTTGTTATATGTTAAGTGTACTCACAATTAAAATTAATATTAATGTTTATATGTATTGTTCCGTTTTAGAAACAAAATACCCTTATGTCGAAAATTCATTAAATGATAAAAAAAATAATCTGGAAAACAACCCTCTTCAAGGGATATTTCACTCTGTGGTATAAATATTTTATGAGACGATAGGGATGGATATTTGGTGAAAAAAAAATGTCGCATGAACGTAAGTCCGGAAATGAACCTTCATTATGATACAAACCCTTATCGCGTCACACTCTATTCTGTATTTTTTCCTATTGCCCGGCTTAATTCAACCGATGTTTTCATGTTTGTTACATATTACATAATATTACGCACACAGAGATTGAGGTATTCTATCACCGTTACAACATGCTATGTAACTCGTTGTAGAAAATTGGGTTCATTTAGATTATATCCTATTTACAATTAAATATCATTTCATTACGATCTTTTAATCACTACTCAAAAAAAACAGTAAAAAGTTAAAACTGTTCATTGCACTTGAAATACTGTATGACCTAGATATAATATATTATATTTGAACATCTTTTACTCCCAAAAGCACAGGCAGAGTGTAGAGTTATTGGACTAAAAGGTTTTAAGTGACCGTACTTTTCGATTACATTTTAATAACACAATCAGTCCCCGCGGGTTTAAAATGTTTAAAAATGTGAAATCCAGTTTTTGTTTGGTTTCATAATATTTTAGATGTAAAACGGAATCGTGATGAAAAGTTTTTTAGGGTAAAAATATTTTTTGGGTTAAAATATTTTGAACGGACCTAAGAGTTTAACAAATGAAATAATAATCTTTAATACAATGTAAAAGATTTATGTGCATAGCCAATTCATATTACATATTAATTGTATCTTCTGAAATTTATATCTTGGTTCGAAATCGCGGGCACTTTTGTGGTATTTATTTCTTGATCTAATTGTTTTTTTTATCTTATTCCAATCAGGTGGACTAACAGTAGATGAGAATCCTCTTCCTTGCGACTGCGGAGTAGCGTGGCTTGGGAGGTGGGTGAGACGTTGGGCACGGGAGTCAGGAGTAGCTGGAAGACCTCCTCCGCCAGCAGAATGTGCCAGAAACGGTCACTCCACCTACTCTTTCTCCAGCACTAAGCTTCTTAGACTCTATCCCGAAGATTTGAGGTGTCACGCTAGTGCCCTGGCTGCAGCGGCGCCTGTAACAAATAAATATTCACTCATGACTGTTACGGTTTTGGTTTTTCATTTTATATTTGTGGCAGTTGTAGGTTGAATATCAATTAGCAAATAAAATTTGTCATTGTGAAATGAATAAGTGTGATGGATTCATCGTTCGAATATATAGCGTAATTCAGGATTTTATTTTCTTTTAACGAGTTGTCAAGTCAAAGATATAGACTTTAAAATAATACAGAAGGATTTTATCGTTTGAGAAATGTTTCATGTACCTATACAGCCTGGGTTTACAGATTAAACTCCACTACAATAGCGTCAAATAAATGCATTTCCAAACCTAAATATATCCTTCAATCCAGCAGTCTTATTAAAGTCGAAAAGGGTAAATTTGATATTTTTACCCATACAGGACAGATGATGAAAATGAAAATAAAATAGAATTGTGGAAACTGGGACAGGATTCAGTGGGCAGAGGCCAATTTTTTTCGAGAGTTCGGCCTATTGAAAGTAACTATATGAATTTGTTATAGCACCAGTATGTACCTTCATATGTTTTTGTAAAGAATTGTAATGATTGTCAATTTGTGCTGGTAAAAAATAATCAACCATTGATGAAAATTTATAAGATTTTTAAGCGGTTCAACAATTTATTTGATAGTATCAGAAATTTATGTCAAATAATCATTCTGATCAAACGAATCTTTGAAGGAAGCAATATGACATGTGTTTGTTTTATTTAAAAAAAATATGAATATTATTTTTTTAAATACAATCAATCTGTCAAAAGTTCACGAAGTTAAATAATAAAAACGTGACTCGGATAGATTTGTGTTTTAATTTATGTTCATTTCAGTTATAATTATTTGATGTTTGCAATAAAATGAGGCATTGGCGCATGACAGAAAAAAATACAACAATCAAAAAAATATTTTCTATCAATAGAATAAATAGCAAACTATTAATATAATTCATAATTTATTTCCCCCATACTTAATTAAAGTTTCTGGGAGTTGAAAAGTTTTCGTTCTTGTTACAAGTTGACTTACATCGATGAAATATGCACATCATGAACGAAACGTTATTCAGAATAGGACTTTGGCTTTTTGCTGACGAATTAAGAAGATAACCTTATTTAATTTCTATCTCAAAAAACTTTTTTATGTCAAATTTTGAACATTTCAATAGAGACGAAGTTGGAATATTACTATAGGAGAACCAGGAACTCAAGGTACCTACGGGACTTACGACCTGTTATCGGCTAGTTTACGTAATCACTTTATGCAACGTTCACCAATTATGAGCTCCCTATCAATCCATATTTTGAAAGTTCTATGTATTTTAGACATAAAAATCTGTTTCATTTGAAAATATGTTGATAAACATTATCGCCATCTATGAAGTGACGAAAAAAAACATTTTTGTATGTTTTCATGTTTTTTATATTGAGAAATTGGCCCGTAAACAATGAAAACAACAGTCCTTAAAGGTGAAAAATGCTTTCACACAGATGTCACCCCTGAATTAAAAGTTCATTTTTGTTTAGTAGCTTGTACTTCCTTGTTTTTTTTTCAAACGTCCAAATTTTCATGATTAAAATATATAGAACTTTCAAAACGTAGATTGATAGATTAGAACTCAATAAGAAGGCACAATTGTCGAACATTGCGCAAGCGTGATCACGTAAACCAGCCGAAAACAGATCATAACCATTGCAAGTACCTTGAGTTCCTGGTTATCCTATAATAAAATTCCAAATATGTCTCGATTGAAATGTAAAAAAATTGTCATAAAACATCATTGACTACAGAAAGGGAAAAAAATCCAATGTTTGCGTATAAGCAAATATAAAAATATTTCAATTATTTTTTATTAAGATTTTTTTTGATGGCGAAAATGTAGGTATATGGAATTTGGTTAAAAGAAATAGCAGACATTTACTTTCGGTTTGATCAGAACGAAATCACCATTGTTCGTAGATAAAATTTTAATTCAATTTTTTTTTGTTGAGATTGAAGTGTTTTTTATTAATCGAACCACCAAGTATTTTGATATAAATAAATGATTACAAATTTCTTACATAAAAGAAAAATAAAATTGTAATTTTTTAAGTATTTCATTAACATACCTCTGGTTATTCAATAATTGATTATGGCTGTATAAAATATGAATTAATTAATTTTAAAATATTTATTTCAGGTAAAATAATTTGAAATGTTTATTTTAATAACATACAAATTAAATTTGAAAAAAATTGTTAAGTTAAAAAAAATCGGCCAAACATTGTTTCCTTTGAAGATAATTGGTTTGATGTTTTTGAAGAAGATAAAAATATTTATCAAAAGATTCGTGTGCAAAAACTTCCGGATCAGCTGTGTATGACATTCGCGAAAGCGTCCAAAATAAATATGTTAACAGGGAGCTTTTTATGTAGCTTAAGTAAATTTTTATTACATTGAATGTGCAAGGAAAAAACATGTAACGGAGAAAAATGTTGAAAAAAAAAAACAAAATATTTTTATAAAAATGATTACAGTGTAAAGTAATTATAATATTTATTATATTGATATTTTGTGTAAATAGTAACTGGGGGCATTGACTGTGATACATGTTTGTCGAGATTCTCTTAATATTATTTTAATTTTCTTATTGAATTTAGTCGGACAATCGGCTATTATTGTTATCACTCCATATTGTCTTCTTATAAAATAAAAACAAAGTCGTTGGTTCGTGTTAATTCGTAATATATTTGATTATTACTATATTTGAGCAATACTTAGACCCGAATACAGTCCTAGGTACCTAAATACTAACTCCTATAACCTAACTGGAGTATTTAGTGTTCATACTTTAGCAATTGCGTTGCAGAGACATCACTAACTAATTACTAAATACTACGCCAAACTTAAGGTCGATGGCGTAGAATTTCACATTTTGTATGAAGAAAAGAGATAGATGTGTAGTTGTTAATGAGTTTAAACTGACGTTTAAAATGTTTTTTGTTATAAAAACACAAACACATGTGGCCAAGCTAACACTGACAGCTCCATGTAACGATTTTTCTGAAATTTCAGCGAATTTTCGGCATCTCGTATAGATCGCTGAATACTCTGTGTGTGATTTGAATTGACAAAATTACTAAATATATCAACTAGAATTATGAATAAAATATATTTAATTTTTAGTTCTATTTAAATTTTTCGCAAACAAGAATCCCATTCATACTAAATATATATTTAACGAAGTCGCTAAAATCATCATCTATCGAAAACATCTAGTATTTTAGTATTAAACCACTTGTATGTTTCCTTGCAATCAACCCTCCTTTGCAAAAGTTCGCAAATGTTATTTTACGTAACCGCGGATATGTCTCTGTTATGCGATTCTCATACAAAAGCTTCGTAGCATCCTCCAGTTAGGAAACCGTGTGATCTCAACTAAAGTGAGCGACTGTGCAATGAAAACATGGTTAGTATTTAGTATTTAGGTCGGACTCTGCATTCGGACCTTAGACTGTAAATTAAATCAGAGTGATAATAGGAACTGATTTTTAATACAAAACTGCAATAATTTTCTACATAATTTTACTTGCGACAGTTTATATTTTTCATTTTTACTTCACCACCCGTTTGATATATTTTTTTTCGAATTGTACCCATTGAAAATATGAGCTTTGCACGAAACACTAGTACGTCCAATTTAGTGAATTTTTGAACTAAAATAGGAACGTTCTGAAAAATTTTGATTCAAATCTACAAAAATTAGGCACCGTAGATACTAATTAG
Organism: Molanna angustata; assembly: GCA_963576475.1. Taxonomy (NCBI): domain Eukaryota; kingdom Metazoa; phylum Arthropoda; class Insecta; order Trichoptera; family Molannidae; genus Molanna; species Molanna angustata. The sequence goes on along the minus strand of OY754965.1, from coordinate 16,353,872 downwards.
AACTCAAATTGTCTATGACGCAGACTACGCATGCATACTCCGCACTGTTCGGCCATGTTTATTAATGTCTTGTCGCCGAACCTAACATTTCAATTGATCTGCACTTAGTCTTTGGTTTTTATTTTCAACATAACGCAACACGCGTAAATAATTCATTTTATTAAGTACACAACTGATGTTTTCAACTCAACTAAAATATCCCGGACTGCTGTGAAAGCAACAAGTACACTTCTAATAAGGTGTGAGCTAAAATTAGAACGGTTTGACAGTTGATTCGACTAAAATGTAGTTATAGAATAGGGGATGGACTTATTCGTCGCTTACTTGAAGTAATAATGATCCTAGATTGGAAAGTTCCTATTACAGCGTTATAGAATATCAACTTGGACTAAGTGGAATTGGAACGTACCTATTTTAGCCAGAACGTTCTTAAAAAGTTATAGAATCGGACGTAATCGATAGTAATAATCAGATATATTTCATTTCCAACAATACGTTGACGATATGTTTATTTTATAAAATAATTATTTATGTTTTTTAAATAAATTACATATCTACTTGTTCTTGGTGATTGACAGTAAAATAAAATTGGATTTTACAGTGTTAAATATTAATGATTCGTGTTATAGTAGTTAAATAAATATACCAATTATTCAAAATATTATTAACTGAAACATTTTTGTAGCAATTGTATTGCGAGTGAATAATAAATAATGAATTTTAGTATTATCCTTTGTTAAATATATTATATCAATAAAATTGAATAGAAAAATTTATGTGTGCACATGACTACATGTTTGTTAATTTATTTTCTACAATCATTATAAAATTTGATTATTTATTTTGACACACGAATGTTTAAGAGGCAGAATTTAACATAAGTCATGTGAAATGAATTTTAATTTTGTTATCAATCTTTGTTCTCTGGAGATAATCAAATTATTTATTAAAAAACATATATATTTCATGTTTCTTTTGTTAATGCATTATGAAAACATAGATGTTTAGAGTAGAAAAATATTTTTAGATATTTGCTGTTAATTCTCTAATATTTTTAAAAATTATTTTAAAATATACATATTTAGTAAAACAATTCTACGAAATATTCAATTGGTCTTCAATATTTTTGTTAATATATATAGTTTTGGAAATGATGATGTGATGAATTATTATAATTAAATGTGTGTAAAATATAAAATATTTAAGGAGATAAAACTAAATGTAGGTAAATAAGAATAATAATGGTTGGATTGTCCTTTCCATGCATATCAATTGTTAAGAAGCCAAAAATTAAATAATGTATGTATTATAATAAGATAAATCTTTTTCATTGTAACATTAAAATTTATTCAATAAATATTAAGTAGAGAGATAAAATCATATTAAATATACATATTATAACCATAATTAACAAATTTCATTGAATACCCTTTTCGATCAATGATCGAGTATATGAAAAAATAAATTAACCAATTATTAATAGTTAATATAATTAAACAAACTGCTCAATTGGTGATGTTGTGATGAACCTCCATGGAATTTACAGAAGGTACTACCATTGGCATAAATGTGAAGGTACCTTTGACATAAATATGAAGGTACCTTTGACATAAATATGAAGGTACCTTTGACAGAAATATGAAGGTACCTTTGACATGAATATGAAGATACCTTTGAAATTAATACGAAAAAATCTTTAATTTTTAATCGAATATTTTTATTTTTGCATATGCGCAAACATTGGATTTTTTCCCTGTCGGGAGTCAAAGGTATTTTTTAACAGATTTTTAATTATTTCAATAGAGACGAAGTTGGAATATTTACTGTAGGAGAACCGGGAAATCAAGGCACCTACAGGGCTTACGGCCTGTCATCGGCTGGTTTACGTGATCACTTTATGCGCTTGCTCAATGTTCACCAATTATGCCTTTTTAATGAGATCCCTATCAATTCAATTTTGAAAGTTCTATATTATTGTAATACTGAAATTCTTTTCGCTTGAAAATAAGGAATTTTTACTACAGCCATCTATGTGTGAAATTATGAACAACATTCTTATTATTTTTTATTTATTTTTGTTGTAACGCCATCTATTGAGAGAATTGGTTTTTTGTAAATAATTAGAGCAACAATTCTTATACCTGAGGTAACAAATGCATTATTCGCATAGAAGTCACCCCTGAATTGCGCCAGACTTATAAGGTCATTTTTGTCTTATTTACCTACTTGTACCAATGTGTAAGTAATCGAATATTTTTATTATTGCATATGCGCAAACATTGGATTTTTTTCCAATATTCGATTAAAAATATTGAAATGAAATAAAATAATCTCATTGTTTTTCACTTAAACGCTAACTTATACTTGCAAATATATGTTATTCGTGTAAAAACGCACTTCTGAAATTGAAATAAACAAATATTTGCTTACGAAAAAGTACATATTTTGACGCTTCATTCGTGACTTATAATATCCTCAAGAACCCGCCTGGTTTAAAAAGGACCCTTACATCAGAAGATGGGTGGTGGGAAATACATTCTACGTATCTTTTATCCGGAAATCATATTTATTTTTTATTGTTTCTTATTCAGGATGTAAAGCTTTTTTCCTTGGTGTATCTTTTATTTTTTTTACATCATGGACTAATATTACGAGGTAATTTATAACAGGTAGTTCTTTGTTCCGGATCTTGCCTTGCGAAATACAAAGAATAACTTTTTTCATTTCGGAACTTTTGGGCACTTCCGAGAGAAAATTGATGTCAACTGCATTTGTTAAAGTACCAGACGATAAAAATACTAAAACATTTTAATGTCTATTTTACGGTGTATTTTCACTTCAGCGTGATTTTTTGTTTATTTTAGGCCAGGAGGCTGAAACTGTACCGTAGCTGTACGGCCATCGTTAGTGAGTTTGAGTCCATTGGGTATGCGATCACGAAAAGTAATTAAAGTTTTAAAAATAACTGAGCAAAATATTTTTTAATATTTTTATTTTTCATCTTTGTCCGTCGCTCATAATCAGCACTTGATAAAAGAGGTTTAAGATGGATATAAAAATATATAACTATCCCTACCTAAAGCCAAGAATATTATATTTGAATATACACAAACATTGAATTTTTCCTTGTCTCTAGTCAATGATATATATTTTTTTGACCAAGTTTTTTTAATATCTCGTTTAAAAAATATATTTCCACTTCATCCCTGTTGGAATATTAAGAAAAAAACAGTCAAAATATTTTCATATTATTATTATTCAATCTTTTCGCAGAGTAACCGATAAAAATAAACCAAACAACGGAGGAATACTCAAGTTGTTTAGTAATTATGTGTGTAATTTATTTATGATGATAAATTACACACATAATTAAATTTCTGTAATTATTTAAACTGGTACCTGTTAGAATTTCCCAAAGACCATACAATAATGTAGAATTTCTTGACTATTGTGCATGTGTTGATTATTGCAGTTTTTTGTATGTTGCTGATGACGTATGGAGGTAGATTTAGTATGTCTATATTTTTTTGGAGTGTTTTTGGTATGGTGCCTGTAGATGAAAATAATATTGGGACTATTGTTACTTTTTCTTGTTTCCATTGTGATTTTATTTGTTCTGCTAACGGTATGTCTTTGTCGATTATTAAAAATTGTTTTTGCTATTGAGATTTCTAAAAGATATGTGTGTGTATGTATTTGTCAATTAGAGTAATGACTGGTCGGTTGTGTAGGTTTGTTCTGTCTGCAATAATGTCTCTTTTCCAGTATAATTTGTATTTATCGTTTTCTGTCACTGCTGGTGGTGTGTATTGATGACATCTTAGGTGTGTTTGGATGAGTTTGTGTTTGTCGGCTAGTTCCAAATGTATTTGTCATTTGTTATGGTATTGTCTTTTATGATATGTTTTGCATAGTTTTTTGTTATTATTATTTTTATTGGAGGTGTATGCACAGTTGAACAGGTTACATTCATTATAATACACGTACAAAAGTGGTACAGTGTATATTTATTTTTGAAAAGTTATTGAGATAATAATGTGAAGTGTAATATTATATCATAATGTAGATGAGTTATTAATTATCGACGAAGTTTTTATTTAGTTAATGCCCTAACAAGGCAAAATAGGCCTATCGCGCAGAATAAAAAATTAATCTAGAATCAAAAAGTCTTTACTTTTAATTATAGATAAAACTTAGATGAGTTATATTTTGGATACGGTTGCTATGGTTGAGCATTAAAAGAGCATTGGGTTGAAATAAGAAGGTGTGACTTTAATAAAATTTTTCAATGGCAGAAAGAGTTTGGTTAAAATAGTATTTGATGGATGTATGCAAAATTGAATGAGAATGAGTGTATGATGGTATTTGAGAAGAGCGAAAGACGAACAAAAAGTGAGATACGAGTAGAGAATGAACAACTAGAAAAAATGGATAAATATTTTTACTTAGGAAGCATGTTTCAGTGTGATGGAAGATTGGAAAAAAATATCGAAAGGTGAGTAACGTCAGGTGAATTGTGAATTAAGAGATTGATTTATATGAACGAAGTACATACATAAGTGCAATGCATTAAGGTCTGTTATGGCGAACCAAAAATTATTTCGAGAAAACCTTACTGCAGTTTTAAAATAATTTACTATTATTTTCTTACTAAATTTATTATTTTTTTGCAATTATCAAAATGTTTTGTTAGGTAAATTATTTGTCAAAGTCTGGTATATCGTTTGCTGCCAAATTGTTGATATTTGTTATTTGCCATCAATTTCCTTTAACGAATTTGATTGTTGACCAATATATTGATTACTATTACACAACGGCCACTGTTTCTAACTCTTAATAAAATATGTACATATTTGCAGTTGATGTTGTAGGGTTGTTATACCCCCGGGGAAAGTGAAATTATTTAAAGAACAATCAATTATTGGACATCGAAGTATGTATTGACTTCTTTCGGAACAAATATAATTACAAAAAAATATATATATTTTCGATATTTTATTATCGTTTGTGAAAATGATATTAAACTTTATTGGCCTTCGTGGTTCATTTAGGTATCTGACAGCTGAACCAAAGGTTCCAGGTTCGATTCCCGGTGGAGATATAGTTTTTAATTGTGTTTTTAGTATGAATGTGGCAACTTGTTATTGGGTGAATGTTAAATTATTAATTGACATATTAGGTACCTGTTAGTTTCCCGAGATGCAAAATGAAATAAATAAATAAATAAATATCTAAAATATAATATTTAAAGAATCACACACATAACATTAAACCTCTAAGTCAATACTTATTCGATTCTATGTTTTTTTCATATTCAACAATTAGTAGGTATATATTCGTATAAAACATAGGTATAGTTTCAGACTTTTCGTCGTGGAGAAGTCCGGTTTTCACATAAGGTATATCAATCAAACAAAAAAAAAATTGCTTTCTGCACAACCCTATGATTATGGAGTTTTTCGAAAATATTCGTCTCACAGATCCAGACTGAAAACACAGTTGAAAACCAGCAGTCAGATTCCTAACCAACTGAACCACGAAAGGCCCGAAAACCAAATAAAAGTAGAGCAAGGTCAATATATGCTATTAGAGATCTGAGAATGATCCTGGATCATCAAACGGTGTCTCTTCAAATCCAAAATATTATTTTGATTTACTGTGCATTATTTATTTTGAAGAATTAAATAATTTCCTACATTCAATTAAAATTAAAACATTTTAATTTATTCTACATAAAATATATTATTTTTACGTCGATAAATATATCGCCATGCTAGCGAATGAGCTATCGACGTAAAAATAACATATTGTGTGAAGAATCAAAAACATATTGTTATATTTTTAATTGGAAGCCAAAAAATATTATCAATATGTAAACCTCTTTTTTGTTTAAGTTAGTCTTTCTGGTTTTTTTCTTGTTTGTTTATTTTCGCTGAAATAAAATGGACGTATTAAATATTCTCGATGTTTCTGTATGGTGTGGAAACATGGACATTTAGGGATTCAGAGCGAAAGAGGATCGATACTTTCGAAATGTGGTGCTGGAGGTGTATGTCGCGCATCCCATGGATAGCCAGAAGAACGAATGTGTCAATTTTAGACGAGCTGAAGATCGAGGATCTTCTGTCGACGATATGTTACAGACGTATCCTTCAATTCTTTGGACACATTGCCAGAAGGGAACCAGACTGCCTCAAGAAGCTTTGTTGTGATGGGCAGCCTGGAAGGACGGAGATCTCGTGGTCGCTCACCGACCAGATGGAGAGATTTGGTTAGGTCCACAATGGGATCTTCGGTGACTGGTGCTCTGTGTTCAGCCCAAAACAGATTGGCATGGAGGCGGGCAATACGTGTGGCGACGGACTAAAGCTGCTATCCTCAATCATAAGGAAAAGGACGAATATAATATATTAAATAATATTTGAAATACTATAATTAGCGACATTAAATAAAAATTTACTCTATTCTATATTAAATTATGTACCAGATGTTGTATTTCTGAATAAACAAATTAAACAAATCCATCTGTCAGGGTGATAACATTCTACAAACTTTGTTAAATAGGTATAAAAAAGGACCTTTATGTTGGAAGTAGTAAATTCAGTTTTCAATGTGATATGTATGTAAGACAATCTAATTTAACAATAACATCTGTAGTATCTTTATTAAGAAGGATTACTTGAGGTGGAAAGACATTGTTCAGTAGACAAGTGAAGCATGATAGCATAATGAGGAGTTTAATTAAGGATAAAAAGGGACGTGGGAGACGAAATAACTTTCCTTATATCAAAAGTAGATTTCTTAGATAATATTAAAGATCCTAGCCTACTTATTGAAGATATAGTCCCCAATGGCGTATCTAGAACCTTCGTACTACGCTAATCCCGAAAGAAAATTAGGAAATGTCAATAATTTAATGTTTTTTTTACCATCGTTGTTCATTCTAGTAGCCATAAAAATATTTTTAAAATCACATGACAAAATAATATTAAAATTTGTAGCCATGTAAACCATCGTATTTACATACAGTTCCATTTTAAATTTTGTAGTATAGTTGCAATAAAACAATCAAACTTATATTATGTCTTAAATTTCTTAGCATCATATTCATAGGCAAGCCAAGATTTTCGGCTTCTACAAGCAATTCCGCTACTAATAGACCCTCATTGCCTCTTTAAATTAAATATCTTATGGAATTTTGTATAGTTCAGCCATATATGAAGGTTTTGATTTAAGTTTGATAGGTAGTAAAAATACGGAGGTTGCGATGGGCAGGACACGTGGACAAAATGGGCGATCAAAGAGTGTTAAAGAAGATCTTCTATACCAAGCCCTAAGATGGACGAAACCTTGGTAGACCCGAACGCCGATGGCTGAATGGCATGCAGATGGATGTGCAGGTTGTTGGAGTAAAGGGCTGGAGGGTTGCAAGCCAGGATAGAGGGAGATAACAAGGAATGCTGGAGGAGGCCATAGGCTCGCAATTGGCTGTGTAGACATTGATGATGATTTATTTTTATTTTATTTTGTGTAGCTTCTCAGGCAACTAACAGGTGCTATGTCAAATAATTATTTAACACGCACCCAATAACAAGTTGCCACATTCTGGAGACATACGATATTTATCGTCTCACAGATCCAGACTAAAAACACAATTAAAAACTGTATCTCCGCCGGGAATCGAACCCGTGACCCTTGGATAAGCAGTTAGATGCCTAACCAACTGAGCCACAAATGTCGATGATGTTATTAATATGTAATATTATTACCTTAATAATTTGTAATGTAAAATTAAAAAAATGACTTTGTGTTCAGCATTTAAAATATTACTCATCAATAAGAAAACTTGGATGAGCTATCGTTATGTATGCATGGTTAAAAAGTAAATTTAAAAAAGTAAGAATACCCTTTTCAAAGTTTTCTCCGCGTTGAAATAGCGATTGATATACAGTTTCCAGATACCAAGTTGTTTTAAACAAATAAGTCGATTGATATAAAATACAAAATTGTTCAATTTTATCAAATGAATCATGCTGGAATCCGTTTTAACATGCATTGCCATCGGGAACACATAAATTCTGAAAGTTTCAGAGCTCAAAGTTGGGAAGGTAGCTAAAAATCGAGATCAAAAATCCAGTACAGATAGGTGAAGTTAAAGAAATGGATGTAAAGAGGTGTATTAAGATTGTATGTTTGTTAGTTTAAGTGCATTAGTTGGTATGGTATTTTCTTTCTGAGATAGGTATTTGTTATTAGATATACCTTGAAGGGTTGCTGTGATTTATGGCCGCATTGGGACATTATCAATAATATTATTTTTTAATTTCACCAACGAATTTCAACACGAAAAATGTTTTCGTTAAAAGCTTTCAGCGTTGGTCCCAAGGGCCAACTTTGGCTTGTCCATAGATTTATATCGTCAGAAATTATGTAAAAAATAAATCGAACACCCTAAAATTATTTTCATATTTCCTATCGTAAATTTCAATGTGTTCATTATGACTATTAACAATAACCATTCAAAAGATTAATAATTTTTTACATTGAGGTTTTTGTTTATTTTTATTACGTTGGTAATACACATGAAGATAGTTAAGACGAGAATGTAAGATGAAGAAATATAGACAGTAACAATAATTTATTTATTTATTTATTTATTTATTAAAACAGTAAAAATGCAAGTACAAAAAAGAAAGAAAAGAAACTAAAAAGTCAACAAAACATAATCTAAAGTAATAAAGCAATCAATATGTTAGTGTGTGTGTGTGTGTGTGTGTGTGTGTTTGTCTCACGCCTTCTGAAAAACCAAGAGCATCTAAAAATCTAATTTATGTTCGAATGTGTACCTGTATACCTGATGCAGTGTCACGCTAAAAATAATGCGATAAAAATGGTGAATTTTAAAAATATTTCAATAATTATTTTTTTCATACAAAATTTTCCAAGTCGTATCTGTCAAAAAAGTGTACATTTTGCACGCAAATATCTGTTAGTTCAAAAGTTAGAAGTACGTATTTACACGAAAAAAATTTACTTTCAAGTATAATTTAGCGTTTAAGTGAAAAACATGGTGAATATTATGTATAATTATAATGTTTAACTTATTTTTAAAGTAAGCGTTTTGTACATAAATGCCGCCATTTTAATATCTTTTCATACAATATTTCATTTTCCTACCGAATGAATATGTTCTTGAAAATAATAAACCTTTGAAATAAATATAATTATGAAATAATAAAATGAAACACAAGACATTACAGCAAGTTTTAAGACGTATATTGTTAAAGTCTGTTAATTATTAGTAAAGATATAGGCATAATAAAATTGCATAATTTGTATATAATATTTGATATTTCGGACAATTTTCATATTTATGGCATCGAACAAACCAATGTAGGTACCTATATATTATTCAAAAAATGTCTACAAACCATTTGATATTTTTTACATGTTCTATGGTTACTATGGTAACGGACACATTCTGATATTCAAATAAAATTTGTTATAAATTGAATTCGAATTAATTTAGAACATCATTGTAGGTAGGTACCTACATACCTAATACTTACTACTTAAAAACCAACAATATACTAATTTCGTATAGGAAAATTATTAAACTATCTAAGGTTAACTACAATACACATGTCATTCAATCTACAAACTATTTCCTATAATGAAATTCTTCTTTTCTTTAAGTAGACCTTTGGGTGGTTTTTTATACAAACTATTTCTTGGAGTTTAATTCTTCTTCCTCTTCTTTTGTGAAGTCATTTGGGACAGTTCATAAATAAACTATTTCCTATAGTCTAATTATTCTTTTTCTTAATTTATGTAGACCTTGGGTGAGTTTTTATACAAACTATTTCCTATAGTCTAATTCATCTTCTTCCTCTTCTTTTATGTAGCCCTTTGGGTGAGTTTTTATACAAACTTATTCCTATAATCTAATTCTTCTTCTTATTATTTTATGTAGACCTCTGGGCCAGTTTTGATACCAACTATTTCTTTTAACGTAATTCTTCTTTTTCTAATTTTATGTAGACCTTTGTTGAATTTTATATAAACTTACTTCCTATAGTCTAATTTTTCCTCTTTTATGAAGACCAAGGGAGAGTTTTCATACAAACTTTTCCTTTCGTCTAATTCTTCTTCTTTTATGTTGACCTTTGCGTCAGTTTTTATACAATCTATTTCTTCTAATATGTAGACCTTTGGGTCAGTTTTTATGCAAACTATTTCCATTAGTCTAATTCTTCTTTTTCTTATTTTATGTAGACCTTGGATGAGTTTTATATAAAATATTTCCTATAGTCCAATAATTCATCTTCTTCTTTTGTGAAGAACTTTTGGTCAGTTTTTTATATAATACATTTCTTATTGTGTAATTTTTCTATTTCATCTTTTATGTAGACCATTGGGTCAGTTTTTATTACAAACTATTTGTTATAGTCTTATACTTCTTCTTTTTTTATTTAGTCTTTTGGGTTAGTTTTAAGTCTAATAGTCTATTGTACAGAAATATAAACAACATGCACACTTGATGAAATTACATAAAAACGAATGGGATGTGACCAACACTAGAATCTTCTCAATACTTTTGTTCAATCAAATTTACACCATTTAATATATCATCATATATTGCTTAATTTTCAATAAATACGCATTTAATTTTTATGACAATATATAAAAAAATCGGGGTTGTGGCCATTACTGGACTCTTCACAACGTTTATATTCAAATTTATTTAAGTCTTAAACACTATTTAAGTCTTCTTCTTAACATTGATTAAGTCTTCTTCTTCTGTAATGTAGACTTTTGTGTCAATTTTAAGTTTTATCAGTTTTACTGTGCAAAAATATAATAAACTATATGCACACTTGGCGAAAAATATAAAAACGAATGGGATGTGACCAACACTAGAATCTTTTCAGTACTTTTGTTTAATCAATTTTTAAACCATTTCCCATCATCCAAAATTACTAAATATTTAAAACACATTATTTGCGTTCGATGACAATATATAAAAATAGGGGTTGTGGCCAAAACCAAACTCTTTACAACGTTTTCTCTTTATTTTTTTATTTTTTATTTATTTTATTGATAAAGAATATAATTACAATTATCATGTTATTTTGCCTAATCCCTTAAGGGGATTTTTGGCTGTGATCTTAATTGTAACAATTTTATAATATGCAAAAAATATAAAAATATGTATATACGTATATATACACATACATACATATATACATATAAACTTCAATTAAAAACTAATATTGTACATGTATTTATATACTACATTTTTCCTACAAAGTCCGGAACAACCCGCGCTCAGTCATATTACAACACTTATTATTTATACAACATTCCATTGAATAGAATCCATCGATTGGGCAATGACTATGGTTATCTGACTGAACCTTTCTTCATTTCTTTTAATGAATATAAATTTACTTTATTAAAACATTTTCAAAAACATACCCCCAAATGATTGTGTAGTCAGTTGTTTTCATTTTTATAAATTTTTATATATTTATATATTTTTACATTTTTATATATTTTTTACATTTTTATATATTTTACATTTTATATATTTTTGTACATTTGGTTTTTATTTTATTTAATTCAATAATGTAATATATAGTCACATCTGGCAGCATTCTCTGATTTAGTGTGGCTAAGTGTGTAGGTAGTTCATACCATTCATTTTTATATTATTCAGTCAGTATATTCTTATGTTCATGCTATGTAGTATTATTATTTGAGTTTTTTTTTTAATTATTTTTTCTTTGGTTTTTAATGTATGTACTTTGTTGTTTAATTTACCTTTCTTATATGTTTTTATTTTTCTTTATATATCCTCTGCTACCGTGCGTGCGTTGTTATATCTAGATGTTTATAAATTGTTTTTCTTTTGTTTATGCTGTGTCATGTATTATTTAATTTTGTAAAGGTCTTTGAGCCGTGAATCAATAAATAAATATTTAAAACCATTTCCCATAGTCGATGCGTGCAGAAATTTTATGTACTTATATATAAAAGCAAATGGGTTGTAGCCATCACTTGAACATTTTACACCGCTTAAACTCAATTAAATTTCAAACTACTTTTCATAGTAAGAATTAGCAAAAAATTTGTGTGACAATATTATATAAACGATTGCTTATTTCTTAACTAATTTACATTCTTGGCCAACGGCGGGACATAAAAGCTAGTACATAATAAATTCCTCCTCTCTCTTTTTATTCATCATAACCTCACCTAAACGGCTACGCCTGTCTTAAGGTTTTTTTTTTTTTTTTTAACATGTCTACGTAGGGGACGCCAGCTATTAGGATTTGGGTCCATTTTACTCTTCCGAAGAAGCGCACTACGTAGCGTTGGGAGGGGTTTGCAATCTAGAAAAGAGTTTATTAATTCGGATTTTAAAAAGACCCGGGTTGTACGAAGGTGGAAACACAGAATTCGGAAGATCGTTCCACAGTCGGGCTGCTGTGTTAATAAAGGAGTTCGAGAAGCGACTTGTTCGTATATGTTGAAGGTCCACTGTGAATGGATGCTGCGATTGAGTGAAGCGAGTGACTCTGTTGCGAGTGGGTGGAGGAGGGACCAAAGTTGCAAGTTCTTCTGAGCAATTCCCGTGGTAGTATCTATAGAATTAACTTAAAATACCGACTCTGCGTCTGTGTTCTAGTGATTGCAATCCATCAGTCAGTGATGGATCATCAATCAGACGTATAGCACGCCTTTGGACAGCGTCGAGGGTATTCAGTAGGTATTGGGGGGCGCCACTCCAGAGGTGACTGCCATATTCAATAATTGGGCGTATTTGCGCTTTGTAGAGTATACAGATCTGGGTCTTAGTAAAATATCTGCGCGCTCTATATAGTACGCTCAATTTTTTGGAGGCGAGTTTCACCTTAGCTTCGATGGAGCCCTTGTAGTGTAATTGGTTCGTTATAGATACTCCAAGCAGGTCGATAGAGCTGCTGTTAGGTAGGGTGCTTCCGTTGAAAGACACTTGCAATTCATTGGGGTTTCTCTTCGCAGAAATTAGACAGGCTTGGGTTTTTGAGACGTTAAATGAAACAAGATTACTTTCACCCCAGGTATTGATTGAGTGGAGGTAGCTATTTATTTTTTGATGAAGGTTTTTCCGGGCTTCTGATATTTCACTCTGTTTAGGAGGTTTGTCAAAAGAGAAATTGTCATGGACTGTGCTGTCATCAGCGTAACAGTGGATGGGGGCGCGTAAGAGCAAGTCATTGATATGTAGGAGGAATAGGGTTGGAGATAGAATGGACCCTTGAGGGACTCCCGCATTAATGGAATGGGGAGAAGAAGAGCAACCGTCCACTACAGTTATGACTTCGCGATCTTTTAAAAAATTCGCAATCCAAGTACACAGAGACTGGGGTAGTCCATAAGAAGGGAGTTTCATTAAGAGACCTCGGTGCCAAACCCGGTCAAAAGCTTTAGAGATGTCAAGGGCGACAGTTTGAGCTTCTCCAAAGCGTTCCATAACTCGACCCCAAACGGATGTCACATACGCGAGTAGATCGCCACAAGATCGATTTCCACGAAATCCATATTGGCGGTCGCTTAAAATTTTGTTTGCTAGGTGAGGCTATTCAGTAAAATTCAATAATATACATTATACATATATACATGCATATATGCACATATACACATACACACATGCACATACATACGCACACATCAAAACAACAACACCATAAACATCAACCACATGATCGACAATAAACAAAAAAAAAACAATAATAACAATATGAGAAAAAAAAATTATAATAATACACTTCCATAAAAATGACACGTAAAATCAGTGTATTTAAAATATATTGTTTGACAAGAAAATAAAAAACAAAATACAACACATAGAAAAATAATATATATATATATATATATATATATATATATATATATATATATATATATATATATATATATATATATATATATATATATATATATATATATATATATATATATATATATATATATATATATATATATATATATATATATATATATATATATATATATATATATATATATATATATATATATATATATATATATATATATATATATATATATATATATATATATATATATATATATATATATATATATATATATATATATATATATATATATATATATATATATATACCAATGACACAATATATCATAGACCAATGACACACCCACCAGTGACACATATATATACACACTTATTCTTCTTCTTTCGTGTCAGCAACGCATTGTTGCGTTGCTGTGGTGGAAGGATTGGCCAGAGAATTTCTGTTACCAGGGGGCACCGCGTGGAGGTTCCTTCACTTATTTACATGTAGGTACGTACACACACGCAGCCATGGATACATACATACACATGTCCACATGTACGCATGTACATGCGAATATGGTCAAGGGAAGAAGGAATTGATTCAAAATCAAAACTTGTTTAATATTCAATTATCTGAAAATATCTTTTAGGTAAAATTTGAACCCTAAATAGAGTTTAATGAATTTGTTTGTTTGCTTTATATGAATTATTAATTTTTATGTTTTCCAACGTAGACTTCATCTTCATAATAATAATTTGCCTCATAAATACTTCATTAATGAACATTTTCATTAATGAAGTTGATTTAAAGTTTTCATTTTTATAATTTGGATTATCAAACTTTTCAACGATTCCATCGTATTTATGTTTTCAAATATTCAAATCTATAATTCAAAGATTTAACTATCTTGGGTGAAAATTTTAATGTTCAATGACATAAATTCGTAAGTTTAAATTATATATGTCCATATTATGATAATATGAAAAAAAGCGAATAGATTGTGACCAACACTTAACTCTACATAACAGTATACTTTTTTCTTCTTTAAAGGTTGATAATCCCTAAATGAATTTATGTGAAATACATTAATAAGAGATACCTAAACAAATATAAGTTTCCCAGATGACAAAAATGTTCATAATACACCATACACACAAAAATATTGCCGCGAAACTTATAGAATGCACTATTACATGATACCTGTTCAAATTGATTTGAAAATTTTGCTTCATAACAGACGAGCACGTATGAGACGATGTATGAATGTTGAAGAGGCGATTAGTTTGTATCAAGATAGAAGAATGTGGAGTTCAAATATGCAAACATTGGATTTTTCAGTCAAATAATATTTTTATTGACAATAACATCTCAATAAAGAAGTTGGGAACCTCATTGACCTCATGAGACCTCGATTACAAGGACTGTTGCTTTCATTGTTTACAAATAAATCAACTTCTCAATAGATGGCGTTACAAAAAGGTTTCTTCGTTACCTCATAGATGGCAATAGTATAATTTCGTATTATTCAGGTGAAATGTTTACTCTTATTCAAATATATAGAACTTTCAAAAATTACATTGATAAGGGAACTCAATAAAGGCATGATTGGTGAACGTTGCGCAAGCGCATAAAGTGATCACGTCAACCAGCCGATGACAGGTTGTAAGCCCTGTAGGTGCCTGAGTTTCTAGTTCTTCTATAATATCCCAACTTCGTCTCTATTGAGATGTTATTGTCAGTAAAAATAAAAAAAAACCCATTTTCCACAACCGCAACAGTATTTTCATTTTTTTACAGATGAAATAATAGAGAAAAAAATAACGGATATCTTTGAAAAACTAATCAGCTCTAAGTTTATGGACTTAACATATATTTTATTTAATTTTATTTTATTTTTTATTTGTTTAGAAACTTAATAGCTATACATTTTTAATGCTTAATTGTAAATAAGAATACAAAAGAAATAGCCAATTATAAAGTTTCACATATTTAAATTATTATATATTATTGATGTTGGGTAGGTAGTCATTTTATATTGGTGAGTGTTTGTGGGGGAAAGGGAAGGGTAATGGATATAGGAAAGCGTTGATAAGGAAGGGATGAAGGTTTAAGGAAAGTAGGTTTGATTTTTAACCAATTATATTACTAATAACCGCGCGTAATTGGCGTTTCATCGATGTCTTCGTGGAGTTAAATATATCCGGTTGGGGGTCAAGACTGTTGTTATAGTTTAAGCATCTGTTAAAATAATTATTCTGTGCGTAAGGTTATTTTGGCGTGTTGTTTTCATGGGGCAGTTGAAAGAAATTTTTAGAAGTAGGTAAGAGCTGTCTACAAGGTTATTAAGTATTTTATAAAGCAGAAAGACTTCGGATATCTTTCTTCTTTTCTCAAGTGATATAAACCATGTAATTTTAAAGATTGGTCATAATTATGGCGGTAAATTTTTTTTCTAAAATTGAGCGTTTTAGCAAACCTTCTCTGAATCCTCTCGATTCTGTCGATGTTAACATTGTAACTAGGGCTCCATACGGTTGATGCAAACTCTAAATGACTTCTAACAAAGGCATTAAATAGAAGAACAAGCGAGGTTGTTTCCTTAAAGGATTTGGTTATTCTTTGTATGAAACCCAAGTTTCTGTAGCTTTTATTTACGACAGAATCAATATGAGGAATATATATATAATAAACACTTCTTTGCACCCTGCGCAAGTGGCGAGTTTATTGCCATATGGAAATTTATTCCTACTAACCAGTGTTTCCAGTCCAGAGGAGCAATATTAGTTTGAGAAATTAATTTAAATGAATTTCTCCTATGTTGGGGATCGAACCGAGGACTAGTTTCTTTTTCAGGACTAGACCATGGATTAATTTCTTTTTTTGGCAAGCTTGCATATACATATACCTACTGTTACAGTTGTGTGGTTTAATGTGTGATGATTGTCGCTTTTGGCAAGCTTGCATATACATATACCTACTGTTACAGTTGTGTGGTTTAAAGTGTGATGATTGTCGCTTTTGGCAAGCTTGCATATACATATACCTACTGTTACAGTTGTGTGGTTTAATGTGTGATGATTGTCGCTTCAATTCTTTTAACTCCCTTTTTTCTTTAAAATTTAAAGAAGATTTTCTCATGATCGAATATAATGCATTTGAAAAATGGCGTAAAAAGCTCGTTATTTGATTTTAAAGTGCACATATAGTTATTTTTTATTTCCCTTTACAAAAAGCGTATCACTACATGTCCCTAGATGTTCCATCCACAACCTATGTTATAGGTGAGTATATTGTTTCACGTTTGATATCTGTCATTCTGCGCGCGTCTTTTATTCGGTAAGTGGATACCTACTACATACATTTGTTTGAAGTGTGTATGAGTGTGGGTGAGGGTGAAACGTTCATGAATAGGATACAATGTTGATACAAGTCCACGCATGTCTCAACAGGGTGCTTCAACACACACCCACACACACCCCTACCCAACCCTTGGGGCGCTCTCATAAAAACACCCCGAAATAAATAATTAATTTAACCTAGTTAAGACAGAATAATTAATCAAGAAATGGCGGCTCCAACAAAATATGGCATATTTCCCTAATGAATAAATTTCTCATTAACTTTTATTTGTGGTTTGATGGTTAATTTCTTTGGCTTGTTGGGTGTAACGATAATATATATTATATAATATTTCCCCCCGCCCACCCCCCTCATAACATAATAATAAATCTTCCGAGAGAAATTATTGTTTGATAACAAAATGAATCAACGCTAATAGTCGTATTTAAAACAATCTATTATAGCGTTATGGTTTACCATCATTAATAAAATTTACTCACAAATTTGATTACACCTTGTAATTATGCCGTAAATTTTCATGTAGGAGCGTTCTTGTACGATAATTATCACTAGAATAGAAATATTGTGTACGTACATGTTTGTACATTGTTCATACAAGTAGTACAACGTAACACATGTACAAGGAATCAAAACTTTCAGAAAAAAAACAAAGATATTGATTATGCGATAATAACAGTGTTTCAGTTTTGATATAAACTGCAAACTAATCGAGTTGTTAGGTAGTTAAATACTTATTTTTTCAGGCATTAAGAATGGGAGATTATAAAAAAATTCCACAATATTTTTATAACTTACTAATAATTAATAATATACATACTTTAATATTTCGCCAAGGTGACTTGGCATTGTCAAGGTCCAAATGAAACTAAACAAAATTAATAAGATTCATACTTCGCTTAGCATTTACAACGTTTCCACATGTTTGGGCGGAGTTACAGTGACTTTACAATGTTCGGTTGATATATATTGTGGAAGAACACTCATTTATTTATTTACTAGTTGCATGTAACACATGAGATCCAACTGTCGATAGCGATAATATGTTTAGTTGAAGAATAAGAATCAAACTATAAACCCATAAATCCAAATTATTGAAAATTTTAACACATGTTGGTATGTATGTCAAGATAGGACAGTATGGAGGCCAATCCTCTATTCCTACCTGGAATATGAAACTAGCATGATGGTTCTGTATGTATGTTTGGAGATTAAGTACCTATCAAATTATTAAGTCTTCTTACATATTGTGTTTAGGCGACTGCCATACAAATTGTATGAAGCAATGTCGTCACTAAATTCAATTTTTATAAAAATTGTTAAAAAAAATTGAGATCTGCTAATACAATGTTGATATTTTTTATAGAAAATTAAATTTTCTAGTTGGAGTGTTTCGGCTTTTTTCGATATTTTTAAAAAAATTGGAAATATAGGCAGTTAAACTCATAAATTTATCATAAAAAAAATATTTTTCTTAATAAAAAATGTTTGAGAAACCCTGGAATTTTTTTGAAAAAATAATTTGAGATTTTGTATTTGTCTATATTTGTACCAATTTTCAGCGTTCTAGCTTTTATGGTTTGAGATATATGGAAAAAATAAGTAAAAATTAAAAAGTTGATAACCCCTGACTGAAACAAAAATTCAAAATTCTGAGTATAAAAGTTTTGTTGGCCTATAACTGTTTATATATTCTGAAATTTTGGGCTCTGTAAATTGAGCGGATCAAAAGTTATAATGACACACACACACACACACACACACACACACAGACACACACACACAGACACACGAAATGTTCGTTTTGTTCCATACACGAAACGTGTATGGAACATATATGCTGCGAAGCCTCTAAGTTGGTGTTTTTTGACTTCAAAGTTGGAAAAGCCTTGAAAAAAGTAGACCTCTGTATACAATTCTCGCGTATCCAGGCTTGAAACATTGTCGATATGTTAAGAGAACAAAGTTCTCATGAACGAATCGACAGTTGGATAATGTCGATTCATTCAGAGAATTGAATTCTCATGAACGAATCGACAATTGGATTAATTTTAAAATGGGTTTCCATTCTGTTATCACAAAAACTCTAACCATAAAAAAAATTCCAACTGTCGATTTGTTCAGGAGAACTTTGTTCTCTTAACATATCGACAATGTATCAAGCCAGAATACGCGAGAATTGTATGGAGAGGTCTACTTTTTTCACGGCTTTTCCAACTTTGAAGTCAAAAAACACCAACTTAGAGGCTTCGCAGCATATATGTTCCATACACGGATTTACTCAGAATTCGGAGTAGAACATTTCGTGTGTCTGTGTGTGTGTCTGTGTGTGTGTGTGTCTGTGTGTGTGTCTGTGTGTGTGTCCGTCCCCCCCCTTATAACTTTTGATCCGCTCAATTTACAGAGCCCAAAATTTCAGAATATATAAACAGTTATAGGCCTACAAAACTTTTATACTCAGAATTTTGAATTTTTGTTTCAGTCAGGGGTTATCAACTTTTGAATTTTTATTTTATTTTTCCATATATCTCAGAAACCATAAAAGCTAGAACGCTGAAAATTGGTACAAACATAGAAAAATAAAAAATCTCAAATTGATTTTTTCAAAAAAATTCCAGGGTTTCTCAAACATTTTTTATTAAGAAAAATATTTTTTTTATGATAAATTTATGAGTTAAACTGCCTATATTTCCAAAACTTATACAATTATCGAAAAAAGCCGAAACACCCCAACTAGATAATTTAATTTTCTATAAAAAAATATAAACATTGTAGTAGAAGATCTCAATTTTTTTTAACAATTTTTTTAAAAATTGAATTTAGTGACGACATCGCTTCATACATTTTGTATGGCAGTCGCCTATACACAATATGTAAGAAGACTTAATAGTTTGATACTTCATCACCAAACATACATACCATCATGCTATTTTCATATTCTGGGTAGGAAAAAAGGAACTTCCTCCATACTATCCTATCTTGACATACATACCTACATAATATATGTTGTATAGAAAACAAAATATCTGAAAATATTCAATAATTTGTATTTATGGGTTTATAGTTTGGTACATATTCTTCAACTATACGTACTATCGCTATCGACAGTTGGATCTCATGTGTTACATGCAACTAGTTATATATAACAATTCGAAATACGTTGACCGCCGTGGCATAAGCGATATGCCGCTTGGCTTCAATGCCGTTGTACGGGGATCAATTTTCGACTTGCTTACCAGCCATAATCGATCCACTGCTGGATAAAGGTCTCTTCTAAACTTTTCCATATGGTTCTGTGAGCTGTTTGCTGTCATCCACGACCTGCATGCCGACAATATTATCTGTTCACCTTGTTAAGTGGTCTTCCTACGCCTCTTTTGTTGGTCCAAGGTCTCCACTTCAGGATTCTTGGTGACCATCTGACGCTGTCTTTCCTCGCCACGTGTCCCGCCCACTGCAGTTTAAGTCATGCTGCTTTTATTGAAATATAATGTTATTTTTTTGCAGACGATGAGCTGAGGACGAATTGCAAATAATGTTGAACAAATTCTACGTGGCATCACAAGGTCTTAATATGGCTATATCAGTAAAACAAAAAGTATTACTTAATTTGATCAACCTTGATCCGACAGAGAACACAATTGTGTAAAAATATTTTTCTCTGGACTGTAAACATAAGATTTTTCTCTGGACTGTAAACATAAGATTTTTCTCTGGACTGTAAACATAAGATTTTTCTCTGAACTGTAAACATAAGATTTTTTTCTGGACTGTAAACATAAGATTTTTCTGTGGACTGTTACCATTTGGAAGATATTTCATTGAAGATTGATTCGAGAACAAAAGTTGATTTAAATAAGTGTGCAATAATGACTCTCCACTATTCCATAGTAGTGGAGAGTGAAAAAAAACTTTTATAATTAAAAATAAAAATATTCGATTACGATTCTTTCGTTTTATGTATAAGTATAAATACATATACATAAAACGAAATAAAATAAAAAATACAATAAAATACACACCATCACGCCATGCCCCTCACGGGGTAGGCAGAGAGAACTGAAAGTCACAATTTTTCTATCTTGACACACATTCATCGCCTCGTCAACATTGATACTTATGTCATTCATTTTTTTAATATTTATGTCGTTATTTTATGTTTTAATACTTATGTGGTGTTTTTATGTATTTCTAATAATTATTTCGTAATTTTATGTTTTTAATACTTATGTGGTATTTTTATGTATTAATAATAATTATGTCATATCTTTATGTATTTTCAAAACTTTTGTCGTATTTTTAAGTTTTTAATACTTATGATTCAATTTTTCTTTATTTGAACATAACTTACTTTTCAAGAAAATATATAGGAATCATGTACCATTATTATTTTGGTAAATAATTTCAATCGATATATTTATGGACTCCATCTTATCGATGTTCAATTTATTAAAGGTAAGGTAAACCTTGACTTCTATAGATTCACTAGGTTTATATAATACTTACCTTGTATAATAATATATTAAAGGGAATATACGATATATATGTACATATACCCATATAGATTTTCTATCCTATTATGCTTTCTAGTAGACTTCATTACTGTATAATATTATACCAACAAATGTCGCAGGTCGATCGTAAAATTTGGCAGGCTATGAAGTGTCCTACACTTAATCAAATTGTTGACTTATATCTGTCGTTTAGTTCAATATATTCAATCTGTGCAAGGGATTCCTATATTTTTAATTTGTTGTAGTAAAACTTCGTTTGTCATATATATACGCGTTCAGTCGCAGCTCGTGTGTTAGTAAGTTCTAAAGTTCCTCCAGCAATCTAGACATTTTGACTCCTGGTTACAGATTCGATTTCCGGTGGATTGATATAGTTTGACGATGTTTATAATTCAGTCTTCATTTAAAAAATAAATATAAGGTAGAAGGGAGGAGATTGAGTTTATTGATTTTAAGAAATCGAGACAATTCACCTTTACTAATATATAGATTTTATTTTTTTATTACTACACATTTATCTTATATACGGCTCTGTTTTAATAACAATAAAATTTGTACCTCGCTATCCAAAAAATCAGATTTCTTCAAAAAATGATCAGCACATTTATTCATTAATAAGTCAGATCAATAATAAGAACAGCGGTAGCATATGGATGCGAAGCATTGACACTGACTGCTAAATCCGCAGAAATGCTAGATGCCTTCGAGAGAAGAATGCTACGTAGGATCCTGGACCTCGTGAATGATAGCGAAACCTGAAGAATACGATATAACAGCGCGCTATATAATAACGTTCATATTTGACTGAATAGTCGGAGGTGGGCTCTTAGGAGCAGCGGTATGAAATATGTCTGATAGTAGTTCCCCGTGTCGTCCAGTGAGTAGCCACTCCGATGATCAATAGAGCTTCAATGTCTATAACGCTTCCAATGGAGTGGGGTTCTTCCCTCAGCACCACCCGTTCTGCTTATGGGACTAATAACGGCCTCTTGCAAAACTCGGAAAGAACAAATAAAGAACATACGAAGAGCCCGGAGAACTCTAAAACCTCGAAGACACTGCACTTAATGTGCCAAAGAGAGCTAATCATGTCGAAACAACTGGCTCACTGTTCACTGATAGTGATGATAAGAGTACACCGAATTTAAGACAGAAAATCTTGAAAGCCCTAAAGTTACTCTTCGTGGCTTCAAGGTCCGCATGTCCAATGGGTCCAAAGAAATTCCCTCGGACATCGTTGTAGAGTTCTCGTCGGAAAGTTGACACGGAGAAGTTAGTGCATTCCCATAGGATATGCTCAGAACTCTGTTCAGGGTTATCACAAAGCTGACATGAGGACGAATCGGATAAAGTGAAAACGAAAGAGATAACTTATGAAACTGCCGTGTCCAGTAAGAAATTGCGTGGTACTATAATCGGGAACAATCCACGAAGAAGAAATACGAGTCCTCACATCGGAAAGAAATAGAGTGGGGTATGAGACTGCGAAATTCCTCTCAATGAGGTGGGTCAGACATGTCTAGAGAATGCCTTCATCACGGATACCCAAAATAATTCTGGAAGGACACCCGAGAGGAAGAAGGAAGGTGGGAAGGCCAAGGCTACGATGGGAGGATGAAGTTGGGAAGGACGCAACCCAGCTGCTACTAACCCAGAATTAGAGGACCGCAGCGGTGGACGGGAGAAGTTGGAAGAGGGTTAATGGAAGCCATAGCTCGATATGGACTCTTGGGCAGTCAAAGAAGAAAAATAAGAAGTCAGATCTTGATAATTAAGCCTTTGCCTCTGATTGTTAACAAACAGTAATTAAGTGCTGTTGCCTTATGAAATCATTGGACTATTTAATATCTGTTGAATTTAACGATCGATCTGGGACACCTATATATCGACATATTATTTAGGATGATTGAAAAAGATCCACGTATACTAAAGGACTAAGAGTATGTGTCCATTGTTTGTTTGTGTATGTGTTTCTATGTAGGTACATATATGTATGTAGGTATATGTTTACGACAAATAAAATGTCTCTGTAAGAGGATTGGATCGTTTAAGTATTATAGCTCCATTGTTACATTTACGACGGGTTTCTGGGTAATGAATTTTACGTGGCTATTTAATTGTTTATCTATCAAAGACTGATACGATATCAACAAATTAAATGTTTATAATGTTTACAAACATTAAGTTGATGATTGAATTCTGAATCATACGACTTGTTGATGTATCAATTACTTAAAAAATGACTTAAAAATTCATTATTATTGTTTGGTGTCGATATTTTAAATTTGATCATTAATGAAAAATACCGTTTACACATTTTTAATGCTTCTTTGGCAATCAACAAACTACTTTGTTAAATATAATTTTAACAATTTTAATAATTTTAACCGTATCCTAATCAGACAGAATTCAGAGAAAAAAACTGTGTCTGCACCAGGAAATGAACCCAGGACTTTTGTTTTAGGAGTTTGTTTCAGATTCCTTATAATTGAACAGCGAAAGTTTACTACAAATGTTCATTTTTAACAACCAACAGAGTAGTTAATAATAATAATAATAAACACTTCCTTGCACCCAGCGCAAGTGGCGAGTCCATTGCCAAATGGCAATTTCTTCCAACTAACCAGTGTTTCCAGCCCA
This sequence comes from Molanna angustata, assembly GCA_963576475.1. Lineage (NCBI taxonomy): Eukaryota > Metazoa > Arthropoda > Insecta > Trichoptera > Molannidae > Molanna > Molanna angustata. Next base: position 16,329,496 of record OY754965.1, on the reverse strand, counting down.
GAGAAGCAATATTTGCGAGAGAAATTAATTTGAATAAATTTCTCTTCTGCTGGGAATCGAACCCAGGACGCCCACACAGAAGCCAAACGGCTTACCAACTGTGCCATGGCGGTTGGCGGTAGTTACGTAACAAAATTCACAGTGTTTCATTTCAACATCACTTAGTTATGAAATCAGTCCCATGGCATCATAGTCAATGAAGGATTAAGGAATAAGGTATTTCTTCGCTCCTGGTCGCTGTCGCGGCCCAAACCCATAGTAGGCTGCTTCTCGGTCCATTTGCCGCTTCGTCGCCGTTTGCCGTTCCATGGCCACTTTTCTGCTACGCGACCACATAATGCCACTTCGCGGTCCAAATGCTACTTATTTTAAGACAAACGTTATAGTTGGTTTTAAATGTAATAGAATAACACAGAACTGTAAAAAATATTCACAAATAAAGAGAAAATTTATATCATCTCGTAAACATGGTAGCTGAAGTAGTTGCTAATAATTCTTCATAATACTCAGAATATTTTAAAATATCTAAATGAAAGATATCAGGAAATTATAATTTGATGAACCGGTGATCGCACACTTAAAAATAATTGCTTCGTGCAATATATCTATCGCCATCTATATACATATATGTAATGACTCGAAATGATTTCAAAACATTTATATTTGAATTCTGTATATATCTGTAACTATTCATTAGATTCTGTAGAAATAAAACATACCTATATCAATCTTCAATACACAACTACAACTTAATTAAAGTAGCATTAATTAAAGAACTTGGTATATTGTTTGATGAGAGATTTACATTTGTTTCGCACACAACTGAGATAACTATGTTATACACTTTTGAGAATAGTCAAAAAACAAGGGTTGCAAGGGTTCAACATAAATTCTTAAGATATGTAAATAAAAAATTATGCATTCCATTATAAAAATTAATTATGATTTCTTAATGATTTAACTATCAATTAAAATGGGTAAAATTATTTCACTGGCAATTTATGAAGGCCGATAAAATAGGGTGTACAGTCTAAAAAAACTGAACGAAAACATATTTCATATTATACGTTCGGTCGTATAGTTTGAAATTTATTTGATTATTTTAAAATTGATTTTCAATATGTTATCACATCAATTTTGTATGAATTAATTAATATATATTTTCTTCTTGAAATTCCTATACGATGAAGTGCGTACATTTCAACCTAAATCATGATATACCTTGAGCATTTTTTAATTGACTAATATGCATTTTAACAAAACAGTTTCTTCATAGTTTACTGCTTTTGTAAAAAAAAAACAATTTGTTTTCTTACCGAGAATGTTTTTGTATAGTATAAACTTACCTATTCAAGTTGATGGAATTTTCGGGGGATAAAGACAAGGATATCTAGGCATGGAAAGGCATAATTATGTTGGGTAGGTAAACTCTTCATGGGTTGTTTATCCACTGGAACCAACTAAGTATATAACATGCTTTGACTTTCATCACGTTAAGATAATCGTGACTTTGTCTACCTTCATAATGGTGGTTATTCTGAAACGACAAAACCGATTGACATCTGGGATTATCACAATACAAAAATGGCGGCTATCGTCTTTTTTGACAGTGGGTTATTCTGAACGCACATCTGTTGGAATTGTTGACTGAATTTCATAAACAACTGTTGATATTGAAACAAGCGGTCAAAGCCTGTTGTTTAGATTACAGATTGACTCGGTTTGACTTTTTCTTCGACAAATATTTAGATATTCGCTTAAAATGGCACGAGAAAATGCAGCTTTGGCTTTAGTTGAATATTTAGAGGAAAATGACAGATTGGAAATAGGATTTTTATTCATTAACAGCACATTTGTAAAACTTTTAAAAATGAAGTATCGATGTTTTAATTTTGTTTTATGGTTTTGTTCTAGGTATGCATATAGTAGGTATTTATAGAAGGAATTTGAGAGACGTGACAAACCCATTTGATATTCCTGAAATTAGATTTATTGAAGTTATACAGAGTATCACTGTATACCAGTCGAAATAAAGGTTCTCACAACTTTGAATTTCTAGGGCCAAGGATCTAAACAAAAGGCAGTGGCTCAAGACATAAACGTATCAATGTCACAACCTTCAGTGAGCCGTTACATAACAGAAATAAGTTACATTATCACATTTAGACATTATTAATAACATTTTAGACGTGACAAACCCATTTGATATTCCTGAAATTAGATTTATTGAAGTTATACAGAGTATCACTGTATACCAGTCGAAATAAAGGTTCTCACAACTTTGAATTTCTAGGGCCAAGGATCTAAACAAAAGGCAGTGGCTCAAGACATAAACGTATCAATGTCACAACCTTCAGTGAGCCATTACATAACAGAAATAAGTTACATTATCACATTTAGACATTATTAATAACATTTTAGACATTATTAATGAGTAGATGGTAGATATTTATATAAAATAGTAAAGATTGAAGCGCGTAAACAACGGTATTCGCATGTGTTCGAATGTTTTGAAGTGTGAAGCACAGATAAAATAGAAGTGTCTGAAGACATAATCTGTGGTCTGAAGTTAGGTACCATTGTTTTTGACCATGGACAAGGCAATTGCATGTTCAGAATTACCAAAACGTGTACTATTGCGTGACGATTGATTTGACAAACAAAAACAACTATTGTGATTGGATTCATGTCGATACAACGGTAGTCATTTCAGAATAACCACCAATATCCACGTTCATATTAAAAGACATTTTTGAACACACTTGATTAAGATATTCGACACGTTCTGTTTTATTTTGATAGTGTAAATAAATATCATTAATAATTCAATCATACGACCTTCTGATTGTAATGTTAATGATATGATAATCAAGTAAAAATATGAAGGAATATTTGTCCTTAAACATCTGATCCCGATTTCCTCTCTACGTCTTCTTGAGAAGTTTTAATGGCATAACCAACATTGCATAATATTATGACATATCGAAAACAATGTCGCCATTATTCAAAATGCATATTCCGAAAATATTTTTAAAGATTGATATATTTTCATAAAATTCCTTTTCGTGAATCTAATCCATTCTGGGACAAACACACACAAAAAATTTCATCAAAATCGGTTCAGCAGTTTAGGAGGAGTTCAGTGACATACACACGTACAGAAGAATTATATATATAAAGATTAAGCGGTTTTAATAATCATATGTTCAGTCACTTGATTTATTGTTATATCAACTCTTAAAATCGTTTACCTTAATAAAATAAAAACCTCAAAGTCGTAATTTTGCAACGGGCAAAGATGAAAAAATATAATATTTGTAAATCATTCGATTGTAATCTTTGCGATATATATTTTGTAACTTTCAGCATTATTTATGTTCGTATCTAGAGCCCCGTTCCAAAAACAAGTCCATATATCAGTTGAATAGGATACAAAGTAACTGAAATTGCCCAAAAAACTTTTCCTAGTTTCAAAATTGTTATCGCTAAAACGGTAGGCTGTATCATGGTGGTGAAGTTTGGCCAGGATTAATGTAACGTTTACGACAATTTGGTTTAGTGTCCTCCACACTCTTTACCTACTCTATGCTGTGTTAACCCTTCCCCGATGAAGATGCTATCTCGGGAATTTATGTCCGTTTGTATGTGAGACAGCTAAATATTATAAAACCGCACGCCATTATGGGAATACACTCGAAACGAACAAGAAGACATCATTTCAGCCTTTTGAGTTTTGATGTTCAATTGTCATCGAAATTTGAACATAAATTTAACAGAATTTGAACATTTTTAAAACATTTGAATTTGATGAATTTTATTTTATTTATTTATTTATAATAAACATGACATTTTACATAAAGAGGTTTGACAACAATAATAAAGGTATATAAAAAAATTAAACACTATATATATTTAAGACAGAGACAATAGAAAGGTACTCATACACATCCAGACCATTGACACTATCTTACGCTTTGCTGACAATTAGAGATTTTGCTCTCCAATATGCTAGGGATAATCTCTGTGTTATATTGGGTGCAGTCTTTGGTTTTGTAAGTTAAACAACATTATTTTAAAGTGGATTCAGCACAATTGATCACACACTTCCTAACATACATGCACAGGCACTGTTGGCGCAGATGACAGATACTTCCTTTTTGTACCTATCCTCATCTTCCTGACATACCTAACTCATAACTCATCATACCTACATCCATACCTGAACGTGGCAACAGTCATCTCGCCTCTGTTCGCGCGCGGGCCAGCCACGTTCTCCAGTATCGAGAATACGCGTCTACCTGCACCACTCGTGTCATACAAGCGCCGTGCGCAATACACATAAAAACAGTTTAAATACGTTCGCGGCTTTCGCACGTATATTTTAAGACAAAGTGTGAACATAGTTTATTGAATCAGTGACGAGAAGGAAGGACAAACGCGACAGAGGAAAAGAAGAAACCAGCTGGCACAGTAAGTCCACTCCTTTCATTTTCCGTCTAGTCCAATCTGTTCTTTGCCGATATCGCACAGGCACTTTCCATACACTTGTAATATACAGAACCCTCACACACAAACACACCCTCACAAATACACACACACACACACACACACACACACACACACACACACACACACACAAACACACACACATGCACACACACACACACACACACACACACACACACACTCACACACACACACACACACACACACACACACACACACTCACACACACTCACACACACATACAGTAAACAAACAACAATGAGAAAAAAATTATTGTGGTGGATTTGATTCAATGATCCATAAGGTTATTTCCCCTTTGAACCTTTGGTAGTTATTGATATTTTTAATAGAATCTGGGATGGTATTGTAAACACTGGGAGCTTGATATGAATAGTATCGCTGAGCAAGGCTAGTGTTTGGATGAGGGATATGGTAATTTAAGTGTGATGACGTACGTGTAAATCTTGTATGTTGTGTTCGTGTTTTATCGGTGTCTTTAAACGTAAAGTAGCAAAAAAGGCATATAGTGTAGAGTTGATGTAGAATTAAGACTTTGAAGTTTTCAAAAAGGTTTTGACTAGGGTATCTTATAGGGCGGGAGAAAATAATTTTGATTACAAGTTTTTGACACTTATGAAGAGTGCGTAGTAAATAGTTTTGATAGTTTTTAAACGAAAACGCGGTTGATATTCACACCGAGTTTAGATTTAATTATACAGCTAACACCCCGAAAGTAAATATAATTATAAATGTGTTTATTTATATAAATATATATTATATTTTATCCACATTTACCATCATATTACAGACGAAAAAAAACAATCCTACTACAATTTTTCAACAAAGAATTTAAAGTAAACATACTGAAACCACATGAATAAATAATAAGAATCTGAACAAAATAATATATAATCAATGAACAAATTAACACATATTAATCTCCCTTACTTAATATTCTGAAACCTAATAATGCATATTAATATATTGTTTCAAAGTGTATTTTCTCTTATATGTTTAGTATATAAGTTCCTACCTCGATAAATAAAACGTGGCTACCTATATACCATATATAAGTATTCTCCACAGATGAAACATTTAAATCTAATTGTGTTCAGGTATGAATGCGAGATCAGGACTAGATATACTATTTTAATGTCCTGAATTAAAATGAAAAACAATCATTCGAAGGTTGAATCGAATCTTTATCATAACACAATCAACTTTATGAGTAATTGGTTCTTGTTTTCCCAATATAAAGCACCAATCTCATGTTTAAGTAGCGGTATCGTACAAAATGCTCAATAAAAATGATAACTCTGTTACCATTAATAACATTAATACGACATGGTGTAGCGGGGACATGCTGGCTCAATAATTTATTCATTGATTTGATATAGTTATGTTCGATAACTATGGACACCTCGTATATATATGCCAATAGAAAATAATGCACTTACCTTTAATAGGCTGACAGATTTTTGGGAAGAGGGCACTCTTCTCCTGTAGAGTAAGTGTGCATTTTAATGATGATGAAGCGGTTAAAGACTGTTGAAATACTAATTTGTAAACTGCGATGTTATAGTTAAATTATGCGGTGAAGATAGCGAAGATTATGCGGTGAAGGTAACGGTCGGAAATTATCGGGTTATATTAATCGGCGATGGTCACAATGACGCAGAAAAAAATATGAATGCGTGTTTTCTGAATGACAAGGGGAAGTCTGTTGTTTTTGGGGTTGCCAACTAACGAGAGCAAATATTATTAAAATACAGTAGGTAGGTACAATAGAGGGAGTGAGGGTGCTGCGTAGAATATTGGGGCCAGTGAATGATGGCGAAGCCTGGGGAGTGCGCTATACAACGATGAGCTGTACAACATCTACAAGGCACCCAAAATATCTGTACATGCCAGACTGAACAGGCTAAGATGGGCCGGACATGTGCAGAGAATGCCATCATCACAGGCATCAAAAAGGATCCTGGAAGGGCACTCAGGTGGAAGAAGGAGGGTCGGGAGGCCAAGGCTACGGTGGGAAGACGAAGTTAGAATGCAGATTATTTTGAGAATTTATAATACATATCAATTAAAGGGCGCGAACACCACTTGATGCATTATATGAAAGCATTAGGTCCCGTAGGGGAAGTAAAAGGTTCAAAATGTATAAATGATAAAAATGGAAATATGCTGATTGATGACGAAAGTGTGAAAGAGAGGTGGTGTGAATATTTCAAAGAATTGTATGAAAGCGTTCAAGGTGACACAGTGAGACAGAGGACATGGGTTATTGATGAGAATGAAAGAGATGAAATAACGGAAGAAGAGGTGAAAGAAGCGGTTAATCACGCGAAAACAGGCAAAGCCGCTGGAGTGGATTGTGTGGCAGCCGAATTTATCAAGTGTGGCGGTAAAGTACCAACGGAATGGTGTCTCTCGCTTTTTAATAAATGCTGGGAAGCTGGGTACACTCCGTCGGATTGGAGAAATGTAGTTGTAGTTCCTCTCTTCAAAGATCGAAACTCGACTGCATAAACTATAGAGCTATCAGCTTGTTAAGTTCGGTTGGCAAGATGTATGCAAGAATTATTGACCAGAGAATACGCAATATTACGGAATGCAAGATATGGGATGCACAAGGTGCGTTTGTAGGGGGAGAGGATACATCGACCAAATTTTCTCTTTACGCATGGCTACAGAAAAAGTTCTGCATAAAAATCAGAAACTTTTCTGTGCTTTCATAGACCTAGAAAAGGCATATGATAAAGTAGATAGAGAAAAGTTGTGGGATATCCTATCAATGTATGGAGTGAAGAGCAAACTAATACGCGCTGTTGCGTCTCTATATGAAAATAGTGGAGCTTGCGTCCGTGTCAACGATACGCTAAAAACATGGTTCCCTATTCATAAGGGGGTGAAGCAAGGCTGCGTATTATCCCCATGGCTGTTCAATCTTTATATTGATCACTGCGTAAGAGCACTAAAGAATGAAAATATAGGCCTGACACTAAATACTGTAAATGTACGTGATTTGATGTATGCTGATGATAAAGTGGTGATTGCTGAATGTGCGGATGAGTTACAGTATTTAGTGAATAAAGTGTATGAAGGATGCTTGCAGAACGGACTGAGCATGAATGTGAGTAAATCTAAGATATTGGTATTCGAAAAAACTGAAAGTATAACTCCGTGTAGAATAAAAGTAGAGAACGAATGGCTAGAACAAGTAGAGGAACATTTATACCTGGGGAGTATGTTTGAACGGAATGGAAGACCTGATAAAGACATTGAAAGAAGAGTTATGGCAGGTAACAGAATAAACGGAGCTCTCAGACCAGTAATGTCCGATCCAAGCATCTCAAAGGAAGCCAAAATTGCCGTACATAATGCAATTGTAGTGCCCACTTTGATGTATGCCAGTGAAACATGGACGTGGCAAAAGACGCATGAGAGTAGAATAAATGCTGTGGAAATGAGATCACTAAGAAGAGTATGTAATAGAACGATATATGATATAATAAAAAATGAGGACATAAGGAGGGAATGCAAGATGAAGAAGAGTATTAGAAATAATATGAAAGTGAATTCCTTGAGGTGGTTTGGACATATTGAAAGAATGAATGATGAACGACTGACTAAAAAAATATACATGGGTGTAAGAGATGGAGTGAATAGTAGGGGCCGCCCCAGAAAGGGATGGCATGACCATGTGAATGATATTTTGAAAGAAGGAAATATAAGAAGCTTGAATAATCGACGAGCATGTATGAGACGATGCATGGATGTAAAGGAAGCTTGGAATGTATGCAAAAATAGAGGAGTATGGCGCTCGGTTCTCTCTGCTTACCCCGTAAGGGATATGGCGTGATGGTATGTATGTATATATGTATGTATTAGGTCCCGTATTTAGATTTTCATTCATACTTTATATTGATTATGAAATTATGACATCAGACTAGGACACTGCCTTATAAGCTGTCATCTCTACAAGGTACACGTAAGAAATAACCCTTCAGGTGTTTGTGGAGATGATGTCAAGACCTTGTACCATGTGTTTTTTTAAATGGCCAATCCATACCAAACATGATTTGTTCTATACACTTAATACTTCTTAATATGTCACATCATCTGTCATTAAATTCCCTGCATATTAATTTCCACATTGCATAATTTATTCGTCTTAATGGATTCAATCTATAAAGCAATAACCTCAAGTAATCAAATATTTTTTTTAACATTTTTATATTGCAAGAAATCATGCTAATGATTGTGTGGAATGCCACATAATAACATAGAAGAAGTAGATTATAACATTGCAGAAATCAATATAACTTAGTAAAATGAAAAGTGGAAAAAAGTTTGGTGCCATATGGTAGGATTTTTGCTTGATTACTGTCTCGTTTTGTCTTTGTAACAAGTATGTACATATATGTACATTCTCTATTAAAAATGCTTGTGCTATAGGTGAATGAAATTGGACGTAGAAGGATTAGAACTCCTGACCACTGGATTACTAACCCAGCGCGCTAACCGCTCTGCCACCACCCATTTTCAATACATATACTTAACTTAGTTTGTGAAAATGAGTTAGATATATGGTACGGCTGTTAATGCATGTTTTTCTTAAGTAATGAACTTAAACACATATTTGTACAACTCAGTGTTATCACATTTGGTAAAAAGATGGGAAATAATTAAAAATAAAATTCTCTGCTTGGGAATGATGCATACACAAAATTCGAACTAAATACTTACTGCTATTCGATGACATTCAGTAATACCCTAGTCATTCATTGATTCAATAACTATAAGGTATGTATTCTTTAACGCATTGGTGTCTGAATAACATGACATAACATGGTCTGACTACAATGTGAATTTGGTAGCAATAAAGAAATAAAAAAAATATAAATTTTATAAAGTACAACCAACCTAGTATATAGTAAATGAGCTTAAAACCATTGGAAATAAAAAAACTGACTTCAAATGTCAAGATATAAAAATGTGGTGTTATAGGTAAAATAATACGCAAATCCTTCGCTAAATGACAAGTTTCATAATTTCTCATGACTTCTTCCTAAACGGCGCTATAAAAATACTTAATTTTTATTATATATATTTTTTTCAGATGGAACCACCCCAGAAGTAAATCCTTTCTAATGAAAAATGAATCATTGAATTTGGACGACGTGGTAAAGAATTATCATTGCTTTAGTTTTTTTTAGGTTTTGATGGTGAAATCGGAAGATGCCCCCTTTTCATATGAAAAAAAGTTCTTCAATGCCATTTTATGAATGTGGTGTGTCTTTTTAGTAATTTGAAAATAAAAATATCAAATTTTAAGTCTCCCGAGCTTGAACTGTTCAAATATTGATACACTGTCCCCCTAGACAACGTGTCATTTAGCGTAAGAAAAGATATTATCAAATATCGTATTTTTAACTTTGTGGTACATTTTAACAAAAAATAACTAAATTTTTAACTTTGTTTACACCACGTGAGAACTGGTGGTCTCACGTAGTGTAAACAAAGTTAAAAATTTAGTTAATTTAAGAAAAGATAACTCAATGTATGGAAGTGACTGTTGCCAGTCACGTGACAACTGTCACTTCCATACATAGAGTTATCTTTTCTTGTTTCTTTTATTGAGCTTAATGACATGTTGTCTAGGGGGGGCTGATCAGATATTTTTCAAAATCCAATAGGGTCTAAGCGAGTGTTCGATGCATGAATGAGTAAAGTCCATAATCGATATAGTAGAATAAACACGCCGTACATAGTACACAGCACACTCACACAGAGATAAATTGTGATGAAACTTTCAGAATACAATCTCAGCATGATACTAGTTGAAAATCTGGAATAAAAATAACCTAAAAAATGCGAATTCATAACTCCCCACTATATCAAAAAATTGTGTTGGGATGAGTATAAATCACGTCTTTGGAAGTCAGTCAATGAGAATTATTTGGTTTTTTTTGCACTGCATAGTGAGGCAATAAATTAACTCAGCTACGGGAATTAATTTTCGCATGATATACCTAATTTTACTTATGTGTATGATGCGTATTTTACTTTACATAGAGGCTCATTAAAATACATTACAGTTATCAAAAACAAAACGGTTGCTGGTGGCAGTAGCTTTTTAATTATTAATATACTTACTAATTCTTAATAACTAAAAATGTAGTAACTAATTAATTTATTTTTCAAGTGAAATAACACACTCTTGGGTAAAAGTTTTTGTTCATTTTCATTTATGAGCGCCTAGAGCCTATATTCACTTTTAAAAATATCCTAGAAATACATCATTGTGGAAAAATGCTTAGGTTTTTATTAATAGCGGAGTCTTTTAACTTTCCTACGTGCTAGAGAAATGGGTGTGTTAAATATTAATGAAACATAAAAAGTTTAAACAGAAATTAAAAGTTTTTAAATTGGTGATTCCGTAGAAAGATCTCATCGGAGATTGTAGGGTAATGGTTCTAAACGTAAAATTCATGAAATTACTCCAAAGTTAATTAAATCCTTATTCATATTTAGGTGGAGGAGAGTTGCACTGGATAGATAATACGTGCTTCCTGCAATCTACCGTATACACTCATTTTGCTAGCTTTAAAATGTTAAGAGTTTCTCAGGGCGGGAGAACAGACGATCGAAATATGTAGATTTACACATTTATTTCAAAGCCAAGAAAGACTTGGTACATGCATGCAATGCTAGCCCTAGAACAGGATTTTCTAGTTGGGCAGCAGTTATCTACTTATTGTTGTCATTATAAATATGGTGTGATAAAAATAAAATAATAAATAATGGTAATTAATAAAGATTAGCACCGCAGTGACTCATTTTTAAAAATATGAATATAAAAATATTTTGAATGTAACAGGACTCCGGAAAGATTCAGGAACATTTCTTTAAAGTTCCTACCTGTTGAGTGTCAATCGAACTGTGTATTTTAAAAATATAGGAAGGTTTATTTTTCATGTAGGAAGTTTGAAACAAAACTGATGGATGATTACTTTATTTCTTTAAAGATAGAGAGATCAGACGAATCTTGATATGAAAAAAAAATTTAAAACAAATTGATCATTAATATTGTAAAAAAAGTGGAATATGTTTCGTGTTTGTGAATTTCCATGTTTATATTTTAAGTTTAAACAGAATGTTTGCATTTTTGTGATTTTCCATGTTAATATTTGTAGTTTGAACAGAAAACATAATTTGTGGTGTATTTAAAGGGTTGCTTTTCATAAATAGTAAAAAAAAAATTAAACGTTTTATGTTCCAACAATTTTAATATGGTTCAACATCCCGCACTTTACGTGGATATAAGTATTTATTTATTTTTTCACAACCAGAAGTAAAATCAACAAGTTGAGTAATGTTTCATTTTTTTTTATAACCAAACTGACGGATATAAATTAAAATATTTCAAAGGTTGGAGATGCTTTCATGCAAATATTGTTTAACCTTTGAAAAAAAAAGTATTTGTGGTCATTAACGAGGAAGTGAAGTTTATGAAATATTAACCTTTTGGGCGATGTTTGGTCGGATATATGGGGAATTTCTGCACATCTACCTATGTTTTATTGAGAGTTAATGTCAACTCCAATCACATCGTGTGCTTATATAAACGTTGTTTATATATGGTAATGGATGAAAGCCATTAGTGAAAAGTCAGCTCAAGGTATTAATATGGATATTTATCTTGATGCAGAAAAAATGTCTCGTACTAAAATAATATGCATCAGCGAATTTTATAATTTCATATACACGCAAAAAAATTAATAGACGAATAGACTTGATGCTCATGTTACTGAAAAAATAATAAACCCAATGTGTAAGTAACGCATATGAAACGGATGAACTAGTTAAAATATTCACACTTTAAGCTTTGTCTTAATCAATATTGAAATTTATCAAAAGAAGATGTTTAAAACTACATTTTCTCAATTCAAATAAACAATAAGGATTATGTAAAATTTTGAGTATTCTAGTATTTATTTATACTTTTCAAAAATGTAAATAAAATCCAAAAATAAAATGTTATTCGCAATGAACTTGATAATTGTGGCTACAACATAATATTATGTATGGTTGACCGGTATCTTATACATTTTGCCTATATAGGCAATGAATCATTAGGTCTTCTCTTTCTTCTTATATTAGATCGTGGATCTGTTTTTCGAGAAAGTTATTCCTGTGAAGCTGAGGTCCAGCTATCCCTCCACCTCTTCGGTGGTATTACGGGCAGGCGATGCCCTGTGGGATATCGTTTGATATCTTTTGCCGCTATGGATGGGATTCGAGATGCGTACATCCTGTTTACATGGTCCATTCAGAATATTCTACTAGCCATTAGGTACTTTTATTTTTTTACTTTCTACTTTTATTTTTTGAAGAATTTTATTTACTCCTTTTTTTATCAAATGTTCGAATTTGTCATTTTGAGTTTTTCAATAAATCTTGTCAATGAAAAAAAAAAATCTTTAAATATTTTGAACAAATTTTATGGAAATACTAGCGGAGTCCACGTTGTCCTGCTTGAACTTTTGCTTGCCTGCTATTAAATGGATCAACAAACATAAAAAAAACACATACACAATGTTTGGTAATCAGCGACAGGTATGCGGGTGTCCATTGTCTCACAAAAGGAAGCACGACACATCCATATTATATACCCACATTACAGTCTCGCCTCACTTAAAAAAGACAAAGTTCCAAAAGGGCGGTGAACTATGTAAGATGTTATTTTGCCTGTTGTATTTTCGATTACACGCCACGACATCAAACAAGTGGCAGGAGGTCAATGGCACAGGGTGGCGAGGGATAGGGAAGCATGGAGGCTGAAAGGGGAGGCCTATGTCCAACACTGGACGAATAATGGCTGATGATGATGATGATGATTTTCGATTACCAGAAAGTGACAATTGAAAAAAAATCATCAAAATTGGTCCAGCAATTTAGGAGTTCAGTGACATACATACATACAGAATAATTATATATATAAAGATTAATATTGAATCTCCCGTTTCATATTTTATTGTATATCTCAAAAGTAATACTGTTTCCATAATATCAGAAGTAAATTTTTTTACGTGTTTTTTTTATATTCTTTTATTTCCCCGTTAATTATTTTTATTTCAATTTTGAATCTATGTATACCATTCAGGGTCCCACTTAAACATATACAAAATAATCATCAAAATCGTTCAAGCCGTCAAGGAAGAGTTCAGTGACATACACACGTATAGACGAATAAATATTTAAAGATATGAAAATAAAACTGACCGCTAAATATTTCGAATCTCGTATAAATTTATAATCCCAAAGCACGTCCTTTCATTTCAACAAGTAACTAAACTTTAGTTTGGAATTATGATCAATTATAAATAGATTTTGGAATTCAAAACGTGGATTATGAATTACCTATAATGGGTTTTAAATGACATATAAGCCGGTGGAGATGATATTATTTAAATAGCTCCAAGCTCTAAAGAAACGTGAATGAAATTTAGACGAGTACGTTCACAAATCAAACAACGAAAACCGCCAATAAAAATGTTTATTGGCAGGGAGACTATTGAGTATAGAATAGAGAGTGTGTGTGTAGTGTGTATATAATATAGGGTAGGTAACAACACGGTGGGTGACTGAAAACTGAAAATACAGAGGCGAATCGAAGAATGATGGATGAGGGAATGATAATTTATTATCAAAAACGTAGTCAATTCATAATAGCATAAGAGAGTTTTCAAGGTAATCACTGAAATATTGGCTGCATAAATAGGTCTCATATATAATAATAAAAATAATAAAATTCTTTTATTAATCAAAAACATTTTTTTTCACATAATGTGGCGGACTTATTGCCCGTAGGCAATTTCTACCAGTCAACCACACTAGTAAATACATTAGTATAAGCAAGTACAAAAATACATATAACACATAAAAACTAATAGGTATATATGACAATGAGAAAAAAAAATAATAATACAAAAATACATAATTTTATATAAAACACACAATTTAAAACAATAATGATAATGTCCAAAAATAGGATGGATTGGGAAGGGATGAAGGATAAAGGAATTATAAGTATGAGGATAAGAAGTTTGACTTCAGAAGCTTCTTGAAAACCATTAAGCTAGGAGCTTCTCTTATACCATTGGGTAATTGGTTCCACACACGGGCTGCGTGTATTGTGAACGAGTAAGTGTAGGAGGATGGATATATACATACATACATAGGTGAAGAAAAAAATGGTTGATTTAATGGAAATATGTATCATAAAGCGTTTGTAAATATATATTTTTCCGTATAATTACTACTTTTGTAAATAATATATCATCGATTAATGATTCAAGATCATCCCGTGTGCGTTTTTGCATATTTATTGGCTCATAAATACGTAGAAGTCTCAATTATTCAATGAAGGTGTATGTAAATGTTTTGAGCTCCACGTAACTTCATCTTTGGTTTCAATCTTGAAGATTTGTTGGTAGCAAAGCGATGCATCTCTTTCTACACTCCGTTCGGTATTAAACAACTCTTCAACTCTGTATAGGAGATACTACTTCATGTCTTGGCACACCTGGTTCTCAAGTAATATATCAGGGGACAATTTAAAGTAATTTGAAGGGCCGTACAATGCACGGTACAATATTGTGAGTCATGTTGGGAACTTACACTTCTTTTCCAATTTGCTCTTTTCTTGTTTCCTCTTCCCTGACGCTGCTGCCTTTACACCAACTTTGTTTTTTTTTTCTCTTCTTTAATTTATGTGTAATATTTATTGTACTTTTTTATTACAAATTTTTCCTTTTATTTTCATGTTATTATTTTAATGTTTATTTTTCTACGACACCTTATGATAATTTCGTGGAATTCACTTAGTGGCTTCTCGATTATTTTTTTTGTTGGTTTTTTTCCTTAAAATTATATAAAAATATACATTTATTTACATAACATGGCTTGTATTTGCAAAATTTAGTGTGGCGATACGTCACGTCGCGCAGAGTTTCATAAAGACAACCTTTGTGGCAGTGAACTTTAGGGTCAAATCTTAATCCATATCGATTTGTAAGGTTAAAAATTGTGAATAATTTATGCCGGTAACTTGAGGGAATTAAAAGCAATGAAACCAAATTGGTAAATTGAAATGTTCTCATTTGAATGTGGCAAAATGGCAGAACCAGCTCTGTCTACAAACATAAACTGTATAGCATCGCTCGACTATAAATTTTATATAGCAGGTATTAATGGGGCTATTACTGGATTCCAGCGATTAAATTTTGCCAATAAAATCCCCTCTGTTTCCATTGTGATGGACGAATATAAAATGAGAACAGTTTTGGGGGCTCTGATAACTGAATTATATCAGAGGGAAACAGTCAAAAATAATGACAATACTCTTGTGTTCATCAAAGCAAGATCGTTGAATATGCTAATCAAAGCGGTAAACGAATATCACCCCAATGTTATTATGGCTTATCCAAAATTATGAAAATAATATCCAATATTGGGATTGTAACAAACCCAATACTTTAAAGTATTTTAGAAAATATTCAAAAAGGTATGACGAATATACAGATTTATATTAACACTAATTTATAGTAAGTAAATTTACATCTTTACTGAACTCATGATTGAATTGAGAACCTTGACATATTCTCAAATAACCTCAGCACCTTCAAGCGTTTGGTATAAACAAGTTAATAAGCATTGTGAGATATTTTCCATTCTGCATAGTGGATTGCTTCTTGATAAATTTTTTTCTGAAGCATGTTTTTAACAGTACACTGCACTGTGAATGCTAAAGTTACTAAATTATTATTTTTTTCTTAAAGGCTAATTTAATATAAATTGTAAAAAAAACTTATAAAAAGAAAACACAGTTTGATTCCACATTGAGTATAAAGCTTTTTGGTAACCAGAGGGGTTACCAATCGAAAGTAGGTAATAACCAGAGTGGTTACTATTAAATATAAGTGGTAACCAGAGGGGTTACCAGTAAAGAGAGTTTACTATATCCCAAGTGGATATGATTTGAAATAAGAACACAAGGGCAGTGGTTGAGAGAGAAGAAGAAAGAATGGTCAAAAGTAACAATGAGTATATTGATCACAATTAATAGTTTGCTTAAGGGTAAATTTACAATTGATGAAATAACTTACAAAGGAACTTTTCTCACGATGAGTAGGTATAACGAGCGAGTTAGCGGGTGTGTTCGAAGTGTCCGAATCTTCGCATGGTGAAATACCATCGTGCTCGCGAGGTCGAGAGATGACCGGTGGTCGAGAGACGAAGTGTCGGCGAGACGGCGTGGTCGAGAACGGCGGCGTGATGTGACGAATCGAAGTGACGGAAATACGGAAATGAAGTGACGACGTGTAGAGGTGTAGACTCCCTTAAATAGTGCTGCGCTGGGGGTAGCAAGTTCAATGTCCTCGAACTTTCTAGACTTATTTATTTGAAGTGTCATACCCAGTTGAGGAGTATTGTCACTTGTTTGACGTTGCGGGCGATGAACTCGGCCTAGCGATAAACAAATGTACTTGCCGTCGCTAGGCGCGCGCTCAAAAGAAATTTCGAGGTGTGGTCTCCCACATTCCTCCCCTCCAAGTGGTATCGAAGATGGCACGATACCTTGGTAGAACGTCATGGTGTGGCTGAGCTGAGGCAGTCGTTGCTGAAGATTTTTGTGGTCATTACAATTTTGGAGAGATGGTTAGACTTGTGTTAGTTGAACTGTTGCCTAGTTGCAGATGATGATTGCGACGGATCAAGATGTGATTGCTTTGGAAACAGTGTTCCCGTTCAGCCCGTTGACAATTGCAGTGTGTCGTTGAGGCTTGTTAGTACACAAAGCTGTGGAGTCCGTGGAGTCAGTGTAGTCCGTGGAGTCCGATAAGCTGTGCAGTGTAATTGTCATCTAAACATTCTTGTCGAATTTGCAGAACTGTACAGTTGGCTTGCGTTGGCGTTTTCGAAGTTTTCGTTGACTGTCGTCGTGTTGACAGCGTGTGTTGACAGTGACGTGTTGACAGCGTCGTGTTGACCGTGTCGTGTAGACGTCGTGTTGTCGTGGTTGAGCAGCTCCTTGGGTATGCGAGACAGAGTGCGAGTCATAAGCATAACACGAAGGATGGGACAGCGTCCCAACAAAATCATTCCTCGTTCAAAGACGTGCGTAGCGATGAGACGAGGTGAGTTTTTGTGTGCTCGAGATGTGTGCGTGCGTTCATATTTGGGTGTCCGACAGCTCTGGAGTAGTTCTCCAGCGTTGAAGTTGCGGCGTGTCTGTTGCGTTAGACAGCTTTGGAGTATGTAGTTCTCCAGTGGGGCCTGTGTGTGCATTCTTTGCTGCGCATCAAGTGAGTCTGATGTCTTTGGGAATACGTGCCAGTATAGCGAGTGCTTGTGCATTCTTTGCCGCGCATCAAGTGAGTCTGATGTCTTTGGGAATACGTGCCAGTATAGCGAGTTGTAGCGTGTCGGTGTTGCTCTTGGTTGCTGATGAAAACCATTTGTTGCTGATGTTGTCCATCTTGATTTGGTGCCGTTGCCAATGTTGTCCATCTTGATTTGGTGCCGTTGACAATGTTTGCCATCTTGATTTATCGATGTTGATAATGTCGCTTTCCATCTTGGTTTGATGCTGATGATGATGATAACATTGATCATCTTGCTTCTATAGTTGTACATAGTAACAGCAGTTGACAGTTGTAAATTTTAAATTTTCATAATATAAACATTTACAATTGTAGCAAGCGAATAAATAAAATAATGTTGGTTGCATGTTGCAAAAATATAATATGTACAATGATAAGTATTTGTCAATAATAATTAAGTTGATTACAATATATTTTAGAAATGAAAATAAATTTAAGTATCTAATTAGGTATACAATGCAACAAAAAAAAATAATATGAATTTCAGCAAAGTCCAAAAATGTTTAAAATATTCTATTTGTAATAGGTAAATATTGAAATGTGTCTAAGTACAAAAATGCTTTGCAAGTTTCAAAGTATAAAAGGTATTTAAAGCAAAATTACAAAGTATGAAATAGGTAAGTTAAGTATTTCACGAAATTAGTACCTATTTGTTATATTAAATAATGATAATTTAATTAATTATTTGCGAGCTCCTTTGATATAAAAACATATTTTTGATTGCAATGAATTTAAATAACGTACGTAAATATCTTGTTAGCAAAAACTTAGATTGTCGCTCGGTAGATGGTGTTTATTTAAAACTTAATTTTTCTACCGCTAGTTGAAATTTAGATAGATTAGTCACGAGCTGTGTTCGCGTTGTTTACATATTAAAAATAACAAAATTGAAGTTTTATCGTTTAAAACCGAAAACTTTCGATCGATATTTGTTTTAACAATGAAATTAATATATCAAGTTCAATTAAATGCTCTGTATCACGCGTAAATCTGTATGTAAAATATAAAATTAATAATTTTTGTCACTTCAGTATTATTGTTGTGCGTGAGAATTTTTTGTCGCGATGTATGTGAAAAATAATTTTAGTTCCGTGAATTATGTGAAAAGAATATAACTAAATTCGGAAGTGCGGTTTTGCTTATGTATATCGCGATTGTCGGAGTATTTTTTTTACTTAAAGCAGTGCCGTACAGAAAATTTTTTAACAGTGTTTGTTTGTGTGAAATTATAAAGTGGGTACCAATATATACCTTTGTTTACAATCTCAGAATAAAATGAATGTGTACTATGCATGTGTTATTTGAATGCAACATTTATGACAAAGAATAACTAAAAACCGAGAAATGCGGGTGATTTTTAAACGCGATTTCATAGAATTAAGCGCGATTGTTTCGCGGGTGTAGTGTAGTGTACCCATCGTGAGAGATTCAAAAACCAATTCGTTCTTTTTCTAAACTAGGAAAAGAAAAGGAGTGATCTGAGGAAAATCGGTAAGTGTTGTTTAATGTTATTGTAATGAAAAAAATACCACTGTTGTGAATGCATATTTATCGTTTTTCGGCCTCGGGCCGGTACTAGATAAATACCGATGTTTTGTAAATACCAGTAGCTGTGAAGCTTAGCTGTTAAGCTGTTTGGTAACGATTGTGTTCATATTCACGTTTTCAGGGTCACCAATGAAGCTTTTTGGTAACCAGAGGGGTTACCAATCGAAAGTAGGTAATAACCAGAGTGGTTACTATTAAATATAAGTGGTAACCAGAGGGGTTACCAGTAAAGAGAGTTTACTATATCCCAAGTGGATATGATTTGAAATAAGAACACAAGGGCAGTGGTTGAGAGAGAAGAAGAAAGAATGGTCAAAAGTAACAATGAGTATATTGATCACAATTAATAGTTTGCTTAAGGGTAAATTTACAATTGATGAAATAACTTACAAAGGAACTTTTCTCACGATGAGTAGGTATAACGAGCGAGTTAGCGGGTGTGTTCGAAGTGTCCGAATCTTCGCATGGTGAAATACCATCGTGCTCGCGAGGTCGAGAGATGACCGGTGGTCGAGAGACGAAGTGTCGACGAGACGGCGTGGTCGAGAACGGCGGCGTGATGTGACGAATCGAAGTGACGGAAATACGGAAATGAAGTGACGACGTGTAGAGGTGTAGACTCCCTTAAATAGTGCTGCGCTGGGGGTAGCAAGTTCAATGTCCTCGAACTTTCTAGACTTATTTATTTGAAGTGTCATACCCAGTTGAGGAGTATTGTCACTTGTTTGACGTTGCGGGCGATGAACTCGGCCTAGCGATAAACAAATGTACTTGCCGTCGCTAGGCGCGCGCTCAAAAGAAATTTCGAGGTGTGGTCTCCCACAAGTATGTTTAATTTGCCTAAGCGCTTTCGCCAGTCACAGCTGGTATCCTCAGAGGCACACTATATACTAACTTAAATGGTCAAATGGGTATGAACCGGTAAGCAGGGGAGGGGGGAGGGAAAAACCCTATCAGACATATACAGATATTTTTACATAGATAACAATTAATAGGTAGAAAGTATGGGAAGCCCGTATTAACAATGGTTTAAGGTTTCAACCACTTCCTTTAGAATGAGTGAAGTGGTTGGTCCTTTTGAGATCACTTGATTGTGTCGGCATTCGACCTCTGCTTCTAAAAGGAACAACTCCTTTTACATACCTGTATCCTACATACAGAGGTAGGTACTATTAGCTACGTCTTTTTTTACCAATTTAAACCAATCCATTTTATTTTTAATTTCATTTACCAATACTGTGCGGTGAATAAAAAAAATCGCTTCGATTGAGCTGTAGTTGTTTTGATTCATTTTTTTGGACTTGGTATTTTAAGAAAGAGGTATGATATGCAAGGGACTTTTATAATTTATCCCATTATTTATTACAATATATTTGATAATGACCAAACTTAAATTTTATTATCAGTATATTACCATACTTCCGATTGAATTTTTACGGTTGAATCACAATCAGATCCATTGCACTAATATTTTTTGAAAAGGCAAAACTAATTTTTCAAACCATGTACGTAGGTATTGAGGTCCCATCTGTATTTTGTAATTTCATTTTCTAATTAACACGTCTAAACCAGTGTAATTGTCTCATAACTCTTATGATTTTTGATGTATCAATGTATCTTCTAGGCTACCAATCATGTTAGAACTTTTTTTGTGTCTGCATTCTTTTTGTATGCGATCGGAACATCGACCCAGCATTTAGCGCAGGCATGTTTGTCGTCTGTCTGAAACATTTTTTTCATTTAAACTCTACGTGTGTTTATTTAAAGTCATATCGATCGAAATTCGATCCGTCTCACACAAAACTATTGGTCTATAATATTGCGGAATATTGAATTTTTATACAATCGCAGATAATGTCCTGATAATATTTATTGTCGGAACAAATTTTAACAAGATCTAAATTTGTATACAATAAATCCAACAGAGAAAAGAATAAAAGGGAAACAATGTAAATAATAAATTCAGAAGGATAATAATATAATGTAAGAGGAGGAAAAAAAACATTTTTGATATTATATTATTACGAAGCAAATAGGTTTCTAATCTTCTTTCATAATACATGATTGATTATCTTTTTGTCCATATACCCAACAATAACTTATTCATTGTAATATTTTCAACGAGATATTGGTTATTATTGGTATCATGAAACTAGCCATTCAATTATAAACTCCGTATAGAAGAAATACACGTACAACGTACCTACATTTATGTAGGTATCCATATTTTTATAAGAAAATAATGTATGTTTATAAAGAAGTATGGTTGTATATATGTTTTGCGCTCCTAAACCTTAAATCCGCTTGCAATGAAACTTAAGTGAACGTACACCTTAGACAGTTTCTGGATATAATTTTTTCTTCTTCTTCTTCTTCATCGTGTCCGGTCATTGACCTGTGAAGAAGGTCCAACTGTCCTTCCATATCATTGCAAGTGTTCCGGGTAGTCTTGGATTGTTGGGTATTTCTGGGTTTCCAATTTCGACCATGCTTTTGTGATCTATACGTTGGACGTGGTAGGGAGTGTTATTTTTATACTCATCTAGAGTTTTGTCCCAAATCACTGGCCTTTCATGAATCAAACTAATCAACATTGATTTACATCCATTTTCTAAAATAAATATTAGATATTGTTGTCCGCCGTGAGAACATCCGGTGCTATCGACAAAATCCCATAGACTGCTATACTACACTGATGGATATTGTGCAGTGCGCAAACGCGGTGCACCGAAGGAGAGCTCCGATGCATACGATTGTTTTACCGTGCCGTACTTCGCCGTGTCCGTCGACAAAATTCCATAATGGTCCATACAACACAAATGACCGTGCCTACACACGGCGAATCAACCGTAGGTTTTCACAGCGACTAAACGTTCGTGGACAAGAGGCCTTATACTGACTAAAAATTAAAACAAAAATGCATTGGTTGAATGGGGGTGTGTAAAGGTAAGCAGTGGAGGGGGAGTTGGGAAATACCACAGAGTAATATAACTCTGTGGGAAATACCCTATCAAACATATTATACAGAGATTATTACTTGGATAACAAATATTAAGTAGAAATTCTGGGAAAACCCTTATTAACAATGGTAATATTATAAAACAAGGAATAGCAATTACAATACAATAATAATTATAAGAAAGAAGTTCATACAACAATTGAATTGATGAAAGGTAATACAGATAATATAAGGTAATATATAATCGCGCTTAGGCGATTGAATACTCATTGTGGAATTTAACTGTGTTTCATTGTATAATTGTTTTTACAATTTATAATCATGAACTTCCACTGTGTAAATGATAATATTAATAATTACTTTATAATTACCTAACTCTTTTGATGAATATATTCCGGTTAAGTATATTTAACATATCGACATTGGTAAGATGTCCGAAAAAATTATCAACTGTGTAGTAAAACCATTTCTCCACACCAGTTTTTCGATATTGTTGATACTTAGTTCTGTGGCTGCATTTTCTGGACACTTTTCAGAGTTTTGTGTTGAGCCATTTTTAGTAGTTATATACCTATACCTAAGCTTAGCGGGTGGTGGTGGATGGGAACAGATGAAATTAAAAAGGCATAAACATTAATTAAGACATTTTTTTTATTCCAGAAAACAAATCTGTTCTAGGAATCTTTTGTGATTTAACGTCAAGGAGTTTCACAATTAAAGGATTCTATAAGAAAAAAAAGGATGTTGGACCTTCCTCGCCAAAGGCAGTATCTGTCCAGTCGAGACTGTTCCAAAATTACGTCCCCATAAACATTCCGAAAGTTTCTAACCTATGAAGAAGGACGCTGCGATGTGGAAAAGGGTCTTGTATCAAATGGGCATAGGGCTGGTGAATGGGAAGTTCCACTTTACCACAATTCATCCGGCAGAAAGTGAGAGGGTGTCTGACTCCAGGTGTTCAAATAAATCTTTGTCTGCCGTAGGTTTTTCCTCCTCCCTATAAATAATTATTGTCAATAGTTTGTACCTACCGCCTTATTAAACCTCACTGCCGGCCCTTTTGTAGAAATTAAATTCAATGTCTTTTTACCCCTCAAATTCATTAGATAATGTAATTCAACTACGAGACGTCATTTTACTTTTTCGTTTTAAAAAACGATTTAACAAACTAGTGATACGTTTGTATAGAAAACGAAATTTATAGTTCAATATTTTTAGGAAAGTAAATTTATGGCGTCTTTTTGAATAATTTACAATTACATACTTTGAGCACATTTGAGCAACAGGTTTCAAAAACAATATTCTTCTAATTTAATATTTTCATATTTTGATATTAGATATGAAATAAGCAATAACGTTTTTTTTCTGGACTGGTCTTCATTTAATTTAAGGGGAAACATACAGCAATTTGGAAATTAATGTTAAATATTTGCTTAAATAGTTCCCTCATCATCATACAGTACATTATGCGCTTTATAATAATAAAATTACTAAAACATAATATATGAAAATAGTAATGTTAAATTTAAGATAAAAGAAATTGAAATAAAATATAAAGACCATACATACAAGATAGTAATTTAAAATTAAAAAATACAAATGATAAGGGGATATGTAGGAATGGGGGGTGGGGAGGGATAAAGGAGTTAGGTATTCTTTGCCTCATATCGTTGCGTCATTGCCGATGTACTCCTGCGATATTGCGGATATGTTTTGTTATACTGCGTACAAATGCTTGGAAAGCATGAATTAATTCTGTGATTAGTATATATTCACGTAGATGAAGCGATGCCTAACACCACATGTTTTTCAAGATAAAACATGTGGTGTTAGGTAATGTTAGCCTACTCGTGATGGCATGTTAAAATTTATGTTGTAAAGATATTCCCGGAGGTGTGGTGTTACAGGTATTTATTGACGGGAACAATTTCGCAATGACATTAATTTGTCGATCGGGAGTTCTGGTCACCCAACTGTATTTAGCATTTTAGATGCCCATTTACCGTTGCGTCGTCCTCTAACAGTTTCCGTTATTGTGTTTAACTACAGTCTCGTTAGCGAACCGGTCAGAGCTTCAGCTTATACCGGGTGTACGTATACCTAGTGCAGTTTAGTGTACAGTACATACTGTACAGAGGTAGCGGGCGCTAGACTCGACGTATTTTCCAGACCATCACTCTAACGAGCGGCCTATTGTTACTCACAAACTGGACACTGTAACAACAAGAGTTACGTAGACACGCAAAAATTTTGAATTGTTTGGATTTAAGTAATAATATTTATCCTCCGTCGTGTTGCTGAAGAATTCTCTTTCTTCTTGCCTATCGAGTATTTAATTATTTCATTTTGGATAGCTAACAGATACTATGTCAAACATTATTTTAATACAAACCCATAGATCCAGACTGAAAAGACGATTCAAAACTGCATCTCCACTGGCAATTGAACTTTTAACATCGATCACAATGTTTTTACCCCTCACTAACCCAAGGGGATATAGTGGGGAGTTATGATTTTGCATTTTTAAAGGCTATTTTTTTATTGCAGATTTACAACAAGTATCATGCTGAGATTGTATTCTGAAAGTTTCATCGAAATGTATCTGTGTGTGTGCTATGTGCTGCGTGCTGTGCTATGTACGGCGTGTTTATTTTACTTTATCGATTATAGACTAAAGTAATTATTCGATTCTTTTCAAATTTGTATATCTGATACTCACTTACACATTAGATTTTGAAC
Organism: Molanna angustata; assembly: GCA_963576475.1. Lineage (NCBI taxonomy): Eukaryota > Metazoa > Arthropoda > Insecta > Trichoptera > Molannidae > Molanna > Molanna angustata. The sequence continues at coordinate 16,304,293 of OY754965.1, read as the reverse complement.
GATGTCTGAGTAGTACTTATCTTTTCTTAACTATAAAATATTTCAATGTGACCCCAAGCTCAGGAAACTTAAAATTTGAAATATTTATTTTCAAGTTAGTATAAAGGTACATCACTTTCTTAAAATGGCATTGAAGAAATTAATATCAAATTTTCATAATAAAATATTTAAATAAAAAAATATTGAACAAACTCATTTCATAAAAATATTGAATATTTTCCATACGAAATTTGAATACTTTATAGAATGACTTGTTAGTGAGGAGTTTAGCGTTGACCACAACCCACTCGTTTTTGCCACGTTTTTGACACACAACCACACTATGGATATTTTTATGGACTGTCATAATATTCTCACATCAATTTAAAAAAAAATAATCTAGAGTTCTTACTTGATGGGATTCCATTATTAGTCTGAGAGAAAGCAACGTCAAAAAACAATAAATTTTATTAATGTCTGTTTATTTTGTATTTTCTTCCTTCTTAATTGAAGGTATGAAAAAGATAAGTCTGGCACCTGTAAGTGGTTGCATTTACCACTGCGTATCTTCTTTAAACATGGGTTAAAATTGCAAAAAAAAACAGCCATTCTTCGAAACGTTGCTATCTCTCGGACTATATGATTTTATACAATTCGTTTTAATTCCAATAGCTAGGTACCTGTCTGTCAACAATTGTTATGTGTAATGATTATAACGCCGACTGCCGCCGTGGCACGGATGGTTTCTTTGCGGGCGTCCTGGGTTCGACCCCCAGCAGAAGAGAAATTTGCTTAAATTCATTTCTCATGCAATACTTATTTCTCTGGGCTGAAAACACTGGTTAGTTGGAACAAATTGCCATATGGCAATATACTTGCCCCTTCCACATGGTGCAAGAAATTATAAAATTAAACAAAGGAGTAGGTCAATTTTATTGAAGGGAGGAGTTAGTATGTACCAGAAAGTTGAAAATAATATTAATCAAAAATAATTACGGAATACAAAAGTGAAGATGTTTCATATAAGTGATAAAGGATAATTAATTGATTTTTTTGAAACGTTTTTATTGAAAAAAAATATTTGATAATTTAAATATTTATGAATTCGTTACTTATTTTATCGAGTACTCTATCCAAACCAAAAGAGATTCGTTGTAGTTTCGGCACCACTACTAAGTATTGAATGCAAATTCGAGGAACAAATCGATTCATCTACATTATACTCACTATGTATGTACATACACATTTCTATACATACAATATTCAGATACATGATGATAGTTTGTATTGAATTTGTATGGAAAGGAATGATTCATACATTGTGTAAAGTAAATTGTAGAAATATTGATACAAATCAAAACCAGTAGGTATGTTACTCAGTTATGTATGTTCAAACAGACTTACATAATTGTTTGCATAAACGGTGATATTACTTAATTTGACATTAGTGATAATCAACTTTATGTGAAATCACGCCTAGTATTGTTTTGTCTTATAGATTTAACAAGCAATTACTGCAAAATTAATCATGTCAAATTAATAATAAATAAAAATTAACCAGTATTGTGTACTAGGGAGTCTATTGGTCTTATGTAAGGATTTGTCAATAAATTCAATCAGGGTATTATTTATTGTCTAGTTTTATTTATTATTTACATCATACAATTTCAAAATTCATTTAAAAAAAATACAATTATTTTATTATAATATTTTATTATAAAATAATCTTGGAAAAAATAAACCAAACCAATTTTTTTTTTGTTTTATTTTTTTATTTATTTCATTGAATACACCAGCAAACAAGGAAAATTTATAAAAATTTACAAAGATAATTTTTATATTGCCAATTATAGTATTCTAAAATATATTACATACACATTTCTTAACGATTTTGAAAACAGGATGGGAAAGGAGAGAGGTAGAGAAGGGAGTTGGGGGAAGCATCGACCACTAGAAAATAATATTATGATTTATACCTCACGTGTCTAATTTTATGAATAATAATAAATTTAAAGTTAAATTAAAGGGGCATAATTAAAAAGTTAAAGATGCGCACAACCAAACAGAAATAAAAACAATATAATATGTAAATATATTTGTAATAAAAACAATGTAATATATAAAGTAGGTAAATAAATGAGGATACCCTTTTGAGATTTTTCTTCACGTTGAAATGCAAAATAAACTACAAATAGTCCCAAGGAGAAGGTCCGGTCAAACGATGAAATCAAAATCCTCATGACCCCCATAACATGGATATCTTTATCATATGGAGTTTTATAATATCTTATTATAGATTTCCACATGATATGAGTAATCATGAGGGTTTTGATTTCACCGTTTGACTGCACTTGCCCTCCTGGTAAGTATTGCAAAATTATTTACTTGTCCAATTTTATCAAAATATCAAAGGAACCATAAGGTGGAATAAGCAATATTTTTGAAATTATGAAAAAATATTTTATATCATTTTAAGAAAAAAAAAGGTATGCACTTAACAAGACACGTGTTCAAAATAGTAAAATACATACGAAATTTTTTTCTCCCTTTAATACTATTATAATTTTTAACTTTATAATTTTTTTTTTACTTTTATTCAAAGAATCGGAGGATTTTTTGTGGTAGTTTATTTCATCTTTTCTCTACCTTGAAATGAAGAAAAACAAGTGGGTTGTAGTCAACACTAAACTCTTCACACCATAGTTAGTGTTCTATAAATGCTGACAATCTATAAATGCATAAAATACATTTCTATTAGATTCTTTAACAAATATAAGATTCACAGAGGACAAAAGTTTTCACAATACACCATACACTCAAAAACATTGTCACGAAACTCATAGTATGCACTTTCTACATGATACCTGTTGAGAAATTTTAAGTAAAATTGCATTACTAGCAAGATGAACATGTATGAGACAGTGTATCAATGTTGACGAGGCGATGTATGTGTCAAGATAGAAGAATGTGGTGTTTGATTCTCACTGCCTACCCCTTGAGGAAGATTGAAGTGGAGAGTGAAAAAATACACTTGTATGTAGAGACACATACAATATCAATATGAAGTTGATCACTCAATTTTCCCATACAGAGCTATTTTACTTCTGTTATATACATTTTTCATCCAAACATGAAATTTATTTCACATTGATATGTCAGATCATACATTTGACAATCCTTTGATAAATTTTCGATGATTGTATTTTTATTGTATCAAAATTTCAAACAGTATAAAAACATCTCAATATTCCAGACCGTGAGAGTATTTAGAAAATTTGGACAGATGAAATCATAGAGAAGAAATGAACGGATATCTTACTTACTTTACTTTACTTTTCGTACGGCATATGGGCAGAATTCTTTACCAGTTGTGGTTGATATCTAAAACTAATCAGCTCCAAGTTTATGGATTTAACATAATATATAATATCAATATGAAGTCAATCGGACTTACAGTTTGGGCTGTAGAAAGGACAAAAAAGGATGATCCGTACGGGGTACGACGTACGCCATACATACAAACACATTTCGACAAAACTCTCTATATGATACCCGTTGAGAAATTGATGTAAAAAAATACGCTAAAAAAATGTGAAATCATGACTCTCCACTTATTTCACATCAATCTGTACATAGATTCTTTACATTAATAAAGCCAATGTTAAACACAATGGTCTTACTTACTATTTGCAATTTGTGTTTAAGCTGATACTTACCCAGTTTTATGTATGGCCGAAACTGACTTAGCGTTGGTTTAAACTCGTATTTTAAATAGTAAGGCCCATAATGTCAAACACAGTTGTTTTATACAGCAAACAAAGTCAAATAAAGATCATACATTATTTATTGTGAAACGTTATATATGGTACTTAAATAATTACCTACACTAAGTTTGTATGAAATATAAAATAATTATATTTTATAAAAAAAATATCAAATAAATCAAGCTGAAAACAGCCTGAACATGCATTGTCATCGGGAATACACAAATCCTGAAAGTTCCATAGTTCCAAATGGTCTAGAAGTAAGTTGAAATCAACTTTGAAATTCCAGTAGGTACGGACAGACATGTGAAGTTAATTAAAAAAGGGTGTACCTAAAAACAACAATTATTGTAATTATACTTAAATATTTTAAATAGTCAAAGCTAAATTTCTTCCTCGTCAATTTTAAGGAATTTATTTTATTTATTTATTAAAATTCATGTACAATACTGAGTACAATGGCGGGTTTATTGCCACAAGGCAATTTCTTCCAACCAACCGAAGCATCGTGAGGTCATTAAATTTATAACAAACTGAAAGAAACATGTTACATTATTATGAGTAAATTAATATTTAATATTTGTTAAATATTTTATATTTAATTGTTAAAAGAATTGAAGATACATTAATTATTAAATGCAATTTTATAACGAACAGAAATGAATATAAAAAAAACTAAATAGCCTCATAAATGAATGAAAATGATAATTGAAAATGTATTGAATGTGTTTCCAGAGTCTACATATATTAATTATATGTTACAATAAAAAAATAAGGTTACGATCGATGTTATTTGAAAGTTATAAATGTCTTTTTGATTATTTGAAAGTCACAAAACCACTTAAGTTAATGTTGAAACTTTTGAGAGTTGTCATAATGAAAATAAGAAAGGGAGATTATTCCAAAATTATATATTTCGATCGAAAAGTTCATAAGTAGCCTAATACAAAATGCAAAATCTCCTTAAAACTATTTGAATCTCTTTGTTACGTAAACTCGGTCCCGATTCTCCCCCTTAGCCCGAAGTAAAGAATGTTCGATTAGTCTGGAAAAGGCTTTTAGTGCGAGGCTTTTTGTTGTTCTCTGCTCCCGGCCAAAACGAACGAAGTTGTAAAGTAAGACGGTGATTGAATTCTTACAAACTTTTCCGTTTTGTTGGGGCTTAGGGATGTGATACTTGCGCTTAATGTTGCTTTAGAAACAGTAATTCAACAATTGCGATATTTGAGTTTATTGTTCAATTGTAATTTCCTCTGGCTCAACTTCTTGCGACGACATTTTGTCGTCTTGAACTCAATGATTACTTTAAAATTATATTCAAGACATACTAACCAACGGCTGGCTTGTATCTATTTATTTTATATTGAGCCAATGAAATATTTCCAACATTGAACATCAAATATCTCTTTTGTTGATGATATGGACCAACATAAAATAACAAAAACAAAATAATTAAATTCTTGATGAAATGATTTTTACTCCTCACAAACACAAGGTGATATAGTGGGGAGTTATGATTTCGCAATTTTAAAGGGTATTTTTTATTGCAGATTATTAACTAGTATCATGCTGAGATTGTATTCTGAAAGTTTCATCACAATGTATCTGTGTGTGTGTGCTATGTACGGCGTGTTCATTTTTTACTTTATCGATTATAGACTAAAGTAATCATTCGATTCTATTAAAATTTTGCAAATATGTATATCTAATACTCGATAAGATCCCATTAGATTTTGAACGATATATGAATAGTGCTTCTCAATTTTTTTAACTGTCAAATATTTCAAAGTGACCCCAAGCTCAGGAAACTTAAAATTTGAAATTTTTGTTTTCAAATTCGTAAAAAGGCACATCACTTTCATAAAATGGCATTGAAGAATGATCAAGTTTTCATAATAAAATATTTAAATAAAAAATAATTTAACAAACTCATTTCATGAAAATGTTGGAAATTTCCACACAAAATTTGAATACTTTATAGAATGACTTGTTAGTGAGGAGTTTAGCGTTGGCCACAACCCACTCGTTTATATATTGTTATGAAATTAAGTACCGCAAATTAAATGGAATTATCGAAGTTGTTTATTGAATACGGCGAAAACCAAACGGGGAGCCAAGATTGGTACATACAAATTACCTGGCACCTTTTTAAGGGATAGCGGGAATTGAGAGGATTTTCACAGATTGCTACCCCGTTTGGGAACGTTTGAGAGCTGTTAGCTCTGTTCATCCTCGGAGCGGCTGCTTGTCGGACGATACAAAGAACTAATCAGGCATATTTCATACCACTACCCATAAGAGGCCAACTGCAATCGAGTGGGCCTGCCGAATCAAAGCTTGGATCAAGTACCTACAAGCCGTTGGCGGGGGGCTCCCCCCACTCCTTAGGAAGAGAATGAAAGAAACAATCCAGTTGTTCAAGATTGCAATTGCAAAGTGAAGGAAAGACCTCCGAGGAGTTCACGAATACTCCTTATTGAAGCACTCGCCATCGCGTGACTGTAGAGTTTGAGTAAGACTTCTTTGGTATCCCTTGAGATTATGTTTTGGCTTATTGTGTTTCTATTGATAGCTAAAGCTATCAATAGAAAGTACGGGATGTTGGATGAGATGAAAGTGAAGAATCTGAAACTTGGAGAAGCGGCCCATTTACAGCATAGATAACAGCATTAATTCTACATGAAGATTAAGGAATCGTCTGGAGAATGACCAGAGTATGTTCAGATATGGAACTGTCTAAGAAGAATGCGCGATCAAATGCTACAGTTATAGGTATCTTATAAAGGTTGGAATTCCAAGGATCACTGATGGTATGGACTGGAGAGTGGTTCGGAATATGATTGAGATTTTTCGTTATACCGGAATCGATGTGCTAGTTTGCTTCTATAATCCAAGATACAATAAAATATTGAGAAGATTATACCGTGTTACTTTTTCAAGACATCATATTGAAGAGAAGGTTCAAGATGCCGATTTATTCATTTTCTGTTTGAGACGAACTGAACTGAGAGGGAGGCAGTGTTTTTAATTTTTTGAAAATTAAGAGCACAGGACAATTAAACAAAAGATATATGTAGCTAGTTTTAAAACCTGTAAAAAATGTGAAAATATAAATAAGACTATTAATTTAATCTCCAAATTCAAGCCTTCTTCCTTCCCTTCCCTTTCCTTTCCTATCACAGGTAAACATATACAAATTTTAACATATAACCATATTTTTATTATTTTTTGTTAAATGTGGACAAAATTAATTGGTCTGTCTTTTGTTTATTTCATCGTGTATTTAAGTGGCACAAGAACAGCAGCAGCACTGGGAGCATTCCTGTCTCCAAAGTCCATATCCCGAAGAGTGAAACTCCAGGTCTATAATAGCCTTATTAAACCAGTAATCCTGTATGGTGCCGAGTCCTGGTGCATGACACTCAAGGACCAACAAAGACTGCTAACGTTTGAAAACAGGATATTGCGTAAAATATTAGCCCAAGACCAGAAATTGCGGCAGGTACCTGGAGACCACGAACTAATGAGGAAATTCGTGCATTTAGAAGACAATCCAGCGAAATCAGGTCCAGAAGATTAGCTTGGATTGGACATGTTATCAGATCAGGGGAAGAAAGAGTCACAAAACATATCCTGAAAAATAACCCGGTGGGCAAGAGACCCCTGGGAAGACCAAGGCAGATATTGATGGACAATGTTACCCGAGATCTGAACGTGCTGAATGCTTGTGATGACTGGGAGTCCACTGCAGCTGACAGGAAGGCTTGGAAAGCTATTGTTCAGGAGGCTAAAGCTCTACCGGAGTTGTATGGCTATCGGAAGTAAGTAAGTAAGTAATCATAAAGAGTGTGTTACTAAAATAAGTAAATTCTTCTTCTTTTTCTTCTTATATGCCGCTCTTAATGGAGGTTGGTGGCCATGACACTAAACTCATCATGATATTGCGCCAACTTAATAAGTGATGCGGCATCCGGAATCTCGAACTGAGATTTATAAGCCGCGATTGAATTCGTATATTTCGCTTTCCCTCTAGTAAAAAAATATTATTAAAAATAATTATTAAGCTTAATTACTAAACAAGTAAATAATTAAACAGATTTCAAGTTTAAAAACATGTCACGCATTATATGTTCAAAGTGTTTTAAAATAACAATAAGTATTTTGGAAACTATGTTCGCATAAATGCCCTAAGATTAAAATAAATGCCCTAAGGTGGTTCGGCCATAGAGAAAGAATGAGTGATGACCGTTTGACAAAAAAAGTATACAAGGCTGAAAAAAGAGGAACGAAAAGTAGAGGTCAAAAAAGTTGGCACGATCACATAAATGGGATTTTGAAAGATGGTGAGGTTAGAAGTAAGAATAATAGAAGAGCGTGTATGAGACGATGTATGGACGTGAATGAAGCGAGGAATGTATGTCAAGAGAGAGGAGTCTGGCGTTCGGTTCTCTCTGCCTACCCCAAATAGGGAAATGGCGTGATGGTATGTTCGCATAGTCAATTGATCACATGATTTGAGCATCAAATATCAGATAATATTACGAGAATTATTTTGAAGGAAATCAAAACACACGCATTACATATATCGGATGTTATTCACAAAATATTATTTTTAATTTGAGGCCTTTGTCATATTATTTTTTATTTAAGGAACTAAAGCGAAAATTATAATTATATTTCCGAATTTCTTTAATAATTGTTCTGTCATGAAAAAACGTGTTTTTAAAAAACAAAGGAAACTCAATTCTGTAGGTAGCATGTCAACTTTTCTTGATATAATTTTGATTACGTGTCATAAACATACAATTCATTAATTTGACTTGGGGGCTATTGAGGATTTCTCTCTCAGTGTCTCGCCATCAGTATTTTCGTAACTTTTAAGAGATGAAAAATAAATTGAAAGATACACAATCACTGATCTGATAACAGGCGAAAGATTTGTTTTAATAAATCTGGATTTAATAAAAAAAACTATGAAAAATTGTGGAGTATCGTGAAATAATATTAATAGGCAAAAACCAATTTGTTGGCAAAAGAAGCCAAGCGAAGAGAGAAGATTATGAATTTGAGAGCGAGAGAGGAATCCTTGGATTCTCTCCGTATAAAGTTTATATTTTTTATAAAAATGAATATTATGTCCTTGTGAAAAGAACATATATATCCTCATACATTCCCAAAACCAAACGTAAAAGCTTGCGCTATAAGTGAACGAAAATGGAAATTGGTCGTGGTAGGATTCGTACTCGATACCACTGGGTTTCTAACCCAGCGCGCTCATCGCTCTGCCACCACCCATCTAGTCTTTCTTTCTTTCTTTTTCGTGTCCGGCTAAGCTAAAGACTAAGCGACTACAGACCACTCCCATCAGTGGACACATCAGCAAGTGGCAGTCATCTTGGGTTGCGCCGCATTCGCATCGGATGTACCCCCACCCCCACCTTTGCAGGTTTTTACCACTATTTTTCTCACTACTACCCGTCTTGTGTAGTAGTGAGAAAAATAGCGTTGCTTATTTATTTACCCACTTGTTTATTCAAATATTTTAGTATTAAGATTAAAAGGAGGAGTGGAAGAAGACGGGGGAGGTATATGTTCAACTCTGGATGAGTGTTTTCTTATAGTATTATCATACGGCAGTTTTTTTTTTATTGAGGAATTCGTTCAAAGTGTACACGAAAAGCATTTCAATGCGAGTACCATGGAAGTTAGATCTTTATCGTTTTGAAATCCATCATCTATCTACGACATTGGCTTATTTCCATCATGCCAATCTAGTAAAAAACTCAATAGATCCTTTTAGGGATGGTCCTATTCCAATGCATAAATAGTGACTAAGTTGCCGTCCAGCCGAGCAATGAATAGTTTGCTGTTATAATTAGGAAAATTGATTTTTCTGTATTCTTAGTTCTAAAATTACTAACTATAAATATTAACATTCCAAGAGTGTGTTGTAATCAAGGCGGGTTTTCTTCGAAATATTCGAAATATCCTTCTTATTTCACCGCTTTAAACCCTTCCATATTTTAGTCTATTTGCTCTTACAGATCCAACTTAAATGAGATTTGGATGTTTTTAGAATATCTGTCTTTACTTACACAGTTAATTTAATATAATCTCAAAAAATTGGACCGGATTTTCAGTAACAAAAATCGTTTTTTTTTCGCCTATAATACAAGAACATCGTAATATTCACTACTTTACAATATGATTTATAGCCCCAATCTTCACAACACGGTTTGTGTTGTTCAAAGTCATTCATTTTATTATCAATTTAAATAAATGATATATGCAATTACATACCTACTTGAAATATTTTGTGTGTCTGTATGTGCGATTATTCATAGATAACATTTAATTTTGTCGGCTTTGATTTTTAACCACGAAGTTTTTGATTGAATAATTTTGATCGAACTTTTTGTCGACTTAATCCGTACAAAAATGAAGGAAATAACTCAAGTCAAGTAATTCTGAATTATGATATTTCTACTGCATAGGTACTCAAATTTCTTCCGTCCTTCACTTACATCGATGATTATATTATTTGTTATAATTGTGTTTGCTCAGACTTTGGCGTTTATGTGGTTGGTTGGAAAATATAACCTATTGTAAATAAAAGTCTGTATTTCTGCTCAGATGGGCCGGTGGTGTCGCAAAGTTGGACAGAGTGAAGAACGTCCATATCCGTGGCAGTTTCGAAGTCGCGCCAATAAGTGAAAACTAACTGAAAACAAAGTGAGATGGTATGGACACATTATGAGACTGCCACAGGGCAATAAGATATAAAGAATGATGAACATAGAGGTAGGGACCAAAAGACCAGGTTGAACATTGACCACTTGAAAGTCCACAATACTTAACCAGAGATCTCAAGGAGGCAAGGCTACGTTCGGAAGACGAGAAAGACAGAAGGACTAGGAGGGGAGAAGGAGGATGAGGAATTGGAGAACTGACTCCAAATAAGTGGGACAAAGGCTAGGGCAAAGAAAAAGAAGAAATAAAGTAGTATAAATTAAGTAACGTTGCTCACAATCCACATTGTTTAGTGTTTTCCACACGCTGTTTTCGTTGAAAGTAGCTACATTTTGTTTTTTGTTATATATTTTAGTATTTAATCGCCATAAAAACTCTCTGAACGGTAAAAACCGCATGGATGACCGTACTCAGTAATGAGAGATTCAAGCGAGAGGAGAACAATAATAGAAAAAGTGATACAAAAAAAACGGCCAAGAAAAAAATATTTTACTCGAAATATTCCAATTTGTTTGTTGATGTAGTCCATAAACACAATCGCCGTTTGAAAGAGAACTTGGAAATGAGAAATATTTTTAAATAAATTCGTCTTTTCGTGATTCACCGTGGAGTAGAGCCACGAGAGAAAGAGGGAGAGTATTGCTAATGAATGGAAACAGTATAAAGGAGTTTCTCATTAAACTGAACTTACAAAGAAACTCTGTGTGAAGCTTTGATTATTTTTTAATTGGTGAAGGCATTTACCTTCCGCGGGATATTATGAATGGTGTGACTTGCCTGGCTCAAATTGCTTTGTAATTATATGGCAATACACATGCGGAAGGAATTCCAAAGGTCCACCGTAGAATATTAACCTGAACGTTGGTAGCACTGGGTTAATTCCCAATTACTTGTGTATTATGAGGCTTATCAAAAAATCCGTTCGTTCCGATAACTACAACAATATTTTCTAATGAGTAAGTAATTCGCCGGGGCGCCTATTTACCATTCCGTGTTTATTAGGATTGTTACGCTAATGCACTTAAAACTCGTGTTGAATTCAAGGCACTTCTTCTTCTTCTTCTTCTTCAGCCAGTTTTCATCCATTCTTGGACATAGGCCTCCCCTTTGATCCTCCACAACTCCCTGTCTTGGGCACACTGCATCCATCTCCCTCCGGCACATTTCTTGATGTCATCAGACGCCATTCTAAGATCTTTTTGGTCCATCGTGAATCCTGGCATCTGGCAATATGCCCAGCCCAGCTCCACTTAACGCAAAGTGTTTCTTCTTTCCGAATGAAAAAAAATCGTACACAGGAGAGAAGTTGCGGATCAAATGTTTCCCTTTAAAATTATTAATTCAAAAGCTGACTGTCCTGATTTATTAAATAAAATTCATTTTCATGCGCCGTTGCGAAATGGCATATTAAACTACCTACTTGTTTTACGTTCCTCGAAGTAACACTAATTCTAATCAAAATGAGTTCATCAAAAGGGTTTGTAACTTCTATAATATCAACCTCTCGGCCAGTATCACACATTCTGATATAATATTCACCGCTAGTAATAACGTATACAAAAATTTTCTCTATAAGTGCATAGCATAAACTCGTATGTTTAAATTTTTTTTCTTCATTATTTGTGTTTTTTTCTAATATTATCTTTTGTATACTTTTATTTACATTTTTTGTTGTTGTTTGTAACAAAAATATAACAATTTAACTATCACAATCCTTTTCCCATCCTTTTTTTTCTCTTCCCTTCCTTTCCCGTCACAGGCAAACATACAGTAAATCTCAGTTACATTTAAATTTATGATGTTTAAAATGTTTTTATATTTAATATCTGTGGACATATGTAATTGGTCTGTTTGTAATTGCTTTATAGTGTATTATTCTATTTTAATATTTTAAGACTGTATTTGTCCCTAAATAAATAAATAAATAAATACTATCGCCATCGACAGTTGGATCTCAGGTGTTTCATGCAACGTGTATAAACTAACGTACTTCTAGTTAGTAAAATATTTACTTATGTATAAGCTAAAATCACCTTTGTGTATGAGTAACTTTTATAAGAAAAAAATCTTCATCCAAATATGTATCAAGGAAGCTGAGTAGGTAGGTAGGTACATAAGTACTTACTTTGTTATATTTTCTTGAAAATTTTATTTACTATTGTTTTCGTCTTATTCATCATCCATTTTGAAAAGGCGCGAAAACTAAAATTCTCTCCAAAGCTCTTGCTTTGTCAATGAGTTTAACGACGGGCTTTAAAAATCCATTTAGAAAATCAAATTTGTAAGGAAAATCCATTTTGAGAGGAGAGGATTTTTCTAGAGAAAATATCAAATAGAAAATTTATAACTCAATCATCGTCATTACATTTTGAATATCGAATTTAGTTCACGGGGAGGTAACACAAACTACGGGGATAAATCTTTTTCTAATTTACCACTTTTTTGTTGAATACTTTTTGGATTTAAAATATTTTCAAAGCTACATTGTACGAAATTGTATATTTTTCTATTCCAAGGATGAAATATGGAGTCAATGTTACATGAAAGCTAAAAATAATCGTTTTTCTTTTCATCAAATACTGCTTGTACAAAAACGAACACTTTGTATCTTGCTAATGTGACCACGTGAGTTTGGTTAGTTAAGAAATATTTCCAAAGACAACTTTTTACAGTTTTTGTTGGATGCTTTTTGTTTTTGTTGGAAGTATTACTTTAGAAATAAATATCTGTATAATAAAAATTAATTGAAGTTCTACACTCTGGCTCAGAGTGCCGTGTCTAGCTGTCAAAAATTATCTGACTCTATGGAATGGAATTGGTGAGGAAAAAAATGTTTGGACATTTGGGCATATTATTTTGTTAGTTAAGCAGCTTTTACGGGGAAACTCTTTCAGATCATATTGTTGGTGAAAGTTTATTCAAAAGCGTGAAAATTCATTTATTTATACAAAGCATGTTCCGGAACATGTGCTCTCATTTCCATTTTGTGACGTTTAAACTTTTCCCGTTGTCTAACTTTGTCCAAAGATTATTTCGTTTTATTCCAGACTGATATAGTAAAGACTTTACTTTGTGAGTTCCCTCCACTCGGAAAATTATTAAACAGTTGAAGTTAAAGGAAGATAATGTAACGGGAGTCCTGCATAGGCACCTAGTACCTACCTACTATGACAGATATAGGAATTTTAATTATGTGTGCTGATGGAGAAATCGCCCATACGTAATTCATATGAAAAGTCATCTTTTTCTGACCATACTCGTATGATAACACACAAAGAATTTGGGGACCCGTAATGGAAAACGGTTCATGGCGCATCCTACAAATTTCAGGCCCCAAGTATTTCAACACACATCGAGCTACTTAGATTGAGATGGGCCGAACATACAGATGATGCTAAAATTACGGGTCCTCAAACAAATTATGACACGACATCCAGAAGGAAATAGGAACATTGGCCGACAAAGGCCGAGGTGGGAAGATGATGTGAGGAATGACGCGGAACAATTACTCCAGCAGGCCTATTTTGGTTCTTTTATAATGGCAATATACACAAGTTTATACGCTACATGCGTTTCTTATAGTAGATTGTTATTCTGTTTTCCGCGGACACAAGCCCGCGTAAATTTCCCCGCATTATTTCGAGAAAACTTCCGTTCACCGTTCGTAACGCGGTATTCTGATTGAAGCGAAATACGTATGACATTTGACAGGCGAATTTGTTCGCAATGTTTTATGCGGCATATCCAGGTGGTGGAATGACAGCTCATGATACGCAACTCTCACTTTACATGTATAGATTAACGGAACTTATCGCAAAATATTACACGTGAATAGGATTAAGGGTACTGGTGTCCAATTAGAGAGGGGCGGCTGGACAGGGGCGTTGGAGGAGCATGCTAGGGAGGCCAGGGCTCGATGTGGGCTGCAGTGCCAAAGAAGAAGAGGATTCTTATGATAAAATACAACCATTTGTTGCACTACAATCCTTTTCTAGCAATAGTCGTCACACTACTCTATTAGTTACTATGCGAAGCATATTTACCTCCTGCGGATATCGCATGTTCTTCTTCCCAGAGTCGACCCATCTTAACGTTGGTCTCCTAATGCTTCAACTTCCATTTGCATATTTTTTTATAGTTACTTTATGTGGAATCTCTCTATAGATCTCAAGAGAGACTTCTTTTTCCTTGTCGTGGAAATCTGTGAGTTTTAATTCAAAAAGACTTGCTCGTGTAATTTTACTAAATTACAATATATTTACAATAAAATTAATATAATATATTCAATTTATAAGTCGACTCAGAATTGATACTGTTTAACAGAGGTTTGTTCCTAGAATGAATACTATGTTGAATTTTCATTCATTACCTAAACTTTTTATTGTTCCCATGCAATAAATAAGTTTTCAATACAATTATAAACCTTTCACTAATTAATAATTATTTTATTTAATTTTAACCCCATCTCCACAGATGTCACTGCTTTACATTTCATTGTTTTTAATTTTTATATATAATTAATAATTTACATATTTTACACTCCCCCAAAAATTTAAAACCCACAGTGAAACTAACTTGAATGATATACAAAAAAAATTATAATCATCAAAAAAAAAAAACTTGAACAATACCTCTGTATACAATTGTCTTACAATTATTACATATCAAAATTTATTCCTATAATTTGGTTTCCTGTCTGGATCCCGTGGTCTCCGTCGACTGCTCCAGTCATTATCCATATCAGGTTCTGAAACAATGGATAAATTCTCATTAGATAAACTCACGTTATCCAATGAGAATTCCTCGGAAAAGTTCAATTCTCCTTCAGAATTCTCATCATCTGTCAAATCAATATCCTGCCTGTAAAGTCTTAATTGATTAAAATATCTTTTCCAAACCAAATAATCTATTTTAACAAGATAAACCATATTAGAAAGTATTTTAAAAATACAACCTAAAACCCACTTTCTCCCATCAATGGGACGAAAGTCTTTAGTTAAAACCTTGTCACCTAACTTATATTTTCTTTGTTTATCTTGGTTTTTCTTGTCAAAATAAAATCATAACAATCTGATTGTTGTGATGGTAAAGATAATTGAAATTTATTCTTAATTTTCCTACATGTCATACAATTATCTATCATTTTCGAAATATCCTTATTCATATCTTTTTCTTTCAAGGCAATAGGAACCGGTTTAGCTTTACCAAATCTCACTGGATGATCCTTAATCCAACTGTCGATTTGTTCAGGAGAACTTTGTTCTCTTAACATATCGACAATGTATCAAGCCAGAATACGCGAGAATTGTATGGAGAGGTCTACTTTTTTCATGGATTTTCCAACTTTGAAGTCAAAAAACACCAACTTAGAGGCTTCGCAGCATAAATGTTCCATACACGGATTTACTCAGAATTCGGAGTAGAACATTTCGTGTGTCTGTGTGTGTGTGTGTGTGTGTCTGTGTGTGTGTCTGTGTGTGTGTGTGTCTGTGTGTCCGTCCCCCCCTTATATCTTTTGATCCGCTCAATTTACAGAGCCTAAAATTTCAGAATATATAAACAGTTACAGGCCTACAAAACTTTTATACTCGGAATTTTGAATTTTTGTTTCAGTCAGGGGTTATCAACTTTTGAATTTTTATTTTATTTTTCCATATATCTCAGAAACCATAAACGGTAGAACGCTGAAAATTGGTACAAACATAGACAAATACAAAATCTCAAATGAGTTTTTTCAAAAAAATTCCAGGGTTTCTCAAACATTTTTTATTAAGAAAAATATTTTTTTTATGATAAATTTATGAGTTTAACTGCCTATATTTCCAAAACTTTTACAATTATCGAAAAAAGCCGAAACACCCCAACTAGATAATTTAATTTTCTATAAAAAATATTAACATTGTAGTAGAAGATCTCAATTTTTTTTTAACAATTTTTTTAAAAATTGAATTTAGTGACGACATCGCTTCATACATTTTGTATGGCAGTCGCCTATACACAATATGTAAGAAGACTTAATAGTTTGTTACTTCATCTCCAAACATACATACATACCATCATGCAATTTGCATATTCTGGGTAGGAAAAAGGATCTTCTTCCATACTATCCTATCTTGACATACATACCTACATATGTTGTATAGAAAACAAAATATCTGAAAATATTCAATAATTTGTATCTATGGGTTTATAGTTTGGTACATAGTCTTCAACTATACATACTATCGCTATCGACAGTTGGATCTCATGTGTTACATGCAACTAGTTATCGTAAAATTCGCTTCGTATTTCGAAATTTTCCCGATTTTTTTCGAAAAAAAAAATTGAAATTTTATCTTCCAAAATTGTCAAACCATTATCTCTGATATTATTGTCAACCAACTTTGAAAAACTAATACCCGAAAAACCTATTTTAAAATCTTTTAAAAAGTCCCGACCTTATAATATTTCACTACCATTCTCAATAATAATGAGATCTAACCTCTTTGAAATATTCCGATAACAAACTTGCAAGTTAATCTTTCCCAATACTTCCAAATTGAGATTTGCATATGCTTTCACTTCTGAAAAATATTCTGTAATTTCAATATTCTTGAAGCATCTCAAATAAAACTTCTCTGGTAAAACTGAAATCGATGCTCCAAAATCTAAAAGACATTTAAAACTCTAGTCTCCAGACAAACGTCGATAAAAAATGCGTCATCGATACACTCAAATGTGTTTGATACATTCACTTGTTTGTTCTTTTTCTTTAAATTCACTTTGCAATTTACTTTAAAATGCCCTTTTAAACCACATCTAAAACAAACTAAATCTGCTTTTACACTTTTATTATGCACGAACTTTTTATTTTGCATTGGTCTAGCATTGTTGACATTAGACGACCTTGTCGCCATCTTGTCACCATCGTTCATAATGCGCATGCGCGTATTCTCAGGTCTACCAATCACCTGCACGCTATTGGACGAATCTCTACCACTATCTCGATTGACCAATAAGGATTCACACATTGATGCCAACTTTACGCACTCATCAAAATTTAAATTTTCACCCTCCAAGAATAATTTACTTGTATATTAAACTTTTAAATTCCCAGAATGAATATATCTTTTAACACTATATCTAAGAAATCCCCAAATTTACAATTTGCTGATAATTTTCGTAAACGAACGGCAAAATCTTTAACTGATTCGTATTGATCCTGAACACTACCATAAAATTTCTTTTTGTATTCAAAAACATTAAAGACATTTTCACAATAATTTCTTAATTTAATTATAAAATCTTCAAATTTTACTTCTGTGACCTTCTCAGGTACACATAAACTGATCAATAGCGAAAAAGACTCTTCAGACAAGGCATTGATATATAAGGCTGTTTTCTGACTCTCTGAGATATTATTTTCATCATATAAAATCAAACTTTGTGTAAACGTATGAAAAATATCCCAACTGTCTGTACTATGACAGAATTTTGAAATATTCATCTGAATCAATCCCTGAGACCGTACAGAACCAGACTTAGAATTCATTTTAATAAAAAAATTCTACCCTCTTTTTTACAAAAAAAAATATACACAAATTTAACAATAAATGAAAAAATAAAATCAGACTTTAGAACACAATATTTACAACAAAAATACTAATATTAGATTTAACTGCCTCTGCTTGATCCTAGAATGACCTCTGGACTGCTCCTAGTTAGCTTCTCTGGAATCCTTGGAAGGCGATAGCTGCTATCTTCCTTCCAGACCCTCTCAGAAACTGCTGCAACCTGCACCTTGTCCCGTACCAACTGGTTCCTGGATCCTGTGCCTGTTCCTGTGCTGCTCTTGGCTTTTCTCCACCCTGGGGTACCTTTGACCCGAAGACCTTGTCCTCCTGTCCTGTCCCGATGTAGTTGAATCCCTCAACTACAAATTGTCCTCGATAGACTCCTGTCTATCTCAGTATCAATCTCTCCTCGGTCCAACTATGGCAAGTAAGTCTCGTAGATACGAAGAACCGACTGCG
Source organism: Molanna angustata (assembly GCA_963576475.1). Lineage (NCBI taxonomy): Eukaryota > Metazoa > Arthropoda > Insecta > Trichoptera > Molannidae > Molanna > Molanna angustata. The sequence continues at coordinate 16,285,788 of OY754965.1, read as the reverse complement.
CCTTGTGGAATCTCTCTATAGATCTCAAGAGAGACTTCTTTTTCCTTGTCGTGGAAATCTGGGATTTTTAATTCAAAAAGACTTGTTCGTGTAATTTTACTAAATTACAATATATATATATATATATATATATATATATATATATATATATATATATATATATATATATATATATATATATATATATATATATATATATATATATATATATATATATATATATATATATATATATATATATATATATATATATATATACAATAAAATTAATATAATATATACAATTTATAAGTCGACTCAGAATTGATACTGTTTAATAGAGGTATGTTCCTAGAATGAATACTATGTTGAATTTTTATTCATTACCTAAACTTTTTATTGTTCCCATGCAATAAATAAGTTTACGATACAATAATAAACCTTTCACTGATTAATAATTATTTTATTTAATTTTAACCCCACCTCCACAGATGTCACTGCTATACATTTCATTGTTTTTAATTTTTATATATAATTAATAATTTACATATTTTACACTCCCCCAAAAATTTAAAACCCACAGTGAACATATTTTACACTTCAAAAAAATAGTGGTAAGAGGAAATAACTTGCTTATTTAAAGGAATACATTCCCACAAAAAGTTATAAATAATTTCTCAGTTTTTCGTCTGCTAATAGCACTCTCAATAGCCCCAGTAACTATGAGGTTTTATTGTTTTTTAGCCAACGTGCTGAAGAATTGGAAAACTTTCTCCATGTACGGTGTTCAACCTTTTTCAACTCAGCGTTATACTTCTGAATACAGCTTTATTACATGAATGAATATGCTGAATGATGGCTTTTATTTATCTAAGCATTAATTATGTTTTGTATGAAATTGTTGTTAAAAATAACAATCGTGATGAACGTATAATAATATAAGTTTATTTGGCAACAGTAACTATCGTTGGTAAATAATCTAATTTTCATTCATTACCCATAAATTCTAACGAATCATTATGTTTGGTGTGGCTTTCAGTGATACGCCATTACAGTGTGTGTGTAAATATTAGTTTGGCGTTTCTAATACCGTGGTACTTATAATGTTTGTTCATAATTAGACTCGTTATGCCAAATTACCGTTGAAGCAAGTTATGTATATGGTAAACATCGAAATGTTACAAATTACTAACAAACGAGGGAGGATTGGAAATCTCGCCGCCAGAATCTCAGAAGCCGAAATGACAAAGTCAGAAGATAAACATTGAAACAATAGAATATACTGAGGTGCTTACTATTAATTTGTAAACTCAATTGTTATTATACAGGGATTTCTAGAGAAGAAAACGTAGGAAGTTAGAATTATATAAAATATATAGCGATGTTTAAAAGTAAAAATAGAAGTGGAAGATGTTTAGTGCTAACGTGACTTTCTATTGATTCTTGCTTATCCCAATAAAATGAAAGTAAGATTGATCATATGAATGTGATAAAATATGATAGATTAGCAATCACAGAATTATTTTGCAAAAAAAGAGATGTATAATTATTTGTAAACTGTCATGGACATAATTTACTAGTTGCATGTATAGTTGAAGAATAAAAATCAAACTATAAACCCATAAATCCAAATTATTGAAAATTTTAACACATGTTGGTATGTAAGTATGTCAAAATAGGACAGTATGGAGGTCAGTCCTCTTTTCCTACCCGGAATATGAAAACAGCATGATGGTTCTGTATGTATGTTTGGATATTAAGATCCTATCAAACTATTAAGTCTTCTTACATATTGTGTATAGGCGACTGCCATACAAACCATGCCATGACTGCCATGCAACCTAGAACGGGAAGAAGGAGTGTGGGAAGACCACAGGCTAGATGGTCGGATGACATCAGAAAGACTGTGGGAGTAAATTGGATGCAATGTGCCCGGAATAGAGACATGTGGAGGAGCAAGGGGGAGGCCTATTTTAAAACAAAGCTTTGTTATAGGATAGTTATTATTTTAAAAGAAAGCTTTGTAATCCATTTTTATATCGTTAACCAATTTGTTTTAACCACAAAAAAAGTCTGAATCGGATGTATTACTCGTGGTTAAAACAAAAACGATTTGTTACAAATAAAACTATTTTCATACTAAATTTCGGCACGAGGGACATGCTTTTCAAGAGCTAAATAATATTCAATAGCGACAGAGTTTAGAAAATGTGTCGTACAACTCGGCAGAAAATTGTTTGGTAACGACAAAGCATTGTAGATAATATGTATGTATGTTTGGTCAAAATGTGTGTGAAATTAATCAATATATGGTAATCGAATTCGAAGTGACCATCGGCTGAAGTAATCCCCGGTGAGGCACTGATTACAATGACGCAGCGAATTTTCCGGATCATCGGACGTTGGAAAATTAAAGTCAAGAACAAGGGAAGGGGGACAACGTCCCTTTTTTTCATTCAAAAACCCCAAAAGTAACCGAATAAAACCACAACTTGGGGGATACACTTCGAACGGAGCTTTAGCTTAATCCAACCTTTTAATTATTATCAGATAGCGGTACACGCGTGAAACGTCGATTTTAATTAAAAAGGAAAGTTTGATAATTCTCTTATTAAGAGTATTTTATGGAATTTTTTCATACATTGATTTATTTAATTTGTCGACAGAGATATCTCGGTGTAACTTCATGATAACATTACATTAAAAAAAAACTTTTTTTTACTGTTTTTAAACGACACTTACCTGTTATTAGTCTTTCAAATACGAACAAAAGTATTAAATTAGAATAAATTTTTTTATAAGCGTGGTAAAAATTTTTTTTTTAAAGAAATACAAAGTAATCCTGTTCCTTTCCATACACATTTTTTTTATTATAAAAAATCTCTATACGTTCCTTGCACTTCAACTCATCATCTGTGAGATGAAAATAATTTTTAAGTTTCTACTAATTTAAACATAACTCTAACTGACGATTTTTTATAAATGGCTTACACAGATTCACGAAATTCTACATAAGAATATTTTTTTTACGCAAAAAAAAATTGTTCACATAATGTGAACAAAACCAAACTAGTAAACACATTATTAGCAGTAAAAAAATACTAATAATAATAAAAAAAATAAATAAATAAAAACGGTAATAATGAATACATGTAGAATCGTTAAAGATTTTTTAAACGTTAATATTCGGGAATCAGTAGGGTTGTTAGGTAGTATAGAGACCTCCTCAGAGCCTAATCCTTTGATATGTTAAGTATCTGGATGGGTGAACTATTCCCAATTGAAAGCTTGATGATGCGTTTGTTGCATTTTGTTTTGCTCTTTTAAATAATTTACAATTTACGCATAGATCTGCTAATTCTTTTGAGGAAGTGTATAATGGAAGTGTATAATAATTGAGTGTTATTATTTGTAGTGCTTAATTGTTATTAATATCATTAGTAAATCGGCCAGCGCCGTAAAAAAAAATAGTCCCTATAATATTATCATCCACAGGCACCATATCAAAAACACTCCAAAAATATAGACATAGGAACTAAATCTACCTCCATACGTCATCAGTAACAAACAAAAAACTGTAATAATCAACACATGTACAAAATAAAGAATTTCTACCAGTTTAAACAATAACACAACTTTAATTTTTATTATCATCATAAATAAATAACATACATAATTACTAAACAACTTGAGAATTTCTCCATTGTTGGTTTATTTTTACCGGTTACTCCATGAAAAGACTGAATTAAAATAATAATAATGATTAAGATAAAAAGTGAGAAAAGGATGGGATATGAAGGGATGAAGGATAAAGGAATTATTGTTACGTGGATAAGAAGTGTGACTTCAGAAGCTTCTTGAGCATAGTACAGCATAGTGTTGTAGTTATATGAAAATAAATATTTATTTTAATCATACCTTTAAATCATACCTTTAGACAGGATAACTGAATTACAAATTCTTATTGTTTATTAATTTTATATTAATTTATGAACAACTTTAATAATTTTCGTGAAATAATTTGACATATTATGTAGAAAAAACGTACAATGAACATAAATTATGGAGATGTTTGAAAATTCGACAAATTATTTTTAAATATGAAAGTGGATGGGAAAGATTAAAATTCTCTTAGAAATTTTTCGTAATGCCAGCCATCGTATCACTACTAATAAGTACCTGATAACTAGTTGTAAAAAGTAAAAAGTTCCTAGTTGTATTATTATTTAATGAAAATACAACTAGTTGTTATCTTAAAATACGAAATTGATTAATAGTATGACGGGAAAATAGTCCCAAGATTAATTTTTAATGGTGATAATAATAGTTAAAAAAAATTATCTTGGATATGTTTATAGGAAAATTTAGCTTGAATAATTCATGCTGAACAAATATTTGTTTTAGCGAAGCACTGAACAGCCCACACGCACTAGATATAAATGAGTAATTGCTTTTTAAAAATGCTTTGTATTCGTTTTATATAAAGGCATATCTTTGTCGTAATCCGAGTCATCAAAATTCACTCTGAATTTACGATTGTGAAGATAAATTGTACTTCGTAGGATATTTTTTTGATTAACATACCTACAGTAAAAGTTATACAGCAAGATTGTAATATTATTACTTTTAATAATATCCCTATTCAAAACGAGTGGGTTGTGGCCAACGTGAAACTCCTCAGTAACAAGCCATTCTATAAAGTATTCAAATTTTGCATAGAAATTTTTCAGCATTTTCATGAAATGAGTTTGTTAAATTATTTTTTATTTAAATATTTTATTATAAAAACTTGATAACACTTCAATGCCATTTTATGAAAGTGATGTGCCTCTTTACGAATTTGAAAATAAAAATTTCAAATTTTAATTTTCCTGAGCTTGGGGTCACTTTGACATATTTGACAGTTAAAAAAATTGAGAAGCACTATTCATATATCGTTCAAAATCTAATGGGATATAATCGAGTATTAGATATACATATTTGCAAAATCTGAATAGAATCGAAAGAGTACTTTAGTCTATAATCGATAAAGTAAAATGAACACGCCGTACATAGCACATAGCACACACACACAGATACATTGTGATGAAACTTTCAGAATACAATCTCAGCATGATACTAGTTGATAATCTGCAAAAAAAAAATACCCTTAAAAATTGCGAAATCATAACTCCCCACTACATAATATATCCCCTTGTGTTAGTGAGGAGTAAAAATTCAAATGAAAGATGTTTAATTAAATTTCAAATAAAAGTTTAAGATATTAATCGAGTTCTTTTTACACAGAAAGATAGAGAAAAAAATATAACTTTGAACTCTGTAGAATTTGAATGTCTTCATATTTATACAATATTTTTACTCCTCACTAACCCAAGGGGATATAGTGGAGAGTTATGATTTCGCAATTTGTAAGGCTATTTTTTTATTGCAGATTATCAACTAGTATCATGCTGAGATTGTATTCTGAAAGTTTCATCACAATGTATCTGTGTGTGTGTGTGTGCTATATGCTGAGTGCTGCGTGCTGTGTGCTGTGTGCTGCGTGCTATGTCGGCGTGTGTATTTTAATTTATCGATTATAGACTAAAGTAATCATTCTTTTCAAATTTTGCAAATTTGTATATCTAATACTCACTTAGACCCCATTAGATTTTGAACGATATCTGAATAGTGCTTCTCTTTTTTTAACTATCAAATATTTCAAAGTTACCCCAAGCTCAGGAAACTTAAAATTTAAAATTTGAAAAAAGGTACATCACTTTCATAAAATGGCATTGAAGAATTACCAAGTTTTCATAGTAAAATATTTAAATTATAAAATTATTTAATGAAAATACTGAAAATTTTCCATACGAAATTTGAATACTTTATAGAATGACTTATTAGTGAGGATTTTAGCACAACGCACTCGTTTTTTCTAAACTCGAAATTTAATTGATTTACTCCTAATTTTAATTTTAAAAAGTTTAATGAATACAAGAGCACAACTAAATCATATCCCTCCATGGTGAAGAAGCTCCCATTCTATATAATTTTATGATCAATTTACTTGTGATAAATTATACTTGAAAAAACTTTGTCATCTATTTTTGGTTATGATAAATTAAATATGTAAATCTTAAAAACAATGTTGGACCGTATGCTTGTTCATTTGTTATCTATCCCAAAAAAAAATTAGATTAGGAACAACAAAAATGTACTACACCAAATATAGGTATTCTTTTGTCAATTTTTGAGTGTAGGTACTATCACGAACATTTATGGTACGAATGCTTGCTCATTAGTTATCTGAATCAGAAAAATGAGACAAGAAACAACAATTGTACTACAAAAAATATAGGTATTCTTTTGCTTATTTTGAGTGTTGGTACTATGACGAATATTGATGGTACTAATGCTTGCTCATTTGTTGTCCGAGTCAGAAAATTGATACTAGAAACAACAAATTTACTACACGAAATATAGGTATCCTTTAGCCGATTATGAGTGTACTCTCATGAATATTTTTGGTACTAATGCTTGCTCATTTATTGTTGTTAATTAGAAAATGAGACTAGAAACAACAAATAATCTACAACACAAAATAAACGTATTATTTTGGTGATTTTGAGTGTACTATCTCGAATATTTTCGATACTAATGCTCGCTCATTTGTTGTCTGAGTCAGAAAAAGAAAACATTTTGGCCAACCAATTTTGTGGAGATGGAGTGAGAGAGAGAGAGAGAAGAAATTGATAATTTTGCAGAGTAACTCTTGTTAAAACAACATGAGCGTTTGTTTTTATACACCAAAAAATGAATTATGCAAATTTATTCCTCGCCTTGGTATTATTATTATTATTTGAAGGCATTCGTTGGCGAGTTGAGGTAATGACATCATATTTTATTAAATTAACATGTTAAACACAAATGAACGAGAAAATGCGACTTGTTTTTTGTAAAAATAAAAATAATCAACGTAAGATACTCTCCATCCTATTATTTGATTATGAAGGTCGGATGAAGAAGACAGGGTGTTTATTTAACTAAAAACGTTGAATTTAAATATACATAAACATATAGATACCTACAGAGGTATTATTTGAATATAAAATAACGCTACGTTTTGCACGGAAACGTAGAATCGTACAAACTGGATTAAACTTATTTACTTATATTTTTTTTATTACATAACTACTGATTGTTGTATATAATATTTTCTGTGGTTTGCGAGATAGGGCAGCCTTCTGTTTTGTACAATTTATATTTTAAAAGAATACATCCTTGTTAAACTAGTACAAATACATCTTCATACAATCCCTTCTTCTTCTATCGTGTCGGTAGCGTCTTAAACTCCTTTCTCAGATCAAAAAAGTCAGGATTGAGATGATCTTCTTACATAGTTGACTCCTCCCACAAATCCACAATATTATGCATAAGTGCTTGTAGATATGTATCTACAAGCACTTATGCATAATAGGACTGGACACTCCAATTATAAAGGTAACGAGGAGGCTGATGCTCTGGCAAATAGGGGAGCGGACATAGCTACCTAGGGGCCGGAGCTTCACTGTCTCCTAGCTAATAGTATTGTCAAATCAACACTTTACCAAAGAATGCTTAACAATGCCACTGAACTCTGGTTATCTACCCCAGGACAAAGACATTCAAAAGCACTCATTTCAGGATTCTCTTCAACACACTCTAAGCGGATCCTAACAATGAGCAGGAATAACCTTAGGATTCTTACTAGAATCTTAACTGGTCACTGTAGACTCAATAAACATCTATGCACGATGAATCTATCGGAAATGTACCTATGCAGGTTCTGCATGGATGAACATGAAACACCGATGCATCTACTTACAGAATGTGGCCCATTAATGCAAACAAGAGTAAAGAAAATAGGTTTGCATATTGCTGATCAAAAGCAAATCAGAGACACCGATCCACAAAGGATTTTACAGTTCTTCCAGGAGATAGGACTATGGAATGACATCTAGCAGGCAAAGTATCACAATGGACTACTATTGAGTCGACGTGAGAGGGTCTCTAGATGGGTTATAATAAAAAAAAAAAAAAAAGATATGTATCTAACTATAGGTACATAAGTGCTTGTAGATATGTATCTAACTATAGGTACATAAGTGCTTGTAGATATGTATCTAACTATAGGTACATAAGTGCTTGTAGATATGTATCTAACTATAGGTACATAAGTGCTTGTAGATATGTATCTAACTATAGGTACATAAGTGCTTGTAGATATGTATCTAACTATAGGTACATAAGTGCTTGTAGATATGTATCTAACTATAGGTACATAAGTGCTTGTAGATATGTATCTAACTATAGGTACATAAGTGCTTGTAGATATGTATCTAACTAAAGGTACATAAGTGCTTGTAGATATGTATCTAACTATAGGTACATAAGTGCTTGTAGATATGTATCTAACTATAGGTACATAAGTGCTTGTAGATATGTATCTAACTATAGGTACATAAGTGCTTGTAGATATGTATCTAACTATAGGTACATAAGTGCTTGTAGATATGTATCTAACTATAGGTACATAAGTGCTTGTAGATATGTATCTAACTATAGGTACATAAGTGCTTGTAGATATGTATCTAACTATAGGTACATAAGTGCTTGTAGATATGTATCTAACTATAGGTACATAAGTGCTTGTAGATATGTATCTAACTATAGGTACATAAGTGCTTGTAGATATGTATCTAACTATAGGTACATAAGTGCTTGTAGATATGTATCTAACTATAGGTACATAAGTGCTTGTAGATATGTATCTAACTATAGGTACATAAGTGCTTGTAGATATGTATCTAACTATAGGTACATAAGTGCTTGTAGATATGTATCTAACTATAGGTACATAAGTGCTTGTAGATATGTATCTAACTATAGGTACATAAGTGCTTGTAGATATGTATCTAACTATAGGTACATAAGTGCTTGTAGATATGTATCTAACTATAGGTACATAAGTGCTTGTAGATATGTATCTAACTATAGGTACATAAGGAACCTGAATTTTACTAAATCTTGAAATTAATATTAGAAATGATATATCATCTTTTTTCTTTGTTTTTATGTAAGTAAATAAAACTTCACTCATAGAGTCGTAATCTCCATACTAATATTTTTACTCCTCACTTAACCAAGGGGATATAGTGGGGAGTTATGATTTCGCAATTTTTAAGGCTATTTTTTATTGCAGATAATCAACTAGTATCATGCTGAGATTGTATTCTGAAAGTTTCATCACAATGTATCTGTGTGTGTGTGTGCTATGTGCTGTATGCTGTGTGTTATGTGCTGTGTGCTGCGTGCTATGTACGGCGTGTTTATTTTACTCTATCGATTACAGACTACATAAAGAACTCATTCGATTCTTTTCAAATTTAGCAAATATGTATATCTAATACTCGCTTAGACCCCATTAGATTTTGAAGGTTATATAAATATTGCTTCTTTTCTTCTTCTTCTTCTTCTGCTTTAGTTAGGACTGTGTCCTGTTATTCTCGGAGCCTGCTCTTGTGAGGTGGACGTCCAGCTATCCTTCCATCATCGCTTGGGTGGTTTTCCAGAGGGTCTGCCATTTGTTATCTCCCCATCCGCTGCCATCCTCACCACTCGATCCAAACTGAATAGTGCTTCTCAATTTTTTTAACCGTCAAATATTTCAAAGTGGCCCCAAGCTCAGGAAAATATTTTTTTTTTTATTTTCAAATTGGTAAAAAAGCACATCACTTTCATAAAATGGCATTAACAAAATCATTTCATGAAAATGCTGAATATATCCATACAAAATTTCAACACTTTATAGAATGACTTGTTAGTGAGGAGTTTAGCGTTGACCACAACCCACACGTTTTTTAACACGGAAGGAAAATATTTTGATTTCAGAATATCATCATTAAGTAGTTAATTGTTTAAACTAAGATAAAATTTTTATTTTATTTTATTAACGCTTTAAAAAACATTCACATAAAAAAGAGAATAATCAATTATCAAAGAATCAATATTTCCTTGAACAAGTACATATACATCCACATACATTCCCCACATTATGTATAAATACATTGAGTTATCTTTTCTTGAGCTAAATGACAAGTTTTGTAGGGGGGCTGATTAGATATCCTTACTCCATTTGATTTAATATGATTAGATATTAAATCAAATGGAGTCAGTGAGTATTAGATATATTAATTTTAGAAATTTGAAAAGAGTCGAATGAGTACCTACTTTAGTCTATAATCGATAAAGTATAATAAACACCCTGTACATAGTACAAAGCACACACATACAGATTTATTGTGATGAAACTTTCAGAATACAATCTCAGCATGATACAAGTTGACAATCTGCAATAAAAAAATACCCCACTAGGTACATCCCCTTGGTGTAGTAAGGAGTAAAAAAGCATATGTAAACACTAATTTGTAATGTAATAATATTATGAAAATTCAGAGACGATATTGCTTTTTTTAAACTATTAAGTAAGCAATACTAAAACAAATTTTATGTTCGACGATTTCAAAGCAACGTTTGGTAGGTCCTTTAACGGTTTTACGTTTAACAATCGGCAAACATCAGAACCTCGAGGAAGTTTCCAGAAGGACATGTCGAGTTTTCGTTTACTTTGACTTTCTTAACGTCAGTCACGTTTACTTTTACGTACGAATGGAAGCCGTCGCAAACTGTTAAAGAATCAAACATCCAGTTTACCACGAGTTTGTCAAAACTTACAGTTTAATTTGATACGATAATAAACTTCACGAACTAAAGAGGTAGACTTTTCTTCGAATAACCCGAGATTTCTGTAAGTTTTTACTGTATGTGTAGAGGCAATCATAGTACATCATGTCTAAAGTCTTCTGAATGGCAGGTAACTAACCGAAAACTTTATCCGATAGTAAAGAATCGGGTTTTATGGCTCGGATGGTAAAAGTGTAAGGATCTGTGACTAGTAAATCAAGACAGTATAAGTTACGGTTCTGTTAGGGTGTACCTACTAAAACAGAAAAAAATAACTTACCGGAAAAGTCACCGATTTAAAAAAAATAAGGGAATGAAAAAACCTACTGCTTTATTTTTACATTCGAATTCAATCTTTCTGAGAGCTTATTTCACTGTATAAAGAAATTGATTTCGCTTTAATTATTCTGACGTTTAGACAAAATTCTGCATTTTAGCAACATGACATTATCAAATCCACATTTTTCTATCAACTGAGTCAAAGATCCGGGTTCGTTTCCCGGTAGATACACAGTTTTGAATTGTTTTCAGTCTGGATCTGTGGAAAGATTAATATAAGTCTCCAGAATGTGGCAACTTGTTATTGAGTGCGTGTTTAATTAATATTTGATATAGTACTTGTAAGATACCCGAGAACCTAGTTAAAAATATAATTCTTTCGTTTATTTGGAACAATCAACAATCGTTGGTTATGTTTGTTTTTCATGGTCATGTTCGTATATACAAACATATGTAGAGATAGGAAATATTCAAATGAATGGGCACTCCGAGCAGAGTTTTCAATGACACAGAAATAACTAGCTCATATGCAAATTCCCCCACCGATATCCGCCAAAAGAGTTTTGATTTCATTTTTCAACAAACATTCCTCAAAAGGTATTCAACGTCCAAAAACTCGGGTGATAGCTTGATCAGGACAATAATATATGTAAATTGTACAATTAAATTATTGTGATGCAGTAATTTTTCAGTTATGCTATAAACCATTGTAGCGAGAGTCAAGGAGGCAGCCCCTCTGACTCTACTATATATATCCCCACCAATGACTAGCTCAGACAGTTTTCCTTGCGCCTCCGTCAAATAAACAACATGTAATCAGAACACGCATTTTTATTTCGTTCCACTAAATAGGTAGTCTCAATATGACTCAAATACCTATAGTGGTGACTCCGACATGATATACCTACTTATCTATAGTGGTGACCCCGACGTGATCTACCTACTTATCTATAGTGCTGAATTCCGACGTGATATACCTACTTATCTATAGTGGTGACCCCGACGTGATATACCTACTTATCTATAGTGTTGACTCCCGACGTGATATACCTACTTATCTATAGTGGTGACCCCGACGTGATATACCTACTTATCTATAGTGGTGACTCCCGACGTGATATACCTACTTATCTATAGTGGTGATTCCCGACGTGATATACCTACTTATCTATAGTGGTGACCCCGACGTGATCTACCCACTTATCTACATAAAGTGTTGACTCCCGACGTGATCTACCTACTTATCTATACCATTATTGTATTGGAGTTGAAATTAAGAGAAAACAAAAAATTATCTATTTAAGTATGCTATGTTTTATGTACCCGATCGCTGTGGCGTAGTGGTATGCAATGCCGGCGCGGTTGGGGTTCGTTTGGGTTCGATTACAGCCAATATAAAATTTTATTAAATACAATTCATATCTACGCAATTATGGCTATTTATTTTGGGTGAATGTAGGTGGAGTAATGGGTGCTTGCTCGAGATAGACAAAATGTGGTTTACGCTTATGCTATTTACCTACTCTGTAAAGGACATGGCCTGATGGTGTCTTACGGCCAACGTTGTTTTGTGTTGGAAATATATTCCTTGTGAACTTGTCAATTTGGAGTTTTTATATTTGCCAATCCCGTAACTTACATGGCGTGATGGTATTTACTTATTTTTTATTTATTTTTTTAGGTAAAAAACAGTGGTTACAGAAACAAATAATTGGTACGATTCAGTTTGGAAAAAAATGACGAATAGATTCTATAAAAATAATGATGCGGATCTGAATAAAAAGGCTACAGATGACGAAAACTGAATGCAATTGACAATAATTAATATCATTTATTGAAAATATATGATTATAAAGTACCATATTCTTTTATAAATATAGATCGTTCATTCACAAAAAATACACGTTACTGCTATACTTTCCAGGTAAAGAATTTCTTAGGAAAGTATTGGAAAGATAGGTTCATTTACGAGCCTACCATGAGGATGTGTGGAGGAAGGAACTCTGCCATACATCAAGGCATTCATAAAAGACACAAAAAAAATCCTACGCACTCTCGAGCTGATACTGAATTTCTCTTAAAAATTATATTTTTTTACTCCTCACTAACCCAAGGGGATATAGAGGGGAGTTATGAGTTCGCAATTTTTAAGGTTATTTTTTTATTGCAGACTATCAACAAGTATCATACTGAGATTGTATTCTGAAAGTTTCGTCACAATGTATCTGAGTATGTGTTGTACGGCGTGTTTATTCTACTTTATGGATTAAAGACCAAAGTACTGATTCAATTATTTTCAAAGTTTGCACATTTTTATATCTAATATTCGCTTAGAACTCATGATTTTGAAGGGTATCTGAATAGTGTTTCTCAATTTTTTCAACTGTCAAATATTTCAATGTGACCCCAAGCTCAAGAAACTTGAAATTTGCTATATTTATTTTCATTTTTTTCAAAAAACACATTGCTTTCATAAAATGGCATTGAAGAAATATCAATTATTCATAATAAAATAAAATCAAAAATAATTAATATGTCACAACGATTCCGAAGCGATTTGAAAATTCATAAATGTACCTTTTACAAGACAAATGAAAAAAAAAATACATTTATATGGAAATAAGGAATTTCAATTGAGCCCCAGACAAAATAAAACAGATAAATGATTTTAAAAGGTTCAAACAAAGACTAAAAAAACATTTTACAATCTAAATGTGATGTATGTATTGATATAACCAACATTGTTTCGAACTGCCCGTTTTCTATTTTTTTATGTATATTTGTTTTTTGTTGTACCTACATAGTTTTTTTTACCGTTGTATAACTATGTATTTTATTGTATTATCCAATATCTAATAATTCTCTCATCAAGCACAAGGTTTACTATATAAATATCATAATGTATTATATAAATTTAATTGTAATGTTGTAAAACAAAAAAAATGTTTAAATAAAAATCAAAAAGAATAACGAACTCATTTCATGAAAATGAGTTTGTAATTCAATACAAATTTTGGATACTTTGTGGAGTGACTTGTTAGTGCTGACTTTTAGCGTTGGGCACAACCCATTCGTTTTTGTAAGTCGAGATAAGTAGGCACAACATGTGAATAAGCCAAAATGCTTCCTGAGCCGTAGGTATATGACTGTGTGTATTATTATCAGGAACTCAGCGATGATCAGTCAGTATGGATATGATGTATCCCTTTGTTCCCAATGGGGGAATGTTTACAATTTTCTGCGATGCGTAATTTTTGTTTGATGTTTGAGAGACAGATCGTAAGCACAACAGAATAAATTATTTATTCATCCGATGTCGGCTCGGAAACTGTTGAACTGACGGTACAACATGAAGGATTTAACGTCAGAAGCGGAAGAAAAATACGCATACCATATTCGTTATATTATGAAGATTTCTCAGTCGTAGATGTATAAGTATAATATATTAGTCATCCTGGGATTTTGCGTCAGATATTTAATTTTTAAAACACATTTTTTCTTCTACATATTCTCAGTCATCTCTTCACTGCTGGATGGCCTCCTTCAACTTATCTCACCTTTCTCTATCCTAGGTTTCCCTGCACCACTCCGTTTCAACGACTGTAACTATGTCATCAGCCCATCTTTTCTGGTGTCGACTTACCCCTCTTTTGTCTTCCAAGGTCTCCAATATAAAATTCGTGGTGCCCATGTTTTCTTATGGTTATACTGAAAATAAATTTGATATGAATATAAATTTGATATGGATGATTAAATTTTTCTATGAATATGATAATTATTTTATTGAATTTTTATCAAATGCATATTCGCAAACTTTGGATTTTTTCCCTGTCGGGGGTCAAATGATATTTTTTTGATAAACTTTGTGCGAGAATACTGTCACCTCATTTATAACTGTTGATTTCTTTGTAAACCAACTTCTCAATAGATGACGTTACAAAAAAAAGGTTTCTTCGTTACTTCATAGATGGCAATAGTAATAATGTCCTTATTTCAGGCGAAATACTCATTATTAAAAATTTCGAAAATTGCATTGATAAGGGAACTTAATAAAAAGGCATAATTAGTGAACGTTGCGCATGACAGATCGTAAACCCTGTAGGTGCCTTGAGTTCCTGGTTCTTCTATAATAGAGAGATGTTTAAAAATTTGTCAAAAAAAAATATAACATTCCATATTTTTCTTATTCATTGTGTTACGACTAAATGTCCTGTTGTTCACGGCTCCTGTTCCTGAGATAGAAGACTAGCTTTCCCTCTATCTTTTTGCGGTCTTTATGGAGATCTGTTGAATGTATGTAGATATTTGGTCCGCAATTCTTATCACTCTAGTCGGGTCCGCTCTGTCTACATGGTCCTTTCAGTGGCGTCTTCTATTTCTTTCCCATCGCACGACATCTTCTGCATTGAAGACCTTCCGAATTTTCGTACTTACTCGTATTTCGTACTGTCTCTCGTGGTTATTCTCGCGATGGGTCGGAGAGTTTTAATTTTGGTGATTCTAAGGATACTCTTTGTTTTGAGGTGACGGATCTTGTTTTTAAACAATATGTCATGATCGGTCTTATGGAAGTTTTGTCTTTAAATCATCTCCCTTCTAAGAACATACGATATGGTGTGATCTTTTAATTTTACAAAAAAAATCTCTTTACTTCATGTTTTGGTGTATGTACTTACTTACTTTACTTTTCGTTTGGCCTTCTTCTCTCTCCGGTGTAAAACTTCTTCGCCCGTGTGTGGGTTGCGTCACAAAAGTAGGCTAAATCCTTAGCTCCAACCCCGCCAGCCATTCCACCGCCTCTGGGGTCGCCCTGTTGATGTCCTGGCGGTCAGCATTGAACTTTTTGGTGTATGCAAAGAGTTTTTTTTTTTTTTTTAAAATGAATATGTCCTTGTTAAACAAGTACATATACATCTTCCTACGTTCCCTAAACTAAGCATAAATGCTTGTCCTATAGGTGAACGAGATCGGTCGAGGCAGGATTCGAACTCGCGACCACTGGATTACTAACCCAGCGCGCTAACCGCTCTGCCATCCACCCATCCGAAGTTATAACAGAATATCCATCTATTTTACTTTTTGTTAAAAAATTAAAATATGTATCCCAAAAAATTATTTATAATTATGTGAAATAATCAAAAGTCCTCTTTTCTATTATATACTAGGCATGCCTTTTAAGTTCTGTCGTTTACATATTTACCGGCAGCTTTGAATTTGGAACTGTTTGATATTCAAATTTGTTTGAATTTAGAATCTCAAAACAATTGAAAGTATTAGGATTAATGCTATCGTTTAGTCATTGCGTCGTTTTGAATCTGTCAGGTCACGTACGAAAATGAATCTTACTACGGAAAATGTCCGTGCAATAATTTTCTACAACTTTAAAAGAGGCCTAACACGGCTTCAGTGTTTTGAAGAGATAACATCTGTGTTCCAAGATGAAGCTCCATCTCTGCGGACTGTCGAACGCTGGTATTTAGAATTTCAGCGTGGACAAACCAGTCTAAGTGACAAATCTCGTAAAGGACGTCCAAAATCCGCCTTCACTGAAGAAAACATCATTGCTGTGAGACAACTAATACTCGAAGATCGTCATGTGACATATCGAGAGATAGAAGCGTTAATAAGCATCTCAGGGACAACCATTCACAAGATATTGCATATGGCACTTGGTGTGAGAAAGCTAGTTTGCCGTTGGATCCCGCATTTGCTTTCCGACGACAATAAGGAGGCCCGCGTCAGATGGTGTAAGAAAACTCTTCAAAGGTTCAACCGAGGAGAGTCAAATCACGTCTACGACATCGTCAGTGGTGACGAATCTTGGATCTATGCCTACGATCCTGATTTAAAACAACAATCTACAGTCTGGGTCTTCCAAGATGAGCCAAAGCCGACTAAAGTTGTTCGCTCTCGAAGCACTTCAAAGAAGATGGTGGCCACGTTCGTTGTGAAAACCTGTCATGTTGCGACAATTGCACTCGAAGATCATAGAAAGGGTAATGCTGAGTGGTATACGATAGTTTGTTTACCACAAGTCATCGCCGAACTTCGGAAATCTAACCCAAAGCGACGCATCATCGTACACCATGATAACGCAAGCTCACACAGCGCTCGTCGAACTATTCAGTATTTGAAGCAGGAAAACGTAGAAATTCTTGACCATCCTCCATACAGTCCTGACCTAAGCCCTAACGATTTCTTCACATTTCCTAAAATTCAGAAAAATTCTCGCGGTCAAACGTTCCAGTCCAGTGAAGAAGCAGTCGACGCTTTCAAGACAGCCATATTGAACACCCCTATTTTGGAGTGGAATAAATGTTTCGAGCGAATGGAAAAGTGTATTAAACTACGCGGTGAATACTTTGAAAAACAATAAAAGATACTTTAAGATTATAGTAGTGTTATTTTCTTCAAACGACAAAACTTAAAAGTTATGCCTCGTATTCCACTGCTTAGTGGAATAGTTCTTATCCACTGGAAGTTGGTAATGATAGATTGTATTCATTTTGTCAGTGCCAACATATACTAAATTGTCTATTTTTCATATTTTTTGTTGTAGTATGTTTCACTATTGTATCGTTGTATTTTTTTTTGTATGGTTATTGTGGATTTTGAATAAATAAATAAATATAGTATGATTTAAAAATATATACTTGTTTAATGAACAGAAAATACTATTGTTGCATATTTTTCCAAGTTAAAGATATTTTCAGTATATTTTTCGTTTCGGAAATACAAAAGAGTTAAAGGAGCTTCAAAATATTTACGAAGAAAATTTACTGAGAAATTCAAAAATGACATGTAAAATATTCACTTATTCATTGCACTATCGTCTTCTGTAGCACATGGCCTAGACAAATGTGAATTATTGAACACTTCTGGGACACAGTAGAGAGAGAGTCTTACCCACGTCCATGTGAATAGATACTGGGTACTTGCATTTTAAAGGAAAAACATTCAAGATATGTTGTCCCAGGTGGCAGTAGAGTCAACAACTTTAATAAAATCTTCGTTTATAAATTATTATATTGAATCAAAATGTATCATACAGATGGAGTTTCAATAATGAAACAAAATAATCGAATGAAATAATAAATAAATAATGAAGTCTAGGTGATAAGTATTCAGCGAGTTGAGTTTATTAACCAACTAACATATACTGCCTCTGAAGTACTCCTGGGAGGCGAGTCTGGTCAAACAATGAAATCAAAACCGAAATTAAATTGGATTTTTCCGTCGGGAGTCAATGATATTTTTGACAATTTTTTAACATCTCAATAGAGACGAAGTTGGAATAGTATAGAAGAACCAGGAACTCAAGGGATTACGACCTATCATCCGCTGGTTTTACTTACATGGGAAAGTTTTACTTACTTGGGATCGATTGTGACTAACGTAAATGACACATCCACTGAAATTAAGCGAAGGATATATACTGCAAACAGATGCTTCTTTGGTCTGAGAAGACATCTGGCATCTCGGATGATGTCTAGAAAATCCCAAGTCACAATCTACAAAACGTTGCTACGCCCCGTACTTACTTATGGTTCTGAATCCTGGGTATTGAGTAAAAAAGTTGAATTGTTTCTACTTGTGTTCGAGAGAAAAATACTCAGAAGGATATTCAGGCATGTGCAGGTAAACGGAGCTTGGAGAATACGACGCAATGATGATATCTACGATATTTATAATAAGCCCAACATTATAAAGGTGATAAAAATAGGGAGGCTGCGATGGGCAGGACACGTGGAAAGAATGGGCGATGAAAGAGTGCCAAAAAGGGTCCTGCATACAAAGCCACAAGGCAGACAAAGCGTTGGTAGACCCAAGCTCCGATGGCTGGATGGCGTGCAGCGGGATGTGGAGGCTGTTGGTGTAAGGAACTGGAGGGGTGCATGTCAGGATAGAGGGAGATGGCGAGGAATGCTGGAGGAGGCCAAGGCCCGCAATGGGCTGTGGAGCCATTGATGATGATGATCGACTGGTTTACGTGATCACTTTATGTGCTGGCGCAACGTTCACAAACCATGACTTCTTATTGAGTTCCCTCATCAATGCAATTTAAAAAATTCTATATATTTGAATAATAAGATGTTTTAACTATCGCAATCTATGAAGAAACGAAGAATCCTTTTTGTAACGCCATCTATTAAGAAGTTGTTTTTTTCTCTATAGATGGTGTCCAACTTCTTAATAGATGGAGTAACAAAATGGTTTTTTCGTTACTTCATGGATGGCGATAGTATAAACACCTTATTTTCAAACGATCTGTTTCTCATTATTAAAATATACAGAACTTTAAAAATTGCATTGATAAGCCTTGAGTTCCTGGTTCTTCTACAATATTCCAACTTCGTCTCTATTGAAATATTATTTTTTTTTCAATAGTATCATTAATATTACATTTTATCTTGAATTGCTTCTTAGGCAATTTAAAATCGAGCCATTGTACGAACAAAATACATTTTGAGACACATCCGATATAGAGTTGCTAGAATTTATAAATAATATTTATTGTTTTCTAAATCAAAACTGAGAATGGATTGTAATACTGTGTTCTTATTAAGGAGTCAGGTGTCTAACAAACTAAGACAAAAGACGGACTTCCTTTGTTGTTTATGAAAAACTAATCAGCTTTAAGCCAGTTCACAAGTGAAATCTCTTCAATTTATAGTGTAGATCATACAGATGCAAAATTTCAGCAAACGCTGTACACTAAATATATAAAAACATGATAATACTCACAGTATATAATATACATACACTTCGTTTAGAATTTGCACACAAGTAAATAAAAAAAAGGAGGGCACCCTTGTCAAAGTTATCTTCACCTTGTAATTAAGAAAAAGTAAAATAATAAGTTGAAGAAAAATGAAATCGATCAAATAACGCCTGAATATTATGCAACATGTACAACAGTCACAACACAAGTTCATAAAAATACAAAATCATTTTTATCAGAATATTTTCATCGTTTATAAGTACACAAATTTTGGAATCTTCAGAGCTCAAACTGGTTGGAAATTAATTGAAAATCGATGGCAAAATTCCAGTGCAGAGAAGTGAAAGATGAATTAAAAGGGTGTAGAAATGCTTGTAAATTGTGAAATTCACTGTTTATACAATGCATAGGAGAAATATATCAATAAAAATATATACGAGGAAAGAAGAAGAGATGCCCAATAAATAGTACCTACATGTTATCAAAAAAAAATGTTTTAAAGTAAAAATATCATTCATTCCACTGCCAAATTGTTGTCTTTCGATGAAAATATAATCTAAAACGACGAATTATGATAAACGATATTTGACATTTAAAAGCCCGATACTGCGTTTAGATTGGAATGCCGCTCGAAAACGTTCAGTGAAATTGGTGTTAAAAACGTCATAATCTGCAACATCAGGTACATCCGACACTCGACGTCGAGTGTTATATCTGAACACAGCTCCAGGCAGACGATGTCCAGATGCGATCTCATTAGCTGCAGTGTATGCAAATCTTTCACCGTTCATCCGAGCTATATGGTCTTTCCAGAATCTTCTTCAAGATGTACTCCACCGAAAAAAGTTATCTTCTTTGGTTTCAGTCTTGGGGATTGGTTGGCAGCAAAGCGATGCATCCCTTCGTCCACTCCGCTCGATCTTCAGCGACCCTCATCAACTCTGTGTAGGAGATATACATCATGTCCTCGCAAACCTGCTGCAGATACTCCCGGCGGGGATGTCCTCTACCAGTTGTTCTTTCAACCCTTCCCTCCAAGATGATGTGTAAGAGATGTCTCCCAACCATGTCTCCCAACCATACAAAATGTTACACATTTTTCGTGTATCTACGTTTCGGACACAAGCTCCAAGGGTTTTATTAGCAAAGATCACAAGACCTTTATTTCTGATAATAAGTGCTATAAGAAGTGCTTTGGTTCGAACAGTGTCAGCCCGTACTTCTACAGCATACGTCATAAACGGTTTTTTCATAATCGAATATTTTTATTATTGCATATGCGCAAACATTGGATTTTTTTCCCTGTCGGGAGTCAAAGGTATTTTTTAACAGATTTTTAATTATCTCAATAGAGACGAAGTTGGAATATTTACTCTAGGAGAACTGGCTGTAGTAAGAATTTCTTATTTTCAAGCGAAAAGAATTTCAGTATTACAATATGTAGAACTTTCAAAATTGAATTGATAGGGATCTCATTAAAAAGGCATAATAAATTGGTAAACGTTGCGCAAGCGCATAAAGTGATCACGTAAACCAGCCGATGACAGGTCGTAAGCCCTGTAGGTGCCTTGATTTCCCGGTTTTTTCATAATTCATATTTTATTTTAATGTTTTTTTCTTAGATTATACCTTGGTTTACCTTGTATACCATGTTTTTTTTATTATCATGTCACGTATAAAGGTACTTATGTTTAAGTGTAGGTATTTGTATTGTGATAAAACGAAGTTTCAATGAAAGCTGTACATTTAGGTATAAATTAAACTAAATAAACATTGACAAGCATCAACATTTTCATTCAATTCGCCAACATGATTGCTTTGTGTCAACCGTCACTTCACAGTCAACGACTACTCATATATAATCAACACATATTAAAAAACTAAATCGGTAAATACTGTAATATTTCAAATAAAACATAGGTACAATATATTGGATTGTATCAACATATACGAGTATGTAGATGTATGATGGACACGTTAAATATAATGCATTGACGTTCCTATAAATAAATAGAATGATAAATACGAAAGTACAAAATAAAATACTACACATATTAATACAATACAAGTGAGTGGACTTTTGTGGGGCATATTTGATAACTGAATCCGAATGTGTATAATATGTTTATATCTAGAAAAATCTAAATTACATTCATATGAGTACCCGTGGAATGATCTTTTAATCGCAAAACGACGACAGATTAATTTCTATTATATTAATAAGTATAGAAAACTCTTCGAAATGAATGTTTGTGCTCCTGTGACAGTAAAAAAACAAGAGGTCTGTGCACAACGACAATATTTAAATCTCCCCTGAAAACAAGAGTATATACACATTTTTCCCTGAGTGAATTTTAATAGCCAAAATTCTGTTTTATAATATATTCGTCAAACAAAATAATAGCGTTTTAGCAATTGAAATATTTTATTATAGAAAAATCTTCGTCTAAAGAAAAGTAAACAGCTCTAGTTGATGCAATTTACATATATTATGATATTAATATAATTTTCAACATATACATATACGATGCACACTAAAAGTCACGATGAAACTTACTAGATATATGTAATTTAATTCAAAATTTATTTTCTTATTGCCTACTTAGTAAATTTCTACTCAGTATGTTATTTTAAATAACATTATAATACTTTTATGATTCATACATTTTAATGACATACCTTTATACCAGGAGCGTGCTTAGGACCATGCAAACCCTGAACAAACTTTTTTGGATAGTGATTTTACGCTTATATTTCGATGGGTTTATTCCAAAATATTGTATGTCCACTTTAGATAGTTATGTGATTTATTGCAAGAAAAAAATATGTTTGCATTTGCGAAATCAAAAGAACCACTAAAAATATAAAATTATTTTTTAACACTTATTCATAGGTAGATTTAAGAGTATTTTTAATATTAAGTAAAATATATAGTTTTAATAATAAAATTGGATATATTATTATTGTCTTTCACACTTTTTGCGAAATACAACAAAACACCAAAAACGCGGAATTATATTAGACAAGCTTTCTTTTGAAGAGATCACAACACGAGTAGTTTAATTTTAAGATGTTCATTATTCCGATCATAGAATTATAAGGTAATTCTGATGTTATTTTTTTATCAAAGTATGTATTTAAATATTGAATAAAAATACACATTTTCAGATATGAATTTTTGTTGGAATGATAGATTTTTTTTCGAACATAATTACTAACCAGTTAACATACCCTAGTACTAAATAGACATTCGCTATTTGAAGCCTAATAATGAAATACAGAGTGAGATTTAATTCCGATAAAGGAATACTATTTCTGTGAAAGAGAAAGCGATACAATAGGAAACCATATGTATATATTCCTATACTCGTATTAAAGCAGCGAACAGGTTACGATGTAATGCTTCAAATGGTATAAAATTTTAAATTCGAACAAATGGTATAACATCTTATAATATTTGAACAGACGCGCGTGATGTTTCTGTTATTTATATATGTCATTTTCATCTCATTTATTTATATTTTATGTATTTATTTACGATATTTGTCGAGAAAGCTTGGGTTTTTAGGTTCTTTAAATAAATTCGCTACTGATATATAATTTTTTCTATGTTTAAAGGTGAACTGCTTGATAATGTGATATATATTTACAAAATTTGTTTTTAAGTGTCTTCGATTAGTATGTCTTCTTCTTCTTCAATGGCTCTACAGCCCATATCGAGCCTTGGCCTCCAGCAACTTCCTCCTCCAACCTCTCCTGTCACCTGCTGTGACCCTCCAGTTTGGCACATTCAGAAGCTGGGATGCGTCCCTCCCAATATCATCTTCCCATCGCAGCCTCGGTCTCCCGACATTTCTTTTGCCACCTGGGTGCCCCTCTAAGACTCTTTTTGGTACCCGTGATGATAGCATTCTCTGAACATGCCCGGCCCATCTTAGCCTGCTTAGTCTTATATGTTCAGACAGTTTGGGTGCTTTGTAAATGCTGTACAACTCATTGTTGTATCTAATTCTCCATGTTTGTCCATCATTCACGGGTCCCAGGATTTTACGCAGCACTCTTCTCTCAAAGATGTCCAGCATCTCCGCAGACCTTATTGTCAGTGTCCAAGCCTCACACCCATATGACACAACAGTCCTGATGATTGTTTTATATAGGGTTACTTTTGATTAGTATGTAGTAAAATGCAATTATTAGGGAAAAAGTACAAAAGTAGATAAGGTACACTATCTAGCACCTGAATACTTTATAAAATTTTTAAAAGTCGAAAGTTTCAAATGGTAGAAAACACTTTTACCGTGAAATATTCAGCAACCGATTCGGAATGGCATTTGTTTCTGACACAAACTCAACAATTTCACTGAAACGTTGTTCAACCGAGATCACATTTAATATTTTCTTAAAGTTTGATGACACTGACTTAAGACCGACATAAACTAAGTTTGGAAAAGTTTCGGATATTAATCTGGAACAGAAATTAAACACCAAAGACTAGAAAGCGGAGTAGACTTGGAGAACGAGAGAAACAGCAAAAAAAATGTACGTACTTTATGGTTCCGTGAAGTTATCAACCGAAACTTGGTATTCAGAAAAAAATAATTGCACTAATGAATAAGTTTTAAAATGATTTTGATTTTCATTTGAACAGAGATTCTTAAAAATGGTAACATGGATGATAAAAATAAACCTATTATTTTTAAATCTTGATTATTAAATGTTGTAGGTAAGTATATATACATATTACTACACCATAATATATCTAACGGGGTAGGGAAAAAGTTTCGTGTCATTTCTTCGATTTCTACTCCCAGTGAATGATACAGGCTGGATCCTTGCCGTGCTCTTCCATAGGTAAGAATTTTTTGGGACCAGTAGAAACAGTAGGTATGAATTTTTATTGCTCACACAGTAAAAATTTCATTAAGCAATACTTCTGTTGAAAAATATTTCATTATTTACCGCCGGGTAATGGATGTATTTGCATGGATAAATTGTGATGTGTTTCATTGAAAATACATAACTTTTATTTTTATTAAATACAAGTTCTGATATTATTAGGTATATTATTTAATATAGTTTCTGATTTTATTAATAATCTCTACTTGTCTATCGACCGGGTAAATTATTTTGATATGAAAGGAGATTGTATCTCAATAATCAGTGAATAATTGAAACTAAATTATGGAATATTCCAAGGAATTGTAGATACCAAGCATGCCAAGAACTTTGCTATTGCACATATCAAATTTAACTACACGTAGTGTTCTGAGTAATTATGCGAATTAAGGTGTATCTGTTTAGTCAGATGCAAAGCTATTTGCAGTTTGTTGAGCACGTTTACATGTCATTTGTCATGTCTCTCATATTATTATTTCTCAAGATGAACCTTGTTTATTCATCTAACAAGACAGTTTGATATTAAATTTTATATAAATGTGTATTTATAATACAAATACTTAAATATTATTTACTCTGTTATTGTACAATATCAATGCAATTAAATTATTAAATGTACGCGACAGAAGACACGAAAGAAACATAAATTCTACAAAGGGTGAACTCAAAAGATAATAATATTTATTTTTCTATGAGTTGTATTGAAATAATGAATGATGAAAGGTTAATTGGAAACAAATAATAGAAAATGCTAGCATTTACATAATATGAAGCTTGATTTTTAACTAATAATGACTATGAGTTCCCAAGTCAGTCGTATTTGTAAGAAGTTGTTTTTATGTATTTATCTATAGGTATATCCTTTGAATATTAAGATACTTCTGATTTCTAAAGCTAATATAACTTATTTCTTTATTGCCTCATTCTCATTGCCTCTTACCAGTTTATCTGGGGTCGGCACATCTGGTACGCAAACTCCAGACCTTTCGATCTTGCGTCATCTCTTGAGTTACTTGCACTTCCATCAGCTCCCTCTCAATATTTGTCCATCAGGTGGACTGTGGTCGGCCTCTAGTCCTGGACTGAGTGGCTATGTCCAGTGCGATTTTAGCCACGTGATCCTCATTTCGCCTGGTAGTGTGTCCGTACCATTGGAGTCTGGTCTTCTTAAGTTTATCCGGAATAGGCGCGACCCCGAATAAGCCACAATATTCTTGTACGCTCCAAACTCCGTTTTCCCTCCTCTCTCTCTCTCTCTCTCTCTCTCTCTCTCTCTCTCTCTCTCTCTTTCTCTCTCTCTCTTTCTCCATCGTTATTTAAAGTTCTCAATAAAGAGACTATATCGTAATATCGAATATATAACTATATAATAAGTTTCATATACAATAAAGTCAAGTATACTATGAAAAGTGCTATTTCCACATACATAGATGTGTCAACTGAAAAGTTCATAAATTATTGATAAATTTGAAAAATATTCTTAAATTTTTCCCTCTCTTAAATTCTTGTGTTATGTTACATATTTCGCACCTTTATTTTCATAGTGACACTATACAAAATTGTAAATATTAGATTTTTAATTTTTATAACCAGCTATGTATTTTAGATGAACGCTATCTATTGAATACAGAAACACCAGATCACTCGATCAAATATTTACCACCAATCGGTATTATTGCGATTTGTAATAATACCGATATAAAAATGATATAAAAGTTAGCATTGTTTTTACATTACAGTGAAGTATCATCAATGATTATTTATATTTCAACAGGGACTAATTTTTGTAAGAAGAAATTGTAATTTTTCAAGTTAAAGTTTGGAAAATAAAAATGAACTATAATTTTAACTTTGCTTACACCACGTGTCGATTGAATTTGCGACCGGTTTCGGAACTAACCGTTCCCTCCTCAGGCAATATTTTTTTCTTAAAATGTACCACAAAGATAAAAATACGATATTTGATAATATTGGAAAAATAAGACTGATTGGGGAACTCAAGGTATGCCATCTTTTGTGAACTTTGCGATAGCAAATTATTTTATGATGTCATATTAATTATTTTTCTAGCATGAATATCAAAAGTTTATTGTGTAGAGACAAACATTTAAAGGATCAAAAACAATATTGATGCAGCGTATACTAACTAGCCTTTTCGAAAATATGGCATCAGATCAACGTACCTCGGCAATACAAATATGAATAATGTAATGGAAAAACATTCATTCAATCACATGCTATTAAATTGTTTTATAAAACAAACGACATAAAAAATATGTTTGCCATTTAAGTTATCGTTAGTGAGTTTAGTCCTCATGGAGTGTGGAATGTTCATTGACCGGAAGGTGAAGCAATTTCCCGCCATATTTGCATACAACAATCCCATACCATAGATACTATGTAGGAACGTCCTTTTTTACAGAAAAAAGAATGAATTTGTCCTTGTAACAATAACATATACATCCCCATACATTCTCTAAATTAAGCATAAATTATTGTAATATAGGTGAACGAAATCGGTTGTGGCAGGATTCAAACTCGCGACCACTGGATTTTAAAACCAGCGCACTAACCGCTCTGCCACCGCCCATCTAAATTCTTCTATATAACTTCTGCATATACACAAGCTTATAACAAGATTTTTAACATAACTTCATACATTTCCAAAACAAGCTTCCAGTTCTGACGCATATTATTGTGAAATCTTCCTTTCCATTCGTTCTTATCCTAACATTGCCAAAATAAATGGCAAGGCCTGTAGAAAATATCTTCTGATACCAAAGGAATATATACATTACAATAATATCTAATTCAACATTTCATCTTTTCCTTGGTTTAACAAAATAAAATGTCCAAAAGAGAGATCCCTTATATCTCGAGAGTGAGATTGAGTCATTGCTCAATTGATAGAAAGTATATATAAAAAATTAATAATAGAAAGTACACCTTTATACAAAAAACCTAACATGTGCATGCGAGACAGATATGGAAACGCTTGATTGAATGTCCGAGGCACTACGAATATGACATCCATCCCAACTCAAAAGTTCCTCTATCAGTTAACATTTGTATTTGTTATTGTATCATCTCTTATCACTTACTCTCTTCCTGTCTATTCCGCAATATCTAAATTTATCTTAATTAATGGTATTAATCTGTTAGTCGTAACATTCACTATTTTTTTTTACTTTTTCTTTCGTTTGGCACAAATTACTCTTCTAAGGGTGGGTTGCCTAATATAATTAAAAAAATAACATACTTAGCTTTGCCTAGTAAAATAATAATAATAATAATAACACGAACACACATATTTTAATTTACACAAACATTCAGCTTCACAACTACACAAACATACAGCCTCATAACTAGACAAGAACAGAGCTTCAAAATTACACAAATCCACAGCCACACAACTTCACAAACACTTATAGGGTCGTATTACGGGAGCTACATATTTAAGAATATTGAAAGAAAAAGTTGAGGTCCCGTAAGCAGTATTCTCGCAGTACGGGACCTTACCTTTTTCTTATACTTTTCCCAACAAATCTCGTAATTACCCATAGCCTCACAACTTGAGTTCTCTAAATTACGTAAATTATGTGAAAATTACGTAAATTATGATAATACATAATAACACATATTTATTTCTTATTTTGACATTTACAATGAATGGTCGATACATACTTATAGAGCGTTTATCTGCTAACTCGCTGTTCAGTTTAGCAAGATGGAATATATGTAATAGGTACCTACTATAAACAGCCATACTTTTCTGACGTACAACTCTCGTGTCATTTTCACCAATATAAAATCGTCATACATACTTATGTCATGATCATACACAATTTTGTCTTTTTACACTATATTTTTTCAGAATCATATATAAGTCGTCGAACGAACTCATCCGTAGCATAAAAAATACCAACCAAGATTCAAATCAATTACTTGCAAACAAATCAAAAAATATTATATAACATCGGCCGTTAACGTTCCTACGGACAACATTGTAAGTACATCATAAAATCTAAGATTATTCTGTTTTCTTGTTTTAATTAATTTTAATATTTGTTTCGAATTGGCAAAATTAAATTTCTCGCCGAGGAAGAAAATTATTACATTTGTAAATTCAAAGTCAGGCCAGTAGCAAAAGTAGATATACAAAAAACAAAAATTCCCCTTCTCGGTTATCAAATAGGAAATTTAATATTCATGCCTTTCTTAATAAATAAACAAAATTTCGTAAAAATGAAAACCTGATAACGGACGCACAAAATAATCATCTTTCGAGAAATTTAATATTTTCAATTTTACGCCTACTTAGGCTAAGATACAAGACAAATATTAATTTAACATAGCAAATATCGAAAGAAAAGAATAAGACTTTGAATTTTAATTACATCATACGTTATGAAAGACTAAACATTCATGATCATTCTAAGAATTAATATAAACGGCTTTTTAGATCAAAGACATCTTACAATCCCATTAGGAATTCGTACATATTAAAAGAAGAAACAAAATATATATTTTTTTTAGGTATGTTATGTTGAATAATTTCATTCATTCATACCATCACGGCATATCCCACAATGTGGGGTAACCAGCGAAAGGTGTGCGGGTGTGCATTGCCTTATAAAAGGGAGCACAACATATCTGTGTATACCCACACACCAGTCTCGTCTCACCTAAAAAGGCACTATATTCAGAATGGGTGGTGAACCTCATTGCTGAACTATGTTAGATGTTATTGTTGCCTGTTGTATTTTTGATTACCCGGCTCTTACGGGACACTCGAAAACAATAATAGAAAAGACTATTCTAAGCCGGTGCCTCGCAGCACAGTTTCTGAGATATATGGAAAAATAAAAATTTTACATTATAAAAATAAAAAAAGGTAATTTTTAACAATTATAAAACAATTTTAAGCAATTATAACTCTCCATTACGTTGTTGAAGGATGAGGTTACTATTTTGTTCTATTTTAGCAAATATAGGTATGTATAAAAAATAATATAGAAAGAGTCGTCGCTTTTACAGTCTGAAAGAAAGTGACTTTTACAGTCTAAAGTGACTTTTACAGTATAAAGTATTTTTTATATCTATCAACACCCATCATAATAATTATAACTGAAATTGAATTACTTATAATATAATATGTAAATAAATAGTTTGTCGGATCCTAGATATAATTACCTACATTATTATTAATACCTATACTATGAAGTAACGTGTTAGAAAGAAGCCCATTGACGGGCGAGACATTCAGCGCCACTACGTTCGGACCATTGGCGTTGTGCAAATTCTATAACACTCACGGGTGCGCTAGCGCGTCATGCCGATTTTTAGTATAATACATTATGTAGTTCGGGGCGAACAACAATCGGCGAAACACGATTGAGGTTCAATCGATTGGAATTACATTTTGGCGTGCCAATCCAATTGGACTGCATGTGTACCTATGTATTTTCATTCACAAGCGCACTTTGGAGTGTTAGCGAGCCATTTGGAATGATGGTACGCCCTCGAATGAGCTGCTGAGTAACTATCCCGTGCGTGATATAAATTAATTTAATTAATTTATGCATCTTTTGTACATAATATGAACAAACATGTATGTATATTTTATTTAGATGTAAAAATAAATGCACATCTAGTATAACTAATAAGAATATTTATAAGTTGAAAAAATAAAAAGTTTTTACATTATGAAATATATAAAAACAACAAAAAACAAGAACGTATTCAAATTTACACAAAAATACAAACGAAGTAGGTACACAATACTTTAAAAGAACTTTTCATTTATGTACTCAACACTTAGGCGACGAAAAGCGGCAAGACCAGATGCTTCCTTCACACATTCTGGAAAATCATTAAACAGTTGAAAACCTTTGTAATACACATTATTTTGTGTACCTGCCAGGTTAGTCTGAGGCCAAATGAAATTATACTGATCATTTTTTGCAAATATCGCGGTGTTAGTCCATTTTTTATTTATATATGAAAATTAATACATTTAAAATGATTTGTTGTTTTAATGACAACAACTTTAATTTCTAATGTAATGTACACTGGTGGGATTATTGCAAGAAGACAATTTCTTCCAACCAATCAGATTATAAAGTATGACAAAATTAGAAATGTTCATCAACAAAAAAATGAAAGCGAAAATAAAACAATGAAAATATACATTAAATATTATAAATATGAGAATATACATTATAGATATTAAAAACATAGCAAAAAAAGGATTGGGAAAGAACAAGGAGAGGAAATCAGGATCAGGTGTATAGGGATAAATATTCCATCTTTAGTTTTTTCTTGAAAATACAAATTGAGTTAGACGACACAATATCCGGACATAGACTATTCCTAGGTCTTGCTGACTATACTTCGAAAACGAGCTGAAAAAATCTGTGTTCTGTGACAGGGATGGATAGTGTAATACGTCCCTATCGGAGTGAAAGTCCATGATTGGATAAATATGTGAATTTGTATTTAACTAAATTACCATCGAAAACACAAAAATCATTGATTTTTCGCATTTGAAAATGAAACCTGACCTAAAATGAAAAAAACTCTATCGATCGTTCAATAGAGAAATGTTGAAAATACTTACGGTATCTTTTTAAAAAAACACACGTTTTAACATTTTTGAGAAATTCCATTTAAAAATGCAATATTTTGGTTTGTATGTACTTTCAATCAGAGTTCCGATGTATTAGCTCTATTGATTGATACACGGTTCAACGCAGCTGCAAAATCAATTATTGGTTCAGAAAAACAAGGATGAATTAATAAGACTATTTATGATCCCTATTCACCACAATATTTAAAAAATAACGTCGTTTTCTTGTCAAGTCACGGCCTATCCCTTCGATCTGCTGAACGTACTACACTAGCTATCCCCATTCACAATACAGAAGTTTTCAGCTCCTCTTTTCTAGTACAATCAGACTATGGAATGGCCTAAGTGATGAAGTAACGTCATCTCAATCCATTCAAATATTTAAAGGTAAACTAAAAAAACTTTATTGGTCAAATAGTTCCTAAATTCCTTCTATATCCTTCCGTAACCTCCTGTTCCTCATTGCTATGATCAATGTTATTTTTATTATTCTTTTTTTTTAAACTCTCTTTTCATTTTTTTTCTCTTTGTAATTTTTTTATATTTCTTACTTTTTCATGTTATTTTTTATCAATTTATTTCTCAATAAATTAGTATTATTTTACCAATTTAATTAAAAGACTTCAGGTTGCTCGGGTTGGTTGGAAAAAATTGCCTTATGGCGATAAACCTGCCTTTGTACACATGTACATAAATTATATAAATAAATAAATAAATGAATTAGTTGAAATATTGAGCGATCTGATATAATTCAATCTTATTAAAGGAAGTAAACAGAGATAACAAAGATAATAACTATGTACGTATAAAGGAGAACCTTACCTATGTGATGTGATGTGTTGTTGTTTGTAGTCAATAAGCAATAACGTAGATACTCGTGTAAAAAGGACAGGATTTTCAGTAATTAACTTCTGACTAGTAGTGCAACAAGCAAATGATGTGGTTGGCACTTCGAGGTAATTGAATATTAAAAAAAAAATTAATATTTTAAAATAAGACAAAGTCTAGGCGATCCATCGATTTTTGTCAAAGATGAAACATCAAATTTAATGTATATTCGTAATCAGCAACTAATATCGTTGAAAGAATAAAATAAGTTTTATTTGTATAGATATGTGCATATTTTTTTCAAAACTATAAGTAAATACTGATTTTTTAAAGATTGTAATAGAAAATAGAAATTATAATACATATTATATAATAGGTTTAGGTTTACGTACAGGTACAAACTTCATATGAAATGAGAGGTCGGGGCCGCCCAAGGAAGGGATGGCACGTTCATGTGAACGGTATTTTGAAAAACAGAAATGTCAGAAGCATGAACAACAGACGAACATGTATGACGATGTATGAATGTTGACGAGGCGAATAATGTGTGTCAAGATAGAAATAAGTGGCGTTCGATTCTCTCTGCCTACCCCGAAAGGGACTTGGCGTGATGGTATGTATGTATGTATGTACAAACTTCAAATGTAGTTTTTGACAAATTTTTAACATCTCAATAATATGATCACGTAAACCCAGTCGATGACAGGTTGTAAGCCCTGTAGGTGCCTCGATTTCCTGTTTATCTTATAATATTCGAACTTTGTCTCTATTGAGATTTAAAAAAAATGTCTAAATATATATCATTGACTCGCGACAGGGAAAAAATCCAATATTTGCGTATATGCAACTTTTAAAATATATTCGATTATCAAATATTATTTTTTATGAGAGGCAAAAGTATTATTAACACTTACAAGAATGCTGATTGACTTGTGAATAAAGATGTGAATATTTTCGATTTAAATATATATGCTGACCGCCGTGGTACAGTTGGTAAGCCGTTCGGTTTCTGTGCGGGCGTCCTGGGTTCGATTCCCAGCAAAGGAGAAATTTATTTAAATTCATTTCTCACGCAAATATTGCTTCTTTGAGCTGGAAACACTGGTTAGTTGGAAGAAATTGACATACGGCAATAAACTCGCCACTTGCGCAGGGTGCAAGGAAGTGTTCTTTATTATTATTATAAAAAAAATACATACATTTGCGACGTAGCTATTCCAAATTAGAGTAATAATATAAAAAATAATTTACAGAAAAAATATAAAATACACCACTTTAGGTAACGAGATTAAAAGACTTTGGCATTCTCGTAAAATAATAATATTACCGTTCATTATTTCAGCCACTGGCATTATTCCAAAATCGTTAGGCCGTATTTTAGAAATTTTAGATTTGTCGAAAAACTTAATAATATTAATGCAAATAACGATAATAATGAATACACGAAGAATCGTCAAATATTTTTTAAACGTTAATATTAGGAAATCAGTGGGGTTGATAGGTAGTATAGAGACCTCCTCAGAGCCTAATCCTTTGATATGTTAAGTATCTGGATAGGTGAATTATTCCCAATTGAAAGCTTGATGATGCGTTTGTTGCATTTAATTTTGTTAAATTAAATAAGTTACAATTTACGCTTTAATCTTTGAATTCTGTTGAGGAAGTGTACCTATAATGGTAACAATAATAATTGAGTGTTATTAATTGTAGTTCTTGATTGTTATTAATATCATTAGTAAATCGGCCAGCGCCGTATAATAATTTAAATACTCTTTTAATTGATTGGACAAATTAATGTTATATTTTTAAAGACATGACAGCCACGAAGGCGTGGATGAACTCACAAAGTTTAACGATGACGTCACTAAATAATCTATTTTCATGTAAAAACGAAAAATATCTGCGTGTAAAATGGCGGCCAATTAAACCGTATATGGGAATACGAGAAATGATTACATTTTACGTAAAAAAAATGTAAAAAGCATGACATATCGCGGGGAATGTAATAAGCGATAAGTTTCAACCTTTTTTGATTTGGTGAATTAAAACCATTGTTAATGGGTGCGGGTTTTATTATGGCCTATTGTAAAATGGCGTAGTTATTTGGGCCCCACGATGAAATAAAATATAATATTTTATATACAAACATTACAATACTATGGATCGTTTGTTCTCCTCTGAATGCGTTGTACGTATTTTGGGGACTGTAAAATAACCGAAAATTAATTAATCGGAAATGTTTATGGGCCCTATGAAATTTTATGATTTTCATTGTGAACTAACGGAATTTCCAAAAAAATATCATGGAATTGTATTGTTATTCAACGTTATTAATTTGAAATTAAAAATATTCTTTTGTTCGAAAGTTACTCATTTTTATAGTTTCATTTTTTTTAATTCGAGAGACCATATTCGTAGTTTATATTACAGAATCTTAACTGTCAGAAATGTCCCTGAATACTTCGAAAGCTCGTAGTAGTGCAGTGGTTCCCAACCAGCAGATATCTGGGGAATAATGACCACCCATTACATAATATATCTGATGAGTTGTTACCAAATTCAAAAATGATAAAATACAATATTTGTTTAAAAAACAAACTTTAATTAAGAAAATATTACAATCATCAATTTTAAAAAATATATATAATTTTTATTTTGAGAACATATGCTAAATCGTAGGTAAATAAAAAAAGGAGCACATTTAAATTATAAATTGTCTTTTAATGATATAAAGAATACAAAATTTACTTAGGTCGCCGACATTTTATTTTATTTTACATTAGTTTTCGGTCAATCAACAGATACTATGTCAAATATTAATTTGACACGCATTCAATAACAAGTTACCATATTCTGGAAACTAACGTTATTAATCGTCTTACAGATCCAGACTAAGAACAATTCAAAACTGTGTATCTACCGGGAAACGAACTCGGTTCTTTAGCTCAGCTGATAGAAAATGGTGGATTTAATAATGCCGTGTTCCCAAAATGCAGAATTTTGTCTTAACGTGAGAATAATAAAACACATTTACAATTAAAACACAATTAATAACTGTGCCTCCACCGGGAATCTAACCCAGGACCTTTGGATCAGCAGTCAGATACCCAACCAACTGAGCCACGAAGGCCGTCAATATTATTATGATCATAGAGTGATATTTCATGAAAAATATTTGCAGAATTTAACTTCTATTTTTGTATTTTTGATCATTTTTGGTAGTGTATTTTTTTCCTGAATTAATAATAAATTAATAGATATTTAAATCATACATATAAACGATATACGATTTTTTAAAAAGATATTATGAAAGTTAAAAAACTATTTAATAAATGCTGACTAAATATTTATAAGGACAAATTAATGTATTTCATTAATCTTACTCAACAAAAAACGAAACATGTTAGACGCGTGGACCATCAGTTGTGAAACACTGTCATAATGGGAAGCGTAGAGATAAAAAGATCCAGAGGTCGTACAACCACCGGATGGAGTGTCTGGTACAGGATTTTCAATCGTAGAAGGCCTTCGATCCATCCATGTTCGTCCTACATGGACGCAGACCTACATGCATTCGTCCAGTGATTGAGAGGGGCCACCGTTTTTAGTTACGATGCCAAGGAGGAAAAATAAGGTTTTACTTTTTGCGTCGTAGTTGAATAACAACAAAATCAGAAAATCTTTTGTTTTCATCAAAATGGTCGATTTTTTTCCCCATTACTCGTTTGCTAAGTGAGTCGAAATAATTGTATTATGTAACAAGAGAATTCAAATAAACCAATTTGTTTATGTTGGGCGGTTTTGTGGCTTTCTTTAATTTTTGTTAAACACACAAGTTGAGGCCATATTTTGGTAATTCAAAATGTTTATAAATTCAACCCAAAAACACGTTTAGAAAAAAATATTCATAATGTTTACAATTAAAATACAAGGTTGATTATTATGATTAAACTAACACACATATTATTAGTTTATTTTATAGAGAGGGAAACATATTTATGCAGTTTTTTGACTGAGTCTGACATCGGAGCTGGAAGAATAAAACTACAATCAGAGGTTTGACTGAGATTAACACTAAATATCAGAGATACAAGATCGATACCCTGCCAAGAGTTACAATACCTATTGAGACCAGTGGCAAGTCCCGTCAAAAGGTGATTTCAAAACCCAAATGATAACCCTTATCGTGGATACAATTATTCTATGGAGTTCTATAATGTCTTAAGATATGGACCAGACTTGCCCCCCAGAGGTGCCAACCTGAGACGAAAATCAAAACCAAAGGACAAAGAGCCCGTTCCAACTTGTCGTGTGTCGTGACACGATTTTTTATCGTGTGTCGTGCCTCTGTTCTGACTTGTCGGATGTCGGGACACAATTTTTTATCGTGTGTCGTGCCTCTGTTCTGACTTGTCGGATGTCGTAACACGATTTTTTATCGTGTGTCGTGCCTCTGTTCTGACTTGTCGGATGTCGGGACACGATTTTTTATCGTGTGTCGTGCCTCTGTTCTGACTTGTCGGATGTCGTGACACGATTTTTTATCGTGTGTCGTGCCTCTGTTCTGACTTGTCGGATGTCGTGACACGATGATTTTTTATGAGTACATAGGTGGAGCCAAATATTAGGCACTCTTCACGAGGTGACCGTGCGAGATAGACAGCCGGCTAGGAGAGGTAGCGGGGAGAGATTTTCGTGCCCGACACATGACAAGTGTGAACTACAAGGCTACTCATGAAGTAAGTGAAGATGAAATATAATAAGATTTAGATCAGCTTCAGACTTTAGTAATATTTGAGGTTTATATTAATTAAATATATTCAATTCATACTCAACATTGATGTAAACTTTTTTTATGATTCAGTGAAGAGCAATATTAAGATTAGATTATAATTGAATATTGATTTATCCATTTTTAAGATAAGGCAAGATAAGAGCGTATTAAGAATGTATCATGAGAAGCCCCTCAGCGTCATACAAACTCATATGTGAACGAGACACGACACGATTTTTCATCGTGGGTGCGGCGCTGGAAAATCACACACCAATTCTTGTCATCGACAAAAATTGAAGAAAAGTTTAATTTAAAATGTATTGCCACTAGATCACACGACATTTTGTCGTGCCCGACCCACGACAAATGGGAACGGGCAGTAAGGCTAAGATTGGAGGTGCAAGTACACGACAAAGACCATGACTGAGCATGTAAAATAGTAATCGTTTTTTTTATAGCTTATCGGGCAATTAACAGGTGTTATGTCAAATAATTATTTAACACGCACCCAATAAAAAGTTGCCACATTCTGTAGACTTACGATATTTATCGTCTCACAGATCCAGACTGAAAACACAATAATTCAAACACTGTGTCTCCACCGGGAATTGAACCCGGGACCCTTGGATCAGCTGTCAGATATCTAACCTACTGAGCCACGAAGGCCGACAGATTTATTGCAATAATTGATTTTTTTGTGTCAGAAATGCATTAAAATTCAATTGGCTTAGAACGATTCATCGTTCCACCCCCATTCGTTGACACAAACCATGATTAGCTTTCATTGTTTCTAATTTCTTAGTCCCGGAATTCGACATAAGCATTCCCGGGTTTCGAGACATAGAATAATCCGTGTATTTCTAGGTCGATCTGGGTCAGAAAATCTCATTAGTATAAACATAAATCGTATACATGTGTGTAGAAGCGCTCATCAACTGAAAATCTTAGTAAGAAAATGCACGAGTGGAACTTTTACAAAATGTGTCAACTGGGTAATTAATAGCAGCTGCAATAATAAATATTATTATTCGCCAAGAGACCTTTCGTATATATTCATAAATAGAATTGGTGTAAATTTAACACACAGTTATTCTCACTAATCTACCAGAGAATATGTTGATTATTACTCTATCTTAATTTCCAATCAACGTGAGGTGTAGGCTGTTAATATATAGGTACGAATATTTTAATATATCTAATTTGTCTTCTTCGCAATTTAACTAACTAGGTACATGAATTATTTAACCTTATTAATAATATTATAATGTAAGATTGGTTTATTTAAAGATACGTAATTGTTAGTACAGCTTATTTCATTATATTCATAGAAAATAATTGTCAAGCAACCATGAATCAATAATTATTTTCATCTAAACGTATTGTAAATTAGATAATTATCATCAATTAATGTTATATTTTAAAGATACTGGGTTCAATTCCAAAGACGAATTGAAATTATTTCAATCGACATTAAAGTCATTAAACTAACTAAACGGTGTTCTCCAGAATTCTCACTTTATACTATGTAGATCCACTAGTGATGTTTTTTTGTCATTTTAAGTTTGTTTTATTGCAAAGATACTGGGTTCAATTCCAAAGACGAATTGAAATGTTTTCAATCGACATTAAAGTCATTAAACTAACTAAAATGTGTTCTTCAGAATTCTCACTTTGAATTAGATCCACTAGTGATGTTTTCTTTTGTCATTTTAAATTTGTTTTATTTTAAAGATACTGGGTTCAATTCCAAAGACGAATTGAAATTGTTTCAATCGACATTAAACTAACTAAAATATGTTCTCCAGAATTCTTACTTTAGACTAGATCCACTAGTGATGTTTTTTTGTCATTTTAAATTTGTTTTAAATCTTCAGAATAGCAAAAAAAAAATACTTAAAATTAATAGACTAAACATTTCATTAAAATTTGAATGCATTTTCAGATTTTAAATGTTTAAAGATTTTTTGTATTAGGTAACTATGCTTTAATGAATATTTTTTGATTGTTTCACTTTTGCTCAGTATTTTGATCAGTGAAGTTTCTATGATTTATTTTAAAACGTACGCGAATTTTGCAAACTAACTTTAAATCATAAGAAATTAACTAAAACAAAAATAACTTTTTATCAAAAATATTTTACTAGGAACTAGAGGTCAGGGATTAAAATGTTAAGCATTGATAATAAAACGCCATGAACTTTATATGTGACAAATAAAATACGAGATATTTTCATCTGTACATATATAAATAAATAACAGGTTTATTTCAAAATTGTATTTTGTAATAAATTCCCCATAATTTTTTCTTGTGATTTAAAACAATAAAATATTTCAAGTAATATTCAAACCAAGAAAATAACAAACTACTACATGAACATTCATACTCTATTTTTGTATTTGATTTTTAAGTTTAAAACTTCAAACAAAAAAAAGATATCAATTAAAAACAAGACCTTTAAAGTATTCAGACTGAAAAAATATTCACCCTTTTCAAATATTCGGACATATCGAGTATTTTAAAATATTTAGACTGAAAACATGTCGATACATTTAAAATATTCAGATTGAAAACATGAATAAATATTCGGATTGAAAACATGTCGATACTTTAAAAATATGCAGATTGAAAGCATGTCGTTACTTTTAAAATATTCAGACAGAAAACATGCGGAGATTTCAAAATATTCGGACTGAAAGCATGCAGAGACTTTTAAAATATTCATATTAAAATCATGTCGATACTTTTAAACCATTCAGACTGAAAACATGCCGAGACTTTAAAAATATTCAGATTGAAAACATGAATAAAATATTCGGATGAAAACATGTCGACACTTTTAAAATATGCAGACTGAAAACATGTCGATACTTTTAAAATATTCAGACTGAAAAAATGCCGAGACTTTTAAACGTTCAGATTGAAAACATGAATAAAATATTTGGATGAAAACATGTCAATACTTTTAAAATATGCAGAGTGAAAACATGTCGATACTTTTAAAATATTCAGACTGAAAACATGCCGAGACTTTTAAATATTCGGACTGAAAGCATGTCGGGACTTTTAAAATATTCAAACTGAAAACATATTGAGACTTAAAATATTCAGACATATCGAAAAACTATGCCCCATCGAGAATCCCAATCAAACCTGGGACCTGAGAATTTTAACTGTAACAACTAAGTTATGAAGGCTGACATAATAAAAAGTAATTATTTATAAATACGTTAGCAATAATCGTATTTAATATGAAATTAACAAAAGTCTAATATGTATATTATATCTTAAAATTTGCCGTGCCCACTGTGGTGTTCTTAGGTAGAACTAGAATTGTTTCCATGTGAGGTGTAGAAAACAATTTTTATGTTTAGTACCTTAGCCTCGCAGGCAGTGGCGTAACTACCTTACAGCAGTATGAAGCAAATAATGAGGAGCCAGCTTGACAAAGGGCCCAAATTTCATATTATTAGGCCAAAATATAAATTATTAACTGATTAACTTTCATATAACATGTATGTATGTTGTTAGAGAACGCTTGTCTTGCTAAAATGTTTCATTCCATTTCGTAATTAATGTTATTATTATAGTAAAACTCTCCGCGAAATACAACTACTTTTACTGTCAACCGTAAAAAAGCATGTCTACTCTCTACATATAAAAATAGATACAGTGAGAATTTTGCAGTCTCCTACCCCACTTCATTAGGAACGTTTCGGAGTTTATAGCCCTATTCATCCTCGGAGTGGCTGCTCAAAATTGATTGATATTATTATGTATTTTACTCAATTATTTTATTTTATTTTATAATGACGAAGACGTGAATGATTTTATAAAGAAATAAAAAAGCTCATTTATTACGCGAGAATTACAAATATGCAAATCAAATAATTTATTTAATTCGTGTACAAAAATGTGTACAATGGTGGGTATATTTCTAGAAGGTAATTTCTTCCAATCGAGCAAAGCAATAATGATATTTAAAAAAAAAATACTGACTTGTCAGATTTTTGCATAGGGGCCCAAATGTTAAAGCTACTCCACTGTTCGCAAGCAGCGTTATAGTAAAATATTTAGTTACTTAAGGGTTCAACTAAGAATTCCCAAACCAAAAAATGTCGAATTTTATTCGTTTGGTCTGAAAGTATTTCGAAATGTTGTTTTGCCTGGGGCAATATAATATATGTTGTTCCTAGGTATGGTGTGGGGTCACATTGACCCAGTAGAGACCGTTCTTTAATTCAGCTGTAATGCGGTCGTGTTGTTTTTCCTTATCGAAAATCGGATTCAATTTTTAACCAGCCAATTTGACCCCAGTACCAATAGTATTAATTATTTATATTTCATTTAGCAAAACAAAACAACTCATTTCTAAAGAAACTCACTGAGGTAAATACACGAATTATGTATTAGCCATTCATTATAAAAATCAAATAATGCAATGTAGTTAAAGACATTATTTTTTTCTTGAACGATATTTTTTTAGAAAAGATTGCGTTATTTGATTCGGAAAATCAAATTATATACCTAATGGACAAAAACATGTGTACTTTACCAGAATGCAAACATTCATTTGCAAAGGAGAGTAGGTATATAATATATACATTTTGATTTTATTACGTTTTGATAATAATTGACATGTCAGAAGTCTATATTTTAGTGAATGTTGAGATTTCATTAAGGCCTCACAGGCACTGATAATTATAAGCAAGTTGTACTCCACTTCTCTTACTGTAGAAAGGTCTGTGGTGTTTGTTCTGCCATACCTACATTTTTTACGATTTGACTTGATTTTTTAAAAAATCAAGACAGATTTAGACATTTAAAACAGTCAAAGTGTTGACATCATATTAAACAATATTTTTATAAGATTATTAAAAAAAAACGGATAACGAAGGAATCCTGCAAATTTCGGGGGTGGGTCATTTTCAAATTTAGTGCAGCTAATTTTGTCCCTCAACAAAAAAAAACCTTAATTACGTCAAAACCTCATTTTTTAACTTGTAAATTTTGTTGATGGATAATTCGTGGTTAAACTCCATTATACTAGGTATAAATGAAAACACTAATTTGTTTAAGTTTCACTATTTAATTTAAAACTGGCACTGACCGGTATCGATCTGTTGAATATCATCGTCAGAGTGCATGAAAATGAATGTGAATTGAGTATAGATATAATTGATATCAGTTTTTCTCTCTACTCCAACATTGCTAAACATTATATTCATCACACATATTTACCATACTGTTTTGTTTGCCAGTTTTCTTCATCAGTTATTTCTGGCAACACTAATCGAACTGATAGGACTTTACAAAAAAAGGTTATGTACCAATATTTAAATTATATCTGTACTCAGTTCACATACATTTTCGTGCACTTTGACGATGATCTTCAACAGATCGGCGGTCAGTGCCAGTTTTAAATGAAATAGTGAAACTTAAACAAATTAGTATTTTCATTTATACCTAGCTCATTTTTTAACATTGATACAATTGCAGTAGAAAACAAAATAATAACTAAATCAAACCACAACTAAAAAAAATATTTATTATACGCAGCATTTATATTTATGATCAAACGGTTTTTGTATTTTCAGTCAAACATATCCAGGCAAGCGAAGTTATTGTCGTAACTATTGTATTGTCCAAACAATGAATGAGTTCTGTTTGGTCTGTGAGTATGAGTTGTA
Organism: Molanna angustata; assembly: GCA_963576475.1. Taxonomy (NCBI): domain Eukaryota; kingdom Metazoa; phylum Arthropoda; class Insecta; order Trichoptera; family Molannidae; genus Molanna; species Molanna angustata. Next base: position 16,243,231 of record OY754965.1, on the reverse strand, counting down.
CAAAATAGAATGTCACGTTTATTGTTACATGTTCGCGTGCTTTGTGATGTGTTGAATGTCTCCGTTTCAAACCATCACGCTGTGTTGTTATCCTTTACTATATTTTATGTGGATTTGATATAATTTCCAGGATTGAATACTCGGTGGACGCACAGTTTTAATTGCGTTTTCATTTTAGACCTGTGGGAAGATTAATATATACAGTATCTTGTACTTGGGGTGGAATCTGACTATCGTGTAAAGTGAAAGATATAATCTTCTTTGTACAATTTATTTACCACGATACGATACAATATAATTCAAGGTCAATACACAATAATGGAGGTAATAATAACTATATAGCGGGACGGAGAATGACGCGTCGGTCGCTCGTTCAGACAATATATACTCTTACACGAAGTACATGCTTTATCTTTCATTCACATATCTCACAATATAAAATGTCTATAGAATTTGGCAACTTGTTATAATATTTGACGTAGTACCTACATGTAATTGAGACGAAAGAGATCGAAACTGTACCTAAAAGTTTTTTTTTTCCACTGCCAATACTGTTCTCTTGTGGCGATGCACATTTAACGATGTAATAAAAATTGTTTTTTGATGTGCCTATCAATTTATGTTGTTTTTGTGAATGCTCCAGTTGCTTTTTGCGTATAGGTAGGTTCATGAAATCGGTCACTTTATAATATGTTATTCAGTGACAAGAGAACGAACGGGCGGAAGTTCCTTTGGCCGTCATCAGTTTCCGGTTCCGGCGGACATAAATGTTACCGATGCTCCACGCCATACTGCGTCGTGACGCCTGACTCAGCAAACATTGCCATGCATTATAACATCTATATACTTACTCGCGTTTACTATGCATCACATTCAAAGATATTAGATATTTCAAGTGGATTCATCTCAATAGCTAAAATAAAAATGATTTATGGTCATAATATTTTTGTCTCCCGTTTGGATTATTGTAACGGTATATATTATGCGAATTTACCAAAGAAAGAAATTAATGAAATTCAGTCAGTTTTCAATGCTGCAGCCAGACTGATCACTGGAGCCTCCAAATTTTCTCACATCTCTCACCATCTTCGCAATCTACATTGGCTTAAAGTCCCCGAAAGAATTGAATATAAGCTTTGTCTCATAAACTTTAAAGCACTTCGTGGTATGGCTCCTGCTTACCTCTCCGAACTGTGCATTCCGCTTTCAATAAATGACAGACAATCATCACTTCGTTCTGCTTCTTCATCCATGGTTGGGAAATAAGTTGAAATAAACAGGGTGCACACAACTAATTTCGGTGATCGTGCATTTGCTGTGGCAGGACCAAATGCATGGAATAAGCTCCCACACACCTTCAGACAAAACGAAAATATATCTTCGTTCAGAAAAAAACTCAAAACGCACCTTTTTCGCAAATCTTACCAGAGCCAAAATGATACAACGTAATCAATTTTTCAGCGGACCCTTGAGGTGAGATATTCACAAAAACGGCGCTATATAAATTATTCAAATTTATTATTATAATATACTAGCTTTTATGTCCCGCCGTTGGCCAAGAATGTAAAATTGTGAAAGAAAAAGCAATCGTTTTTATAATATTGTCACCCAATTATTTTGCAATATCAGACTATGAAAAGTGGTTTGAAATTTGATTGAGTTTAAGTATTGTAAAATGTTCAAGTGATGGCCACAACCCATTCTTTTTTATATATTGCTATAAAGTGTGAATGAAGTATAATATTTATACAATTTCTGCTCGCATGGACTATGCGTAATGGTTTTAAATATGACTGTTTATCAACGTTGTAAAGAGATTGGTTTGACCACAACCCCCATTTTTAAATATTATCATCGAAAACAAATTGTAATGTGTACCTATTGAAAATTTAGTAATTTTGGATGTTGGGATGTGGTTAAAATTTGATTAAACAAACGTAGGTACTGAAAAGATCTAGTATTGGTCACATCCCATTCGTTTTTATATTTTTTCATCAAGTGTGCATTATATTTTTGCTCAATTTGACTGAAAGTCTTCATTAACGAAGAAGAAGAAGACTTGAACTATAGTAAATAGTTTTTAATTTGAATATAAATGTTGTGAAGAGTTCAGTAATGGCCACAACCCCCATTCTTTAAATATTAGGTGTTGAAAATTATTCAAAATAGGATGATATAAATGGTTTAAATTTAATTAAACAAAAGTATTGAAAAGATTCTAGTGCAGGTTATATCGTCACATCCCATATCCCATTCATTTCATATGTATTTTCATCAAGTGTGCATATCGTTAATAATATTTCTGCACAATAGACTATTAGACTTAAAACTAACCCAAAAGACTAAATAAAAAAGAGAAAAATAAGTATAAGACTATAAGAAATAGTTTGTATAAAAAACTATTCCAATGGTCTACATAAAATAAGTAAAAATACATATACCTAATAGAAGAATTAGACTATTGGAAATAGATTGTATAAAAGCTCACCCAAAGGTCTACAAAAAAGAAGAAGAAGAATATTTAGACTATTGGAAATAGTTTGTATAAATACTGACCAAAAAGTCTACATAAAAGAAAATGAATAAGACTATTGGAAATAGTTTGTATTAAAACTCTCCCAAAAGTCTACGTACTTAAATGAAGAAGAAAAATAATTAGACTAAAGGAAATAATTTTTATAAAAAAATGACCCAAATGTATACATAAAAGAAGAAGAAGATGAATTAGACAATAGGAAATAGTTTGTATAAAAACTGCCCTAAAGGTCTACATAAAATTAAGAAGAAACAGAATTAGACTCCAGGACCCGCCGCTTCAGGCCCTTCAGTACCTCCCGTCCCTTTAATCCCTCATTACGTCCCTTCCCATCAGACCCTTCACTACCTTCCGTCCTTTCAGGCAGTTTTATACCTCCCGTCCCTTCAGGCCCTTTAGTGCATCCCTTCCCTTCATTACATCCCGTCCCATCAGTCGGTTAAGAAAAGTTTAAATCCAGAAACCATCCTGGAAGAACCGCGAAGAGATGAAAGAACATTCTTTTCCCAGGATGCTCTACTTAATAGGTAAAATGACTAAATACACGAAGAAGAAGAAAAAAGTTTAAACCCAGATACCTGCGAAGAGATGGAAGGACAGTTGGACCTTCTTCTCCCAGGATTCTCCAACTTCATAGGTAAAATGACCAAAAATACACGATGAAGAAGAAGAAGAAGAAATAAGTTTAAATCCAGATACCTGCGAAGAGATGGAAGGAAAATTGGACATTCTTCTCCCAGGTTAGTCCACCTTCAAAGGTAAAATGACCAAATAGACGATGAAGAAGAAGAAGAAAAAAGTTTAAATCCAGAAACCTGCGAAGAGATGGAAGGAAAATTGGACCTTCATCTCCCAGGATAGTTCATCTTCATAGGTAAGATGACCAAGTACACGTTGAAGAAAAAGAAGAAAAAAGTTAATATGCAGAACCCGTCCTGGAAGACCTGTGAAGAGATGGAGGGACAGTCGGACCTTCTTTTCCCAGGATACTCCCCCTTCATAGGTAAAACGACCAAATACACGAAGAAGAAGAAGAATAAGAAAAAAGTTTAAATCCAAAAACCATCCTGGGCATACGCTCGACAATTCACCAAAGTTTCATTATAATCGGACAAACGGTTGATAAATAAATAAATAAAATAATTTTCCTATAGGAAATCAGTATAGGTATATTATTGTTGATTTGTAAGTAAATAGTATTAGGTAGGTACCTACCTACAACAACCTTCTAAATAAATCCGATTCCTAACAAATTTTATTTGAATATCACATTCTTTCTGTAGCCATGGAAACGATTCGAACACGTAAGTAATATCGAATGGTTCGGATACATTTTTTGAATATGTAGGTACCTACATTGGTTTGTTCGATGCCATAAAAATGAAAATTGTCCGAAATATCAAATATTATATACAAATTATGCAATTTTATTATGCCCATATCTTTACTAATAATTAACAGACTTTTACAATATACGTCTTAAAACTTGCTGTAATGTCTTGTGTTTCATTTTATTATTTCATATTTATATTTATTTCAAAGGTTTATTATTTTCAAGAACATATTCATTCGGTAGGAAAATGAAATATTGTATGAAAAGATATTAAAATGGCGGCATTTATGTACAAAACGCTTACTTTAAAAATAAGTTAAACATTATAATTATACAAAATATTCACCATGTTTTTCACTTAAACGCTAAGTTATACTTGAAAGTAAATTTTTTTCGTGTAAATACGTACTTCTAACTTTTAAACTAACAGATATATGCGTGCAAAATGTACACTTTTTTTACAGATACGACTTGGAAAATTTTGTATGAAAAAAATAATTATTGAAATATTTTTAAAATTCAGCATTTTTATCGCATTATTTTTAGCGTGACACTGCATCAGGTATACAGGTACACGTTCGCACATAAATTAGATTTTTAGATGCTCTTGGTTTTTCAGAAGGCGTGAGACAAACACACACACACACACACATACACACACACACACACACACACACACATACACTAACATTTTGATTGCTTTATTACTTTAGATTATATGTAAGTATCGGGATAACTTCAAAGGGGCTCAGCTTATTTCGTGGTTGAAGAAATAAAGTATTCTGTGATTTATTTAAGGTGTCAACATGCATGGACTAAATAGGCGTGTTGCTAGTCTGATTAAAAGACGACACAAAAATAATTGCAGGTGAGTTGATGCAAACGGTCCAAGATAGATTTTTCTGGAGAGCTACTAAAGGGAGTCTTACGTTGAACTGTCGATAGAGCAGCAATGAAGCAAATTAAGCACATTAGAAAGTGATTCAAGACTGAGTTCCATAAATATGTAGGTAATGTGTTATTAAAACACTTAAGATTCAGAGTCACAAAAAAGAGTAAAATGACCTCTAAAGAGCTTCCTTTTGTCACTCAGATAATACTTCGGTAACATATTATAACTGATTGAATTCATTCTAATAAATATTGTGTTATTTATAGAAATTAAATGTGTGATTTACGAATAGTAATCCTGCTGAATAGTTCGCTGAATAATCGTTAATATCAAAATATTGTAATTATTTTTTTAACATTACTAATCGGGAAACTAACAGTTACTTTGTCATGAACACGCACCGAATAACAAGTAGTCACATTCTGAGGACTTGCGATATTAATCTTCAATAAATGAATACTTAAAAAAAATAATAAATTTAAAAAAGCAATATTTGCGTGAGAAATGAATTAAAATAAATCCAGGACGCCTGTACAGAAACAAAAAGGCTTACCAACTGCGCCGCAGTGGTCAGCATATATTATGTTTTCTACATGGTCAAAATCACATATTCTCATCAAACTTATCTTTTGGATTGAATATTAACTGTTTGAAATCCTCTAATAATAATTGAAGTAGTTTATTAAAAGTCACAATATTACTTCATATTCGAAATGTTTACATTTGTGAGTTATTTTCTGAAGCCTTTATAGTAAAAGATGATTCATGTTCATTTTATTATAGATTTTGTTATAATATAAGAGCTACGTAATGTGTAATTGTATGAATCAAACACCGCGAACGAAGGTGCCCATGGGATAAAAGCTTTTAGAATTTCTTCAAAGGCGTTCGGGCTCTTGTGAATTGTTAATGCGTCCCACCACACACACAGAGCAGAGGCAAACGACTGTTGCTCTTGCTACGCTCGTCAAAAATTAATTTGAATGTTCTTCACGTTATTCCTTCGAGACCTCCTCACTCGCTCCTTGCCAGCTGCTTGTGACGTGAGATGGACTTGTGGAAACTGGAAACATTCAAAGTACTACGGCGCTATAAACATGTACGTGAAGATTAATCCATTCATGAAATTATCAAGTCATGAAGGACGCAGTAGGAAAAGCGTTCATAAAATTACAATATATATAAAAATTTTGAAGCTTTTTTTAAATTTATTTAGACCTATTGAGATTTAGACGAAGTTTTAATACCATTAGGTACCTACTTATTTTAATTTCATTTTTATTAAAGACACAGCTATACAATATTCAAATACACTCGTTACAAAAAAATTACCAACGAAATTTACATACATAGTGTTTCCCAGCTAAAATTAATCATGCAAACTGAAAACTGATTTGTATTTGAAAAGTTAAAGCTTGAATGGGTGGGAAAAAGGAAAATGTAGATAGTAAAGGGGGTGGGGATAGGGAGAAGCACGTACTTCAATGAATTTGTAATTAATTATGTACTAAATTTTAGAAAGAAGTTATAAAACAGATCAACGTTAGAGACAATAACTATACCGCTCATGCTAAGAATTATTCAAAATGATTGAACGTTAACAAATTCAGTAGCGTACGATTCGATAAGAAATACTTATTTCAGTGCGTAAAAAGCAAATTGATATTTTACTTTGAAATATAGCCATTATAAATACTCTTACACAGGTCCTGCAAACGATCCAAATATAATGACATATTATAATGGGGACCTTCACATCACACGACTGTAGTTTTCCAATAACTTTGAAGTTAAGTTTTCCACTCCTTCGGCAGTAACAGAACTGAGGTGGGTTGGTACCTGATCCATTAATAACTTTTGATTTCCCCCGACTAAAAATGGAGTTGATAGGTCGTTTGGACAGTCATATCTTTTTTTCTCAACTTGATTATATTTATTCACAGCTAACTTCACACTTGAGCCACCCTGTCACAATAAATTTTGACGACTGTTAGGTATTAGTATGTCTTGTTTGCACAAAACGTTTAATTCAGCGCAAAAAGTTCTGTTTGGCGCCTTATCAAATGCGGATAAATATAACAAAAAATGTGGATAGGTACAAGCCCTGTTTGTTCAGACACAAATGGCTAAATAATGTTATCATTGTTGTTTAATGCTATTTTTTTAATTACATAATATTTTCTTTGTATTTTTAATATTTTACTCTAGATTATTTCATTGTTTATATAAAGTCATTTTGTTTTTTGTTGTTTATTTCTTGTTTACTTGATGCTTTTATTTTTTATTTATTTATTTATTTATGTACATGTGTACAAAGGCGGGTTTATTGCCATAAGTCAATTTCTTCCAAACAACCCGATCAACGTGAAGTCTCTGAAGTTAAATTGGTACAATATTTATTTAGGAAGAAATTAATTGATAAATAATAAAATAGAGGAGTAAGAAAAAAAATACAAAGAAAAAAATAGAAAAGAGAGTTAAAAAAAAGAATAATAAAAATAACATTGATCATAGCAATGAGGAAAAGGAGGTTGCGGAAGGATATAAAAGGAATTCAGAAACTATTTGACAGACGAACGAACTTGTATAACGTCTTCTTTTTTTTCTTGTCGACTATTTGTTTATTTGATGCTTTTATTGTTTACTCATAACGTCTTTATGTTTTTTCTTGTTAACTTCTTTTTATTTGATGCTTTTATTTTCTAATTGAAATTTGGTACAAATATATTTTTTGTTTTAACCACTGTGAATACTTGGTGTCTAACCGGTTTTCGGAGCTGACCGCTCCCTCCTCAGGACAGACTTGTACTAAATTATTATTAAAAAATGAACGAACGTGTGCGATATTATGTTGTGGGTGGTAACGCGGAAGACGAAGTGGAGGGGGAGGAGTAAGGATTACCGTTATGGCGAACTAGTGGAAACATATTGAGAAGCGGTGAATTATTCAAAATTGTTTGATTATTTATAATATTATTATTTCTGTTCAGAGCCTTCCTAATTTCTAGGGCTTCCAGATTATCTAGTTTTAATCCCTAGAAATCTCTTCTTTTAGCCCTAGAAATTAGGAAGGCTCTGAACAGAAATAATAATATTATAAATAATCAAACAATTTTGAATAATTCACCGCTTCTCAATATGTTTCCACTAGTTCGCCATAACGGTAATCCTTACTCCTCCCCCTCCACTTCGTCTTCCGCGTTACCACCCACAACATAATATCGCACACGTTCGTTCATTTTTTAATAATAATTTAGTACAAGTCTGTCCTGAGGAGGGAGCGGTCAGCTCCGAAAACCGGTTAGACACCAAGTATTCACAGTGGTTAAAACAAAAAATATAGTTGTACCAAATTTCAATTTGCGAAAATATTTAAAATGTGCCACAAAGGTATAGCAACGTATGAAGAAACTTTTATTTTCTACTTATATAACGTCTTTATGTTTTTTCTTGTTTATTTGATGCATTAATAATTTATAACATTTTTATTTTTTTGTCTTGTTAACTTCTTGTTTATTTGATGCTTTCATTGTTTACTTTTGTTTGCTTTTGTATATTTCTGTCTTTAAATTTCTATACCCTTTTCATTATTATACTAATTTTGTTTGTTAACATTATTTTGTATCAATAGAGATGAAATTTCATGTGTACATAAATCAATTTGATATTCAAGTATGAAAATCTTTCCATCGCGTATTATTATATATTATGTACAGTTATGTATCTGTATATTTACAATTACGGAATATTGTGTATTCACTTTTCAAAATAAATTAAAAAAAAAATACATGTTTGGAATGTCTTTATATTTAAAAGATCATGTGCATAATGCTCTTATATATTCGGAGATTTTACCAATAATATAAAATTGTTTTTATGTATTCTTTCCATTTTTCTAACTGCATACAGTGCAAAAACATTTTTTCTTACAATTGTTGAATACATAATAATATGCATACATACTTATTTAGTTTTACCCATTAAAAATAACCTTTAACGGCGTGTACTTTAATATTATATCGTGTAATATACCCATTGTGAATATACATACTGTAAATTTGTATAAAAAGGTTTAAATTCTGATCGAGCAAAAAAAGAAGGAATTTTGATGTTGAAGATGTTTGGATGGGTGGATGGCAGAGCGGTTAGCGCGCTGGGTTAGTAATCCAGTGGTCGCGAGTTCGAATCCTGCCTCGACCGATCTCGTTCACCTATAGGACAAGCATTTATGCTTAGTTTAGGGAACGTAGGAAGATGTATATGTACTTGTTTAACAAGGACATATTCATTTTTTTTAAAAAAAAAAAAAAAGATGTATCACGTTCTAGAAGCCAGTTGATGTCATTGAAGACTTATTAAATAGGCCGAATTACGACATCACTATGAGAATAAATTTATTAAATTTGACCGTTCATTGGCTTGGTTGTCGTCTTTCATATTCAAAAAAAAATATTTATGCATGCGTCTTAATCTTATATTTTTTTATTCATATCTTGCCTCTCGGGCAACAAACAGGTGGGTACTATGTCAAATATTATTTTTGTCATACAACCATTAATAATCATTTAAAACAGCTGTGAGACCTGCCATGGTATACAGTGCGGAGTGCTGGACAGTAAAAGGCACACATGAACAAAAACTACATGTTAGTGAAATGAAATGCTGAGATGGGCAGGCGGGATGACAAAGCTTGATAAAATTCCAAATGAGCTAATAAGAGGAAACTTTGGAATAGTCTCCATACCGGAAAAACTCACAGAGAGCCGACTTAGATGGTATAGACTTAATGAGAAGGCAAAATGATCATGTGGTGCAAACTGCTCTAGCTCTCCTAGAAAACAGGAAAGGAAAAGAACGTCCACTATTCACGTGGTGGGGTAGTATGAGTAAGCTCATGGATAAAGCCCAAATACCAGCCCCGACAATACAGGACAGATCATCCTGGCGCCAAAGGATCAGGAGTGCCGACCCTACCTAAAGTAGGTCAAAGCTAAGAAAAAGAACCAACAATAATTTATTTATTTATTTTATATGTACGCCCACAAAAGGGCATTTACAATAAAATATAAGATAAATAATAATAATGAAGGCACAACAAAACAACAATAAGTGCAAATACATCAATAACACAAATAATAAAAAAAGTAGTAAAAGAAAGGACAATATAAGACGATATAACTACTCACAAAAATAAGAGGAACAAACAATAAACAGTATTATAGATTATATTTTAAACCAGAAAATAAACAAACTAAAAATCAAAAAATATACTACATATGCGCTAAGCATCGTTTTGAAACCATTTATAGTGTGTACATTAAATATATCAACAGCACTTTATTGGTTCCCAAGCCGGTGCAATCTATGCATTGGTGAGTTAATGAAATTACTTCGAAGATTCTCTATATGAAAAGGTGCATTTGACGTGAAGCAAACCTTGCCGGTACTCTGAATTTGTCATATTTTTGAGACTAATCACAGAAATAATTATATCTCATAGTAAAAACACAACTATGTACTGTTCTAAAAACAGTAGGGTTTGATGGGGCAAGAAGACGCTTTTGGAGTGATCACGTGGGGAGAGATAGTTCACACCAAGCAATGGGATAGCAGCGGACGAGTATTCTGCTGCTAGCAGACCCCCCCGGAAGACCACCCAAAAGATGGAAGGATAGTTGGACATCCACCTACCAGGAGCAGATTCCGAGAGCACCAGGACACAGTCCTAGATGAAGTAGAATAAGTTAAAATCGTGAATCGAACCAGGGGTTTTGGCTCAGTAGCCGGATAACTACACTGAAAAAAATTTATGACAACCGTACTGGATACCTGCGTTTTAGCGATACCTTTGTTCTAAATAATAATGGTTTATCTATTTATGCCTGTACGGTTTGGCTGTGTGCACAAAACATTTAGTTGCTCAAAACCATGTTTTGTAGTCAATATTTTTCGGTTAATTTTAATATGAAATTTTTCAGTGTATCTAACTCAGTTACGAATGACGAATTTTCGTACAACCCATATATAAAATAAAGCTCACGGCACAGTTTTCACTAGGGTGGAAGTTGGGGGGCGGTTTAATTGTCATGCCGACGGTCGGGTGATTGGGTGCGAAAGGAAACATTGGAAAAAAATAGACGTTGGACGTCCACCGGGTAATTTACAGCGTTGTATCAGTGCGTGAGGGGTAAACACCGTAATAAATCAACCCGATTCAATCTCACCCCGCGCGCTTCAAAACAAAACTCCTCTGAAAAGTTTAAATACCAACCCCGAACAGAAATCAGAATAGGAGCGGAAGTCGGTGGAAAAACTTTCCCGCGGAAACCATTTCCGGTTCACTGGAATGCCACACGATCTATACAGAACGTCAATTTTGGTACCTACTTAACGTGAATCGTTGTATCACTCCTTCAAAAGAGCCTATTGGTACCTACTTAACGCGAATCGTATCATTCCTTCAAAACAGTCTATTGGTAGGAACTTCGCAACGTCCTATCACTCTTTCAAAATATTCTATTGGTACTTCTGAAACATGTATCTTATTTATTTAATATTTCTTCTCGGCCAACTAACAGGTACTATGTCAAATATTTATTTAAGACGCACCCAATAACAAGTTGCCACATTATGGAAACTTACGATATTAATCGTCACACAGATCCAGACTGAAAACACAATTAAAAACTGTGTCCCCACCGGGAATCCAACCCGGGACCTTTGGATCAGCAGCCAGATACCCAACCAACTGAGCCACGAAGGCCGACGAAATGTATCGTTGTATCACTCCTTCAAAACAGTATATTGGTACCTACGCAACGTGAGTCGTTGTATCACTCTTTTAAAACAGTATATTGGTACCTACGCAACGTGAGTCGTTGTATCACTCCTATAAAACAGTCTATTGGTACCTACGTAACGTGAGTCGTTGTATCACTCCTTTAAAACAGTCTATTGGTACCTACGCAATTTGAGTCGTTGTATCACTCCTTTAACCGTTTCAGTGCTAATCTCGAGACGTTATCGTGATGAATCATACGCTACACCAGTGCGGATCTCGATAGGTAATCGTGATAGACAATGCTCCACTTTAACTCGCTGTAGAAATCTTATTTATCGACATATCCAAAAAATAATAATTACATCGTGTAACCGAATCATTTATCTAAGTAAATACGTTTTTAAAAAAATTTAAAAAAAATTCGGTAGATGGCAGTAGAGTGTTTACTTTTTATCTATTTCATCTCGATACGTAATCGAGACCCGCACTGAGATACCGCTTTGTATGGATATTAATGTTGCTTATAACCCATATCCGAGTTCGTAGAGATTGTGCGCCGGTTTAGAAAAATAATTATGTTCGGTTTTTATTTAGTTTATAAAAGTAAAGTATTTTGTTGTAAATGTATATGTTTTTATTTGTGTCTTAAACGTTGATTCATATTTCAAAATAACTTTTAAGTTCATGAGTTTTTTAGAGTAACTTCGATTTTTTGTGTTACCGACTTTGAAAATTTTACTAGGTGATAGACAAAATACATTTAACATTTTTTGCTATTATGAATGAATTTTGCTTTTATAAATGTTCCGAAAAAGTAAGTACTCAGAGCCTGTTGAGTTATTTCAGTATTATATATAACAACCAATGATTTTATGACTATTTTCTACTATATAAGTTGATAAAGTCGCGGTGCAGCGGCGCATAGGTCATAGCGCTTACAGATAAACTTCATACAAACGTATAAGGTACTAAGCAATTGTTGAAAACTGTGTTTGTTTTCGAAGAAATACTTAAAAATTCATAAATTTTAAGCTGATTTTTATTCACTATATACATTCCTATATCTTTTTTTACCTATGTGATATTTTTTTGCTAATAAGTCATGGTTTTGTGAGCTGGAATGTTGAAAAAATCAGTTAAATAGTATGCAGAAAAACAAAATAAACAAAAAAATGTACTCAACATTTAAAACAGCTAAAAACAAATATTCTCGTCGAAGATTTCAAGTATCTCAGGTGAGTAGTTATTGAGATATGACGATTTTAATTTTGTCCGAAAATTGCGCCGCACTGAGGTGTTACATTGTTTCGCATACGCTTAGCACGGAAAAGGTTAAAACAGTCTATTGGTACCTACGCAACGTGAGTCGTTGTATCACTCCTTTAAAACAGTCTATTGGTACCTACGCAATTTGAGTCGTTGTATCACTCATTTAAAACAGTCTATTGGTACCTACGCAACGTGAGTCGTTGTATCACTCCTTTAAAATAGTCTATTGCTACCTACGCAACGTGAGTCTTTGTATCACTCCTTTAAAACAGTCTATTGGTACCTACGCAATGTGAGTCGTTGTATCACTCCTTTAAAACAGTATATTGGTACCTACGCAACGTGAGTCGTTGTATCACTCCTTTAAAACAGTATATTGGTACTTTCGTAACATGAATCATTCCTTCAAAACAGTCAATTGGTACCTACTTAACGCGAATCGTATCATTCCTTCAAAAAAGTCTATTGGTAGGTACTACGAAATGTGAGTTGTTGTATCACTCCTTCAAAACAGTCTATTGGTACTTCTGTAACATGAATCTTTGTATCTTTCCTTCAAAACAGTCTATTGGCAATTCTGTACCATGAATAGTTGTATCATTTCTCTATTGTATCAGTTTAAAAATTAAAATTTAAATCTGTTAATTTTTTATCGGGCGGAAGAGATACACAGAACTCGTTTATATACACAAAAACATATTTTTTTATAGTGTCATTGTAACAAATGTCGGATACTCCCCGATAAATATAAAAAAGTAAATAGACAAAGAGTAGGTAGGTATTTATATGAATCTTTCATATTAGTATATTTTATAGAGATTGAAATGAAAAATGGTTTTTTTCATTTCCGTTAGTAAAAAATTGGATTACAAACAGAAACTAAACATTATTTCATGTTTAAATACGGCTACATATTACAAATAAATGAGCTTTTTCCGCTACTAGTTTATTGTAGGTACCAACATACCTTTTTATGGATATAAATTTAAATAAAAAAGGTTTTACGAAATTCAAATATCTGGGGGGCAAGTCTGGTCCAATCGGCGAAATCAAAACCCTCATGATTACCCATATTATGGATATAATTATCATAAGGCGTTCTATGACATCTTAAGATATTATAGAACTCTTCTTCTTCTGTTTTAGTTAGGACTGTGTCCTGTTATTCTTGGAGCCTGCTCTTGTGAGGTGGATGTCCAGCTATCCTTCCATCGCTTGGGTGGTTTTCCAGAGGGTCTGCCATTTGTTATCTCCCCATCCGCTGCCATCCTCACCACTCGATCCGAACCCGCTGTCCCCACATGATCTCTCCAGAATCGTCTTCGTGTTCTTCCCCATCGCACAACATATTCGACATCACAGATTCTTCTTATCTCCGAGTTCCTTACTCTGTCACGAAGTTTTACGCCTGCGATGGGTTGTAGAGTCTTCATCTCAGTGGTTCTTAGGAGGTTTTTTGTTCTAGCGGTGTCAGCTCTTGTTTCTATGCCGTATGTCATGATCGGTATTACACAGGTCTTATAGATCCTCCTTGCTCTCCTTCAGCATATTTCTGTTTCTCCGTACATCATTATTAAAGCATCCAACCACGACGGCGGCCTTATTCGCTTGCTCTCTTACTTCGTCAAAGAGATTATTGCTGCTGGACACTTAACACCCAAGTACTAAAATCGCATCACTTGTTCTATGGTTTTATTTTCGATTGCAAGTTTGCATCGTACTGGATGCCTTGAGGTGACCATGCTTTTTGTTTTGTCTACTGAGATTTTCATGTTAAATCTTTGAGAGGATACATAAATGGAATCTATACAGCAGTCTATCTTCAATATCAAACTGTGAGAATATCACCATCGATAAAAGTCAAAATTAGAATGGTGGATAGCGGCTGTCAGCTCTGCGCTTATGCGGAAGCGAAATTGCGACATTGCCGGATTAATTTCTGTTGAACGTCTGTTGCAACTATCCAGTCGTTACACAGCGTTATTAGTAAGATTTTTAAATAATTGCTGGACGGATTTTACACGGTATGTAAAAAAAAACACTGGTCAACGGGTGTGCAGTAGATCTTTATTAGTAAAAGTGTTACAGTCTTACTAATAAAATCGACTGTTTACCCGTTGACCAGTGTTTTAGTTACACATCGTGTAAAGCCCGTGTAGCAACTACATATTTAAAAATCTTACTAGTAAACGCTGTGTAACGACTGGGT
The DNA here is from genome assembly GCA_963576475.1 of Molanna angustata. Taxonomy (NCBI): domain Eukaryota; kingdom Metazoa; phylum Arthropoda; class Insecta; order Trichoptera; family Molannidae; genus Molanna; species Molanna angustata. Next base: position 16,228,211 of record OY754965.1, on the reverse strand, counting down.
TGTTGCAACAAACTTACAACATAAATTAATCCGACATTTTTACTCTCCACACTATGGAATAGGGGAGAGTCATGATTTCGCAAAATTTAAGCGTATTTTTTTTACATCAATTTCTCAATGGGTATCATGTAGAGAATGCACACTATGAGTTTCGTCGTGATGTGTGTGTATGGCGTATACGCCGTACGCCGTAGCATTTATCTTTTTTGTGTCCTCTCTACAGCCCAAACTATAAGTCCGATCGACTTCATATTAACATCATATGTGTAAAGTGCAAAGACCTAGAGCTGATTAGTTTTCCATAGACAACTTTTGATTTCTTCTCTATGAATTCATCATTTACGTTGTTTTTTTTTGTGTCCTCTCTGCAGCCCAAACTATAAGTCCGATTGACTTCATATTGATATCACATGTGTTAAGTCCATAAACTTAGAGCTGATTAGTTTTCCATAGACAAAGGTTCATTTTTTCCCAATGTTTCTTTATGATTTCATCTATTAAAACTGAAAAAATGCTCTCACGACCTGGAAATTAGAGATATTTTAATTTGGTTTCAACTATTTATACAACACCAAGAATCTTCATAAAATTGTATTCAAAGTTGGTCAATGTTAAAAGAAAAATATTCAACGGTTTCAAAAATTATATTTTATTTAATGGATATTTGTATGAAACTTATATGTAACAAGAGAATTTTTTTATATTTGGCAATGTTCAGTTCATTGATTTCATATTGATATAAGAATATTAATAGCTTGAACTTAGAACTGATTAGCTTTTCATAGATATCATAAAATTTCTTCATATGATATCACGTGTCAACATTGTCAAAATGCTCTAACGCTCTTTGAAACAAAATTTATCTGCTTTTTTTAAAATATTTCATACAACATAAGCATTCTTCACTATACTGCATTAATAGTTTGTCTATCTTAACATAAAAATATACTATCGGAAGAAAATTTATATTCCTGGTAGTAACATTTAGTATGAATAAAAATGTAATTAGATAAATTTCTATGTATGGAAAAGTTCAGTAATTTGATTTCATGTTATAATGTAAAGAGTTTGAACATAGAACTGATTAGCTTTCCATAAATAACAAAAAATTTCTTCATATGATATCACGTGTCAAAATTTTGAAAATGCTTTCGCGTCCTTTAAAACAAAATTTATCTGCTTTTATTAAAATATTTCATACAACATAAGCATTCTACACCATACTGCAATAATAGTTTGTCTATCTAAACATAAAAATATACTATCGATAGAAAATTTATTTTCCTGGTAGTAAAATTTAGTATGAATAAAAATGTATATAATAAGATAAATTTCTTATGTATGGAAAAGTTCAGTAATTTGATTTCATGTTATAATGTAAAGAGCTTGAACATCGAACTGATTAGCTTTCCATAAATAACAAAAATTTCTTCATATGATATCACGTGTCAAAATTGTCAAAATGCTCTAACGTCCTTTAAAACAAAATTTATCTGCTTTTATTAAAATATTTCATACAACATTAGAATTCTTCACCATACTGCATTAATAGTTTGTCTATCTTAACATGAAAATATACTATCGTTAGAAAATTTATATTCCTGGTAGTAAAATTTAGAATAAATAAAATATTTCATTGTCAATATTTGTGGTGTGGAGAGTTTAGTGTTGGCCACAACCCACTCGTTTTTATATGAATATGGAAAATATAACGAATAATTACATCACACGAATAACACGTTTGTAGATATTATAAAGGAGCTATTTTTAACAACTTTCGCACTACTATCGATAATAAAATAATGTATAAAGATTTTTCCTCATATTTTTACTAGATTTAACAATATAAATATGCAAATCAAAATCAAATTTGATCAATAATATATGATAGTTGTCTTAAAACACCGCTAAACTACCTAAAACAGGCGTGAAAGCGTTGTGTAAAATTTGTATGAGAGATACACAATCGTTAACCAACTGATAAAACAAATTGTTTAAACTTAAATCTGATAATTACGACATATCCTTGGCCTGGATTCCTGGCCACCTTGGCATCGAAGGTAATGAAACAGCTGACTTATTAGCAAAATCAAATTCCTCTTCTGGTATGAATCTATCCCATTTGCAGATCCCAACTTTAGATTATGTTTGTTCCCTCCAAAACCTTAAGATGCGTAGATGGAATGATCACCTGTCAGTGACTCGTATTCGAACAGGATCGTTCTACGCTGGAATCCAGCCCACGATCCCCTCAAAACCTTGGTTTCAGGGAAGAAGATTTTCTAGAAGAGATATTTCCTGTTTAACAAGAATGAGAATTGGTCACTGTATTGTGGCTACTCACCTGTTTAAAATTCATGTGTTTAGCAGCCCTATGTGTGAGTGTGGTCTAGAGGAGGAGACTATGTGTATGGACCATATGTTTTTTAATTGCAATAACCGGTCTAATATCAGTGGTCTGTATCAATTCTTTATCGACACTGTTCATACATCTCCAATTAATATCTCCTACCTGTTATCTCTTAATAATTCAAAAATTTATGTCTTGTTGTTAAAATTTCTAAAAACTCACAACATTGAACTGTAACTTAATCTTGAACTTTTTATATTCTCCTAAAACTGCTCCTAACCCTCCATTTTTTATTTATATTTTCATCCAAGGCATATAGCACTCTATATAGGGTGAATTGCTATATAAAGCAAAAAAAAAAAAAAAAAAGGTAAATTGGTAACGTTTTTGCCTACACGGGTGTTAAACGGTTGTTTATTGGTAAGATTGTTAAAGTTTAAAAAATTGTTTTGTTCCTACCGTTTGGTTCATACAAGTTGCGTTACACAGGCGTGATGTTATTATTGTAACAGCTATAATTTTCGCCAAAACATCTTGAACGAGGTTCCGGTTGCGCAGAGCGGAAATTTGTGTTTTTTTTTGCTTCGTTGGTTTGCGTGCAAATCGCCCCCCTTCTCGGCTAAAAGTTCGAGATATTTGGCTACAATTATACATTATAACTAATGATTATGAATTGTGATAAATCAGTATAGGTGCATGCAAAAAAAATAATAAATAAAAAAATTACTGAGATGAAAAAAAGTTTACATACGAATACAAAGAAATATATCAACAAAATAAAAAGAAAAACAACTTTTCCGACTCAAAAGGACCATGCTCAGCTATGTTGCAGGAAGACAAGCCCCCAGCAGTTGATTTCAGCATGATCCTATAAATAATCTATACGTTAGTACCTACCTACTTGTATTATGTAAATAATTAGGTGAGTTTGTCCTTTCACAATTTACATATTTTAATATTCTTTGTTTCTTGGTGAATGAATTGTTCAAAATGGATCAAACTACTTAGGTATTAAAATGAGCAAATATTTGCTAATGCGCAATTGAAAATTATTTTTTTTATATTTTTTTGTATTTATTTATTTATCACACAATTTAAATAATTGTCATAAAAATAGATAACTGCTGCCCAACTAGGTATACCTGTAGGGCTAGCAGTGTACATATTATTATATTTCACAGGAGAAATATAGGTTGTACCTTTTTGCATTTTTTTTAAAAAGTATCTAAACAGTATAAAATTAACTATTGTATACAGATTAAAAAATGGAATTGAAGTCATCATGATATGCATATACATACACATTGTGTATGTAGGTATCTTATAATTTTTATTTGTTATTTACACAAATAATCTGAAATAGTATCTCTTGGGAATACTGAACTGACAGAGCATAGGTATGATCCGTCAGTCATATCTTTATTCAGTCGAGTCTCAGATCAATTAGCAGAAAAATTTCACTGAGATTCGTGAACCGTGGAATAAAATATAAATTTATTTCGAATTAGTATATATACCTACACGTCATGACATAAATCTCAGCAAGCCGAAGATATGTACATATGCTTGTAGCTTGCCATGCCAACTGCTTCTCAATTTGATAACATAGGTAATATGTGACCCCCGCTACATTTGTACATGAAAGAAGATACGACGCACGTAAACAACAATAAATTGATCCAAAATAAAAAGGTTTTATTTTCTGAATGTGACTTATATATTAGTCAAAATATATATATATATATATATATAGAGTCGAGCCTTGAATTCGGAATATTTTAAAAAATATAGGCTTCACTCTCCGCTGGCGAAGTTTCCGTTTCCGATTTGTTAATTAAATTTAGCTAAGCCAAAATCATGGGAGGTTGGGTTCTTGTTTTCGTGTTAAGTGGCAATTACTGCCTTCTTTACTCCGATGAAATTTGTTAACGTATTTTCTTTCTTTTCTTTTTCCTCACGTAAACGGAACCAATATAGAGTCGAAATGAAAAGGAATAGTACAAGTATGCCTCTCGTCGCTTTTATTTTTAAGCAGTTCGATTTCAAACCTATTTTTACTAAACCCTGTGTATTTTGTATTGGCGCGTTAATAAGCAACAAAGAGATACGGTTTATTTCATTCGGAGTATTGGAAGTAGTGAGTCTATAGAGTTTTTCAATCTTTGTGTACCATCGGGTCGTATTTTTCATGTATAAATTAAGTTTCACATTAGTAATTTGTTTGTAATATAGAGCAATTTTTACATTAGTAATTTGTTTGAAATAAAGATCAAGTTTGCGAAGTTATTTGATTTTGTGTCTAGAATTGAAGTTTATTAAACAATAATTCTTATGTACGTTTACCCCTCTGGAATGTAAACACTGGTTAGTTGATTGAACTCCTGTTTGTAAATATATTAGCTACTTTAGTGGAATTCTAGGAGAAAAAGGCAATTTTTACTAACAATATACTAAGATATGAAGAATCGCATATTATTATTTTTGAAGTCTTATAATATACATATTGAGTGTGTATGGAAGGTGCCTAAAAATCTTTTATATTTATTCATTCTGCCATTTTTCGTACGTGCCATGTTTCTATAAGAGCCAGACAGAAAAAAAAACTAATGCCATTATATCCTATATATCTTGACAAACATTCCTTGATAGCAATCCAATAGCCTCGGCTTCAAACTCATGGGTCACGATGGGTCGGTGGCAGAGCGGTTAGCGCGCTGGACTAGTAATCCAGTGTTCGCGTGTTCGAATCCTGCCTCGACCGATTTCCTATAGCACAAGCATTTATGCTTATTTTAAGGAACGTTTTAGGAAGATGTATATTTACTTGTTAAACAAGGGCATATACATTAAAAAAAAACTCTGACCCAATGATTTCGTTAACTAATAGCATAAGCAATGGCTTACATCAAAGATTTTACATATTTTACTATTTTTAGGAGGCTTACTTATAAATTATTTTCTTAAACAATCAAATTAGAGCATGAAACAATTTATTTGGTAAAAAAATATTGAATTTCATTTCACAAGTTTGCCGTTCTGTGTCTCGTATTGGAAAAACAAATGTCGTTCGTTAATTTCATCAACGATGCGATAAATTTTTGAACGTTTCGATTCCATTCTTTTCTGGAATTCTAGACATTCCCTTCTTTTTTTGAATTGAAAACGCTCTGATTTTATAATAGAATCTTTGCGCGGTATTACGAATCCAGAAATTGAATTCCTATCATTAGTGTTAGAATTATAATAATTTATTTACAACATGACATGCATTGATTCGTCGATTACCGTGAATAGTAATCCTCATTCAATTATTTTAATCGATTAAATTTTTTATTATAACTGATGGAATGAAATACTTATTCATTCACATCGATGCATTTAAAGTTGTCAGCACTACATTTACTGATTACTTACTAGTTTTTTTGGCTTCAAAATCTCAGGCGGTGGTTCGGGATTTTAGATGCGGCGTCACTAATTATCTAATCACAACGTGTCACTTATCACAACCTCTGTTCGGAGTGGCACAAGAAGCCCATCGCCAGTGTCTTGTCTGTACTTGATACTTGATCCAAGCTTCTATTCGGCGGGCTCCCATGTCTGAGGTTGGCCTCTTAAAGCAGCCCATTCACGATCGTGTCATTCGGCGTCGTTCCATATGGACCGGCTCCATTTGGAGCATTGTAAAATTTTCATCACACTCACGGGCACGCCATCGCGCCATCGAGCCATCGATCCATCAAAATTAGTATAAGCAAGCGATCGGCGCTTTCGCATTAATTAGTTATTTTTTTTAAATTTCTAAGTAAAAACGAGTTATAATTCTGAACATGAGTTGTATACAACTGCTATTTAGAGGTTTGTTTATATATAAATATAAAAAAAAACAAAGAGAAAATGTTGTATTATCGCATTCACGAGAGTGTCAAACAGCTCGGCACAATGAGATGGCGCAATGTACCGCTGGTTTTCACACTCACGAGCATGCCGTGCCGGCAGGATGCGCCGCGCCGTTTTCGCGGTACTACAGAGTTTTGATCGTTTGGAATTCTATTTTGATGTGTCAGGCCAATTGGGCTGCGCGGGATTTGACATTCACGAGCGCATTTTGGAGTGATGGCAAGTCATTTGGAAGGATGGCACGACCGTGAATGGAGGCCTTAAGGCCCTGTTTTATGGCTCGTCGGCAAAGCTCGCCGGTGTATCATTGCAATTCCGCGGTTTTGTGAGTTGACGAGCCTGGCTCGTGGCTCGTCAACTCACAAAACCGCGATATAGGCTCGTACGTCGATCACCCACTTTAGGGGTAGTCGTATGAAATATGCCTGATAGTAGTTCTTGTGTCGTCCGACTAGCAGCCGCTCCGAGGATGAACAGAGCTTATAACTCTGAAACGTTCCCATTGGAGTGGGATAGGTGACTTGCGTAATTCCTTTCAATAAGTAATGAAATCGTTACAAGATAATGAAGATAATGACTATTCTCACTCTCTCGAACATGAGATCCGATCTCAACTGAGGGATGAATATTCTTTATATAACCATAATTTAGGAATGCATATTATCAAAATATATATTTTATTATCATCAATGTACATAGGTATATCAATAATTTTTATTAAAAAAAATGATTTAAGGGTAGTTATATCTTTCAACTTAAGACTTAAGGGGGGGGGGACTGCTGCCAACGTACCTATTTTTTCAATTTGAATTTGCATCATTACTACAAAACGAATCATTTTGTAAAAAAATAACCTAGTTAGTTTGGATATTAATAAATAAAAATAAAGGTACCTTATTTTTTAAATTACGTTCTGTATATATTCTTGTAGGAAAATAATAAGCATACCCCAATTTTTGACATTTATCTTAAATTTCTAAAAAAACTATAAGGTATAGAGCATTATTTTTTTTATAAATTAAAGAAGATCAAAATATCTGGAAAAATACGATGTAACGTTGCATTAATGCATCAGGTTAAGTTAATAAACCAAAAAAAAACTTATATTTCGCAATGGCGCTGAATGGAAAATAAATGTTTTTAGGTTTATTTTCTAAACCTGAAGCATAAATGCAACGCCATATCATATTTTTCTAGATATTTTTGTCTTCTTTAATTTAAAAACAAATATGTTGAACTACGCCTTATATTTTATTAAAAATATAAGATAAACGTTGAAAATCGGGGTATGCCATTATTTTTCTACAAGAATTTATACAGAACATTATCAAAAAGGAAAGATATATTTTTTTTATGAATACCCAAAGTATCTAAATTATTTTTTTAAAAACGATTTGATAAGAAATAATGATGGTATATCAAATTGAAAAATAGGTACGTTGGCAGCAGTAATCAGTTGTCCCCCCCTTAATCGATTGTGAGATTTTTCGAGTTTTCTTAGTTTGATCTGTCCTTTTTTTTCGATATTAGAAGTACAAAAATAATTCCAGAAGCAGAAATTTCCATGTTACATGATTAACATTATTTAGATTTTTTTTGAATGAATGTTGTTTTGGAAATCATGTAAAGTGATAATTAAGTTAAAACGAAGAAAGAAATATCTGTATATTTTTTAAAATAATTTCATTAGCGCTTCTAACGTACAAAATTTCCAGTTGTAAATTTTTGGCTAGGGTTCAAATGCTCAATTTACAAATTCGAGTTAGTAATATGTTGTTTATGATACATTTTTGTCATTAACTTAATCTTTTTGGTCATTCGCCAAGTGTTATGGGACAAAATTTTGAGGGAGAGAGAGAGAAAGACAGAGTCAATAATGAAAATATTTCCCTAGTCCTTTTGTAATTAATAATGTTAGTAATCTGAAATAAGGGTTGTTAGGTATATCTTTATAATTAATATTTCTTAATCCCTATTTTACAATCATGTAACGAGGCGTTTTGATACTTGGAAAGGAAATTGAAGAAGGATTGTATTTATTCGGCGAAATGAATAATTCGTTTAGGAAATGTTGTAAAATATTAATATGAGAAAACGAAGGTAGTTTGCAAAACGCTCGTACTGCTTCTGATGAATAAGAGAAAATTCAGATGGAATAAGTCTTTGTTTGATTTTAATTCGAAAATTTGTCGAATTTTGCAGGAAGCCAAAGATAAAAAGTAGGTCCATATTTGATTAGCGATTATATTTACCAATTCAGTTTAATAATTAATAGGTTATCGAAATATTAATTAATTTATAGATAAAATAAACACCATAAATGAATTCAAAGAAAATTAAATAAATGAATGCGTTGCCATAAATATTGAAAATAAAAATAAACCTTCTTAGAAGTAGCGAAGTATTTAGAGACCTGAAATTACAACTAGTATTGACTTAAAAGACCACCATTATACCTCAAAAATTATTGATACGATAAATGCTTCGCAGAAAAACTTGCGGACCAGTTAAAATGTTGAAACTCATAAGTGACGATAATATTAAATACCTGCTTAGGCTATTTAATGCTATATGTGACACAGGGAACATCCCCAAGATTGCGGTGACAATAGATTGATCAGCTTAATAAGGCATGTGTTAAAGTTCTTTCTTAAAATTATTCATGTAGGGATTCGCAGTAAATATGAACAGGATGCCTTCAAAAATGCCTTTGGTACAAGGAAAGCATCAATGTATTATTACATAAATGCCGTCACCAGAGAAAATAGGTCTTTTAAGGACATTCAGACTTAATTAAAATGCCTAAGTAGTACAATTTAAATACGAAAGATCTGAACTTCTTCCAAAACCTATATTGGCACCAAACTACTAAGATCAGCCGTGGAATGTAATATCAGATGCAATACCCATACAGCGAGGAGTAAAGCAGTGTTGTATCTTGTCTCCTCAGCTATTCAATTAATACTCTGATTATGTATTAAAGAGAGCTTTCAACAACACTGAGAGGGGTATATAAGTCAACGGAGTAGTAATTAATCATATCAGGTACGCCGATGATACTGTACTGCTGGCGGACTCTATTTCAGATCTCCAAAAGCTGTTCAACAATGTCAATGTATTTGGTGAACTGTTAGGCTTATCTATAAATGTAGCCAAAACAAAGTTGATAACATTTGATCAACGTGAAAACCTCGAATCTTTCTTGTAATTGAAGGGCAAGGTTAATATACTTTCGTGTTTTAATTTTTATGCTTCATGGCATGGTATAAAAAAATCTCAAAACCAAAATTAGATATATTAAAGAATATCACGAATATGACACAAGAAACTCAGAAGGTATTATATTAGACATATGAAATAAAGTATCAACGCAGAATTCTCTAATATACTAGAATGGGCTTAAATTGTATGAAAGCATGCCGAGGGACATAAATGAGGATCATATGATTTTAAATGAGTACCTACTATATTATGAAAAATTGATATAATTGTTAAGGATTAGGCTATGTATTCTAATAAATATATAGATCTATTTAAATAAATATACATATCATAGATAAATTTAAGTATCTCTGCAGTATTGTTTCGGAGACCCGGATATGGAGATCAGGTACAGAATAAAGGTAGCATGAGCTGCCTTAAATGAAATGTGATCTCTCTTATGCAACAAAAAGCTTAATATGGACCTTAGACAGAGGATGATGAAATGTCATGTTTAGCCTGTGTTGCTATATTATGCCTGTGATATTTGGACGCTGAATGTTAACACCGTGAACAGGTTGGGGGTTTTTGGGATATGGTTGCATCTCAGAATGCTCATATTCCCTTTGACAGACCTGGTTACAAAATCAGAAGTCGAAAGTCGAGCCAAAACAACCAAGCAACTCCTGTTTATAGTAAAGGCCAGCAAGATCGCATATCTAGGTCACATAATGAGGGGAGAAAAATACAATTTGCTTTAATTAATACTGAAGGGTAAGATAGAAGGTTGCCGAGAAACTTGAAGGAGACATATGTCCAGGTTGCTTAATATTAGGGAATAGATGGGCTCCAAACTGTGGAGCATATATTCTTGGCAACACAGGACAGATAGTGATTCGATTGGTCGCCAAAACGTCAGGGGTTCATTACAGGGCACCAGAAGAAGAAGAAGCGAACAGCAGAAAAATAAATGTGTAGGAAGACAGTTAATAATTATAATCTCTGCGAAATGATATTAAGACGACAAATCATAAACACGTTTTTTTTATTTGTTTAACCTTAGTAATTTTTTACTACAATCTGACGTCGTCGACGTTGTTTTTTAGTTAATGTTATGTATTTATGTATTTTATAAGGTATGACAGAAGTTTTATAAATGTACATATTATTCATGAGTTGCTTGATACATACATACATACATACCATCACGCCATGTCCCTCACGGGGTAGGCAGAGAGAACCGAACGCCACTTACTTCTATCTTGACATACATTCATCGCCTCGACAACATTCATACATCGTCTTATACATGTTTGTCTGTTGTTCACGCTTCTAACATTTCCATCTTTTAAAATACCGTTCACATGGACGTGCCATCCCTTCCTTGGGCGGCCCCGACCTCTCATTCCATTCCTGTCCGCAATGTATATTGGTGGAAAAGATGAAGGTATAGGGAGTTACCTTGCCTAATATTTATTATGCTGGTTCTGAATAATCTTTTCACCACATTCACAGCACAGTATGAAAACTTTGACACTTCACTAGTAATTCACAAGTTAATTAATTTCAGCGGATTTTGAAGATATAATTTTAAGAGCGGTGCGGTGCGGTGTGTTAGTCAAGATGACAGTTGATAGAATGAGAAAATTTATATGCAACAATACTTTTTTGCATATAGCTGGCAGGTATGTAGGTAGGTTGTTTTTAGGCCGAGGTAAACTAGGATAGGATAGGAAAGGTGTGTGTGTGTGTGTGTGTGTGTGTGTGTGTGTGTATATGCGTGTGTACCCAACTTTGCGTAACCATAACTCCCGGCCTTGGAGTATTACTCCAACAAAAAATTCAAAAAACATATGACTCACCGGATGGTAAAAGAAGAATACAAATTTAAACAATAGAGTGAAAAATTCAAATAAACGTAAACTAACTTAAAAAATAAAAAGAAATATTAAATTAAAAACATTTTTATTATTGGGAAGGTAACGGACATAATCGAATAGCTGGTCTTAAATATGTACCATTCCGGGTTCGAACTTTTACAACTCGAATGACGTTGTCTTTTCCCGGATATATTTCCTTGACTATGCCAAGTGGCCAAGATAATTTAGGGAGATTTTCCTCTCTAATAATAACTATTTGGCCAGGTGTAATGGGTTTTGTGTACGTATTCCACTTTTCACGCATTTGTAAAGAGGTGAGATATTCTACATGCCATCGTTTCCAAAATGACTGTACTAATTTATCGATCAACTCATATCGTTGAATGCGGGTTATTGAAATATCATCAACGTTGTAAGCGGGTATGTAATTTAGCGGAGTTAAATTTAAAAAATTCGCAGGGGTTAATGCGGCAGGATCTAAAGGATCATTGCTTAATACACAAAGCGGTCTAGAGTTCAATAAAGCCTCTATTTGAATCAATACGGTATTCATTTCCTCGTAAGTTAATACTTGTGAGCCTATGACTTTAAATAAATGTGTTTTAATACACTTAATATTGCTTTCCCATATACCACCCATATGAGGAGAATACGGAGGATTTATTCGAAATTCTATTTTTCTAGGCGTCAATTCATGAAGTATTGCTTTATTATATTCATCGGAACAAACAAACTTATATAATTCATTTAAAATTTTACGAGCTCCAACAAAATTTCTTCCACCGTCACTTACAATGAGAGTGACAGGTCCTCTTCTGGCTATAAAACGTTTAAATGCAGCTAAGAACATTTCAGATGAGAGATCTGAAACTAATTCTATATGTAAAGCTTTTGTTGCTAGGCAAACAAATAAACAAACATATGCCTTTTGCTTTTTAACGCCTCTTCTCTTTGCCAGAGTTACAAACACTGGACCCATGTAATCTACTCCACATTTCGCGAAACATTTTATTTCATTTACTCGAAAATCGGGTAAATTGCCCATTAACGGGAAGGTTCCTTTTGGTTTGTTTTTAAAACAAATGTTGCAAGAATGAACAATCTTACGAACCAAACTACGACCAGATAAAATCCAGTACTTCTGTCGTAATAATGCTAACAATAATGCAGGGCCTGTATGATAATGTAAATAATGATAATATTCAATAAGTAACTGAACAATACGATCTTTAGAAGGCAATAAAATTGGATGTTTCGTTTCATACATTGATGATGAATTTTGAATTCGACCACCAACTCTAAGGATATTATTATTTAAAAATGGTAAAAGTTTGCGTAATACAGGACTACTCAATTTATTCTGTTCAAGAGAATGTATATCTTGAGAAAAATGGTTATTCTGAATGCATTTAATTACATGATTTTCAGCAGTTTCTAAGTCTGAGACCGTAATCATTCCAGACGTATTAAGTTTTCTTGTAAAACGAAGAACGTAAACAAGTATGTTTAATAATTTACTCCATTTAGAGATCCTGTTAGCGATTAAATAAATAAAGTGAGGCTCAGATTGAGTCTTAATTTGTATGAGAGCAACAGTTTTAGATTCAGGTATACTCTGATAGGCATTTTCCTTTTTAAAATCAGTCACAGGCCATTGACTCGGTGGCAATGAGATCCAGGCTGGACCATTAAACCAATAAGAGGTTTTCAAAAATTCATTAGGAGTAACGGAGCGGGATACAATATCACTTGGATTTTCAGTTCCAGGAACATGAAACCAATTTTCTTCAGAAATAATTTCTTGAATAATTGCGGTGCGATTGGCAACGAAGGTTTGCCATCTATGCGGTGAGGAATGTATCCATGAAAGTACAATAGTTGAATCAGAAAATGCAAACATTTTGTCAATCTTACATCTAATCTCAATAGTTGAGAGAACAGATTTCATTAATAATGCAAGAAGGTGTGCGGCACATAACTCTAAACGTGCTAAAGATACCTTTTTAAGTGGGGATACTTTTGACTTGGCACATAGTAGTGATACATTTGAGGCGTTAGATTCAAGTGATCCAATGCGGATATATATAACCGCCCCATAGGCACGTTCACTAGCATCTGAGAAACCAAGCAAATTGATGAATGAATCATTTACTATACCTATATGTCTTGGTATATTTATATTTGATAAGTTTTCGAGTTCACTCTGAAATTTCAACCAAATCTTATTTATATCCTCAGGAACCCGTTCATCCCAAGACAATTCTCTTTTCCAACACTCTTGCACTAGAAGTTTCAAACCGATGATAACTGGAGCAAGGAGACCTAGAGGATCATATAATGATGCCATATTAGAAAGAATTAATCTTTTCGTACATACTAACGTATCTAAAGAGAAAGGTTTGATTTTAAAAGTGAAACAATCAGAGGTGGGACTCCAAGACAAACCTATAATTTTGGTTTTATCGTCAAAATCTGAATTAAAAGTAATGTATTGGTTAACACGTAGATTGTCTGGAATGTGCTTTAAAAATTGTACAGAGTTGGAAATCCACTTATTTAGACAGAAACCTCCAGAGGAAAATAAGTGAACTAAATGAGAATAAATTTGTAAAGCTTCCTCAGGTGAATTGACTGAATAAAGAAAATCATCCATATAAAAATATTTCATAGCAAGTTGTGTGGTTTCAGGCAGTTTATCGCCTTCATCTGTTAAGAGTTTGCGAATGACTTTCATTGCTAAATAAGGGGAACATTTAAGCCCAAAAGAAACGCGTTGAAATTCATAAATGTCAATAGGATCTGAGTTATTAAATCTAAAAAGTATCCTTTGAAAACGTTTATGATCTGGATTCATTTTCAATTGAAAATACATTTTTTCTATGTCAGCAGAAATAACTACCGAGTACAGGCGTAGATTTATAAGTAAATCAAAAATATTTGTTTGCAAATTAGGCCCACAATGCAATATATCATTGAGACTTTTTCCAGAGGAAGTTTTGCAACTGGCGTCTAAAACTATTCTAATTTTAGTAGTATCTTTATCAGGCCGATATACAGCTCTATGTGATATATAATAAACACAATCTGAAGTTTGTGTATCTGTAACTTTTTTCAAAAAACCTTTGTCAATGTATTCTTGAATAGTGGCATTATAACCATATTGTAAATCTAAATTTGATTGCAACTTCTTTTCCAATGAAAGCAACCTATGTTTAGCGTTTTTTATTGAATGACCCAAAACTGTGGGACTTTCACGAAAAGGTAATGATACAGTATATCTACCCTCGTTGTCTCGCAAGACTGTTTTCTCAAAAAATTGTTCACAAAGTTGCTCGTCAGGACTTAAATACTGACGCGATGGTACAGATTCTAGTTTCCAAAAGTTTCGAATTATTTCATCTAACTTATTTTTTGAATATGAATCATCAATTGCGTGTAACGTGCGTTGAAATTGACATGATGAGAAGTTATCTATTTGCGTTTCGCCCATGATCAAATAACCAAGAGTAGTCTGTAAGGCGATCATACGAGTTTCTTTATGCGTTAATTTCCCAGGTAAAAGTAAATGCGGGAATAAACCAGCTCCAATTATGCAATCGATACTAGCAGGAAGATTAAAATTATTATCCGCTAGCGGCAAATTCTTAAAACAATCTGTCATTTCTAAGGCTGACGTAGGCAAATCATTAGTAATAGTTTCGACAACCGAAGCCTTAATATCGTAAAAGAATCTTGTATCATATCTTGAATAAATTGTAAATATAGCATATCCTAATATTGGTTTTACAGCAGACCCAATACCGTACACAAAAGCATTTTCGTACGTAATGTTTATATTAAATTTTTTACATATCTTTTCCGTTATAAAATTTGCATTTGATCCTGTATCTATTAATGTGCGGATGGTATTTTTTTTAATTCCATTAATATATACTATAGCGGTTGGTATTACATGATAACAGTTTACATTATTGATCAACAAACAATTGTCGATTTGACATTTAGGTTCATATGGTTGATCCAAATGTCGTCGACCGATATTATTCACCGAAGTGCTCGTATTGCGGTCAGAATTGACGAATGAGGTAATATTATCATCGTTTTTAACAATATCAGCTGCGCTAGGAACCTGTTTTGAATGATAATTATCTTTATTTTGATTATCTTCATCATCACATGTTGGTGAAGAAGGAAAATGAATCAATGAATGATGCCTTTTATTACAATAAAAGCAATTTTTTTTCCGATTTACAATTTTTTGTTAAATGAGTACCAAAACAATTTTTACATAGTGATCTTTTGTTGATTATTTTGAATCTTGTGAATACATCCAACTGTAAGAATTTTTTACATGAATACAATGGATGTTTATTACATTCACACAAAAAACATTTTGTGATATCCATTGGCGTATTATTTATAACAAATGAATGTGAATTATTATTATTTTTTCGTCGATCATTTGGTGCACTTTTGTGGAATATAACCTGCGTTCTAGAGAGAATTTTGCTTTGCTCTCTCAGAAAAGATTGTAATAATTTAAAGTTTGGAATTTTTTCATTTCTAATATGTTGCTCAAATAAATTTAACGTCTCTCTATCTAACTTAAGAAGAGCAATGTGCGTTATGATGAAATCAGTTAAATCAGAAATATCTAATAATTTTAAAGCTTCAAATGAAGAGCAAAAATTTTCTATGAAATAATCCAAATTCTTTGAACTTGATTGTGTTAAGGGTTTAAAATTGATTATTTTTTCTAAATAATGCGTAGCTAAAATTCGTGAATCCTGGAATCGATCAACAAGCCTATCCCATATAATATCATAATTAGATGCGACAGGAAGTATCCCAGAAATAACACTTAAAGCGGTACCTGTCAATTTTGACACTAAATATTGTATTTTTTCACCATTCGACAAATTAATATTGTCGTGTATTATGTAGATCTTTGAAATTTTGATAAAATAATGGCCATTTCGTTGGATCACCATTAAAACTAACAAGTTCCAATATTGGCAATTTGTGTGTTCTTTGAGAGTCTTTTTCAAATGATTTAATAATTTGAGGAACATAGTCAACTTTAGTTTTTAAAGATTGTTCAATATGCTTGATGTTACAGTATAATTCGTCAAGGGCTTCAATAGATTGAAAAGACGGAACATATTCTGGATTTACAGCTATTTTTCCCAAATTTAATTCTTCTACAACTTGACAAAATTCAGAACGAATTTTATCTATCGATTGTATGCGGATAAGAAAATTAGTTTTTTCTTCAGCGGTATTTAATGATTTCGACAAGTCATAAGCTTTCTGAATAATTGCAAATAAACTTAGCCGTTTAGCTTCCAATATTTTTAAAGAAGCCATTATTGATTAAACAACAATAAAATTAATGAAACAAGAATTTGATTAAGTACTTAGGTACTACAATCAATGCGGGTATGTATGAAATATGTAATGTAAATAGCGTATGTATAATGTTAATTTTGTATAAAAATGTATAAATTTGATAAGTAATGCGTGAAAATTCAAGATATGCGGGACAGAGGAACAAGGAATGCGGGAAAATACAAGATATACGGGACGAAGGACCAAGGAATATGGTGGAAAAGATGAAGGTATAGGGAGTTACCTTGCCTAATATTTATTATGCTGGTTCTGAATAATCTTTTCACCACATTCACAGCACAGTATGAAAACTTTGACACTTCACTAGTAATTCACAAGTTAATTAATTTCAGCGGATTTTGAAGATATAATTTTAAGAGCGGTGCGGTGCGGTGTGTTAGTCAAGATGACAGTTGATAGAATGAGAAAATTTATATGCAACAATACTTTTTTGCATATAGCTGGCAGGTATGTAGGTAGGTTGTTTTTAGGCCGAGGTAAACTAGGATAGGATAGGAAAGGTGTGTGTGTGTGTGTGTGTATATGCGTGTGTACCCAACTTTGCGTAAGCATATATTTTCTTCGTCAGGCGTTCCTCATTCATTCTCCCCAAGTGGCCAAACCATCTCAATGTGTTCACTTTCATTCTATAATAACATCTTTCTTTATCCTACATTCTTTCCTTATGTCCTCATTTCTGACCCTGTCATACATCGTTCTATTATAGATTCTTCTTAGCGATCTCATTTTAACTGCATTTATTCTACTTTCGTGCGACTTCTGTCATGTCCAGGTTTCACTTGCATACGTCAAGGTTGGCACTAAGATAGCATTATGAATGGCAACTTTAGCATCCTTAGATATGACTTGAGAATACTCAAATTTCTTTATTCTTTATTTTTCCCTGGTTCGCCCTATCCTGGAATACGTATCTCCTGTCTGGTCTCCGCATTATGCAACACACATAAACCGTATCGATAGGATACAAAATATATTTATTAAACACCTTAACCGAAAAGCATTTCTTGATTTCCCGTCGTATCGTGAGGCAAGGATTTACCATTGCATTGATTCACTCTAAAACAGACGTACTGTATCTGATATGATTATTAATAGTAAAATTGATTCTCCTGCTCTCTTAAATTATATATCTTTCAACATCCCTACCTACACCTGTAGAACTAGACACACTCCTCTTTTCCACCTAACCACTCAACACACCAACTATGCTCAACATGCAACAATCTACAGAATCTGTAATACATATAATAGGCATTTCCAAGAAATGCCTATTTTTTTTTTTTTAATTAACACATACAACATTAGATAGTTTATTACATGGATTAATACAAAGGATACATCAATTATATGTATAACAGATTATATTCTTACTTAGCGCCCCCACATTTAAAAAATATATCAAATTTAAAATTTCATCCTCATAATCAAATTTAACACTTTATATACTTTTTAACAGATTTTTAATTATCTCAATAGAGACGAAGTTGGAATATTTACTGTAGGAGAACCGGGAAATCAAGGCACCTACAGGGCTTACGACCTGTCATCGGCTGGTTTTCGTGATCACTTTATACGCTTGCGCAACGTTCACCAATTATGCCTTTTTAATGAGATCCCTACCAATTCAATTTTTTCAATAATTAAAAATCTGTTAATCTTTGACTCCGACAGGGAAAAAATCCAATGTTTGCGCATATGCAATAATAAAAAATATTCGATTACTTAATATACTGACACATTTATATATGCAATTTCACACATCATTTACACAATATCTCACCATAATATGTAACCATTCCTAATGTATCTTAATACACTACAATAACTTCAGCGACAACCTGTAATTGGCTTTATTATTAATCAAATCATCTTTATGTTATATAATTTATTATATGCTGCATGTTGTCATCTAAATAAAATAAAAAATATGTTGCGGTCATTCACAACTGCTTTCAGTGCTCCATTCACTCTGTTTTCTGCCATAACTCTTCTTTCGATCTCTTTATCAATCCGTCCATTCCGTTGAAACATGCTTCCCAGATATACATATTCGTCGACTTGCTCGAGCCATTCGTTCTCTATAAGTTGCTTGATACATTTATATAAATATCTTAAAAAAATAATTTGAATAAATTCATTTGGAATTATGCAACATATACTTCAACACCTTTGTACTGGTTATGACTGTTTGAACAAAAAAACCAAGAATAAATGTAAAACTATGAAACCTCACAGATACGACATCAAAATTTGACACAATGAGCAAATTGTCAGGAAACATTGGGATATAAAAAAACTACATAGATCACGAATTGACTAGTAAAAATAAAGAGACATAAAAGATTACCATCTTTGTTCTTATATCTATGTACATACATTATGATATGAATACTAATAATATTTAAAAATAAAAGTATCCTGTTGATTGATTATAGATCATCATGTAGGCATGTGTGCTAAGAGTCAAATAAAACAAAATATTTAATGAACATCCTGTGTTAGAAATTTTATATGTATTTCGAAATACGAGGGTTCAACGGAATATGTCTGAGAATTTATTAGTGAAAATATTTAGAACAAATGACCGTGCGATGTAGAAGGGAGGTGTATTGTATGGCCTTTGTCAGGGAAGAGAAGATAATGAGTAGGTATCAGAAGACAGAAATGTAATCCCTGACATGTAATATGAGGCGAAGGTTAAATTGGAATTTTCAGGACGGAGCATCACGGATGGGGGTATACGGTGCCATTTCATTAGAAACTCCGCATAATTATGCATGACATGATAGAGAAACTCAGCCTTCACTTAATATTACATACAATATCGCATATCCCTTACCTGTGTTTCGACAAATGTACCTACAGCAATACTAAACTTACATATTTAGGTACTATAACAGATGACACTGCACCTACACCCGTTCTTTTAAGAAAACTACATTAAGCACGCAAACATATCAACTTTCAAAACAATAAATTAAGTTCAGTCGTTCAGGTTTTTGTTATCAATCAAACAAGATGGACTGATCGATTTATTGATTTTAGCACACCGAGAAAAAATGTTTTAAAAATATATAATTGCGTTATAAAAATTGATATCCCTACTTACTTAATTTACGGGTCCTCACGGGTTTAGACCTTGCCACTCCTATAGGCGGCGACGGATATCCCTTATTTTTACTGACAAACTTTTTAACATATCAATAGAGACGAAGTTGAGATATTATAGAAGAACCAGGAACTCAAGGCACTTACAGGGCTTACGACCTGTCACCGGTTGGTTTACGTGATCACTTTAACGTTCACCAATTATGTCTTCTAATTGAGTTCCCTTGTCAATGTAATTTTCGAAAGTTCTATATATTTGAATAATATATAACAATTCACTTGAAAATAAGGAATTATACTATTGCCATCTATGAAGTAACGAAGAAATCTTTTTTTTGTAACGCCATCTAATGTGAAATTAGTTTATTTTTAAACAATGAAAGCAACAGTCCTTATAAATGAGGTGACGGTGTCTCGCACAGATGTCTCCCCTGAACTGCGCCAGAAATAGAATAATTTTAGTAGGTATATTTTTGAGAAAAAAATCCAATTTCTTTTTAATATATAAAAAATATCAATATTTTTTTATGAACTTTATTTTGGGAGTTACTATTTATTCACTATTGAATATTTTCATTACAAAAGTGCATTTAATCGTTCAGTTCTAATGTTCTTGTTAACTGTACCTATCTATATTTGATTTGATCCAAAGGTCCCGGGTTCGATTCCCTGTGGAGACACAGTTTTTAATTGTGTTTTCAGTCAGAATCTGTGAGACGATTGATATTGTAAGTCTCCAGAATGTGGCAACTTGTTATTGTGTGCGTGTTAAATTGATATTTGACATAGTACCTGTTAGTTGCCCGAGAAGCAATAGTAAATAGTAAATAACCCTAAAATTGAAATTGGGTATTTCACTAACAAACAAGTATGGAAGTAAACATAAATTAATCGATGAAAGATTTCATATAGTGTAAAGATGCCATGCGGTTGTATCAGACAGACGTATGTTAAATTTGATCAAGTATTAAAATTTATTACAGCTAATATTATAGGTATATTTGTGAATGAATTTTCCGTCTGTTAATATAAATAGAATTAACCATGAAGTTGCGTATTTCCAAACTCGACGAGTCGATACCGACATGAAATTCAAGTTAATCTAAATTTAGTCGGGAGATGTTCGCGAGGATGAATCGAATTACCCATCCGAACAAATTATATCAAAGGTAAGTATTCCATGTCTTGTATGTGGATGTCGCATATTCGAAGAAATTACACGTTTTCATCAAGCAACGTAGCTTTTCTGTGTTCTTAGATTGAATAGCTTAAATTTAGACATCACATGAATGGTGCTCCATATAAGTGGGGTAGAAGGACGACTCTATGGAGATCAAATGAAAATATGAAATAGACAAAATAATTGTTCTATGATCTTTCGTATATAAAATATATAGGTATAGATGTATCAAAGATATGTACGATTTTCCTTGGTGCTATTTAAAGAAAAAGAGCAAATGAACGAAAATGGGGAAAAATAATCTTAAGAAAATAATATACTGAGTAAATCCAACGAACTGATCGCAAAAGATACAACGAAACCAATTATTTTGGATTAATAAGAAAGATGGAGGATGTCAATGAGTTGAAAAGGCAGGAACATATTTCAGTATATAAATTATATGTAGGTACCCACATATGTACATATATTAAAGTTTTTCCATAAAGTTTTTCCATTTCAAGTCAGTCATTTAGCTCAAGAAAAGAAACAAGAAAAGATAACAAATGTACATATGGAAGTGACAGTTGTCACGTAACTGGCAACTGTCACTTCCATTCTTTTCTTGAACTTACTGAAACGTTGTCTAGGGGGGCTGGTTTGTTCTTAAAATCCAAAAAATCAACAAATATTGAGCTTCCGATTATTTAACTCACGTATAAACTCATTTTAACGCAGGAACATATTTCAGTATATAAATTATATGTAGGTACCCACGTCCAAGGCATTGCTGAAAATCAGCTGCACTGTGGGTCTCCACGGGTGTACAGCTGAGCAATAGCCTATTTGTTGTAAAATAGTTCAAAATGTATATAATTTCTTGTTATTTTTAATGCAACAAATAAATTTATTATTATTATTATTATTATACGTAGATTGATCTCGGTTATGATCCGGTAGTTTCCTTCACAACGGAGCGTACTCAAGTTGTGAGGCTATGTGTTTGTGTGTCTGTGTGGTTGTGTGTAGTTTTTTAAAGTGGTACCTGTAGAAATTTTCTGACTATTGTGCATGTGTTGATAATTGTAGTTTTTTGTATGTTGGTGATTACGTATGGGGGTAACTTTAGTATGTCTATATTTTTTTGGAGAGTTTTTGGTATGATGCCTGTAGACGATAATATTATTGGGACTATTGTTACTTTTTTATTTATATTATTATTATTATTATTATATGAATGTTTAAAAAGAGAAAGAATAATCAGAAGGTAGATGAACGCACAAAACATACAAAGTATCCTTCAAACTTGTACTTTTGTAATAAAATATTTCTTTAATTATAACCCGTTGAGGATTAAAAACAACACTTTGAAAATAACATTCGAATGGTTGGGAGAATTCTTAAAAGGACATTAAGATGCTAAATCTAGCCATGATATATTGCCTAGCCTAAGACATGATATATTAAAAATCCTAATAAACTATGAAGTCCTAACGTAATAGTAAGGGTAACTATCGTGTGCGTTAAAATGAGTTTATACGTGAGTTAAATAATCGGAAGCTCAATATTTGTTGATTTTTTGGATTTTAAAAACAAACCAGCCCCCCTAGACAACGTTTCAGTAAGTTCAAGAAAAGAATGGAAGTGACAGTTGCCAGTTACGTGACAACTGTCACTTCCATATGTACATTTGTTATCTTTTCTTGTTTCTTTTCTTGAGCTAAATGACTGACTTGAAATGGAAAAACTTTATTGGTCATTCAGTTTGATTTTATGCACTCTTTAAATCATATATTATATAAATCATTTATTTCTCTACGACATACCTACTTATTTATTTTAATTATTTACTTTCGATCATACCATATTAAATTTATAATGACAACAATAAGTAGATTACTGCTGCCCAACTAGGAAATCCTGTTTTAGGGCTAGCAGTTTACAATTTTTAGTGTCAATATACGCAATTATGAACCAGATGATTGATTTGATATATTATGTAATATATGTATGTAGTTTTGGAGCAATCCAACTGTCAATTCGTTCAAGAGAATTTAATTCTCTTAATGAATCGACAGTATTCAGCCAAGACGCGTATAGACGGGGATTCTCAATAATGTGATACTTAATCTCCAAATATTCATACATACCATCATGCTGTTTTCATATTCTGGATAGGAAAAAAGAATGAACTCAATACTATTCATCTTGACATACATACACACCTTCATGTTTTATGTAGAAAACAAAATATCTTAAAATAATTATTAATTTGTATTTAACCTCCTGAGACCCTCGGTATAGTATACTATACTTTGTAAAATTACATCTATCTGAGAAACCGCATAATTTATTTTTGGTTTGATGATTTTATTTCATGGACAATAGAATAATTTCAAATATTTTCATTTGGTGTTGTTGCATTTTTTGTTGTTTTGACATTTTGTCACGTGTCAAAGTAAAAAGTGACCATAGAATGTCACCGCTCCAGGTTACCAATAAATTTTCAAAGTAATGTGAACATATTTACCTATTGTTTTTATATATTTATGTGACTAATATATGTAGTTACTGCAATGAATAACAATTTTTATGATCACTCAATAATTAATGTGTTTTATTTTGATTTTATTTGTGTGGTATAGTATACTATACTTCGGGTTTGTATTCATCTTTTTGGATGATATTGAGATAGAGCAGTTTTTCTATAATCTAGATAATTCGGACTTGGATCTGCCTAATAATGATATGGAGGATGATTTTTATATAGAAAACACTACTGATAATGACCAAACTTCAATAATTGCTGCACCTGACAATGATGATTCTGAGGAAAAATTGGAAGACTGTGGTTCGGTTTTTCCATGATGATGTCCTGTTTAAAATATCCAATTATAAGAATATTTGGCCGCAGAATTATGCAATCCCTGTAAACACAGATAGCATGACCAAAGATATGTTCTTTCTGATAAGAACTTCATTAAAAATTGTAGTAGATAATGATATATCTCTGCAAGACAAGGCAATCGATTGTCTTTGGAAAATCATACCATTTTTAGATAGGGTTCGGACAGGGTGTTTTAATACAAAATAGGGAAAAACTTATTTCCATATATGAAATAATGGTTACATTCGCAGTTAATTGTAATATAAAATAGTATGTTAGAGGAAGACCGAATTCTGTCGGACTAATTTAATTTACATTGACAAATCCAAATGGTCTAGTGAGTGACTTTTACCAAATCAAGGGCCTACTACATTTACAACAGACATGAAAATATATGGATAGGGATAAGAGGCTTGTAAAATAGTTGCATCCTGGACACATAATAGGTATATCACGATATATATTTTACGTCCTCTAAATTGGCAGGCTCGTTATTAGCTCGAGGGTTTGATTCAGTTGGAAGACTCAACTCTAACAGAATTTCTAAAAATGCCAGACTGTCGTCAGACAAAGAGCTACGGACGAAGGGTCGAGGATCCATGAGTTCTCTGGTACGATAGGACTAACAAGCTACCATGACAAAATGGATGGATAATAAAAGCGTCTTGTTGTTATTTAACCAATTTTCCGAAAAACCCCAGTTGATAAATGAATACTTTGGTCTAAGGGGCCCTGCACATGCCAGAAGTCGATAAATTGAAAATATTTAAAAAGTGTACAGCACCAGGGTGCAAGAAATTGTGCAGGACCAGATTCACCACATGTGACATTTGTTTATGTTTAAATGCAGAACGAAATTGCTATGCAGAATTTCACACCTTAAACCCGAAATAAATATATATTTTTTAGATTTTAGGTATTTTAATGCCAAATTACAATTGTTTTTTTAAAGTAAAGTATTGTTAATTATTGTTATAATTATATTTTTCAACCAGCCTACAATTCATGTAAATATTTTTTTAAATATTTCATGTAAATATTTAAAAATGGTCTTAGAATTTCATACCATAATTTCTTGTTATTTCATATGTATTTGTATTAACTTAATCCCGAAGTATAGTATATTATACCACATTTTCCAAAAAAACCATAAATTTTTCGAAAAAACACCAGAACAAACATTTGTTTTATCTCCAATTACTACATTATTTTCGAAAAATTAGCACTCAATAACAAAAATAATGCTTCAGGACTCAGGAGGTTAAGTGTTTGAAGTTACGTATTCTTCAATTATACATATATTATCATCGCCATTGACAGTTGAATCAAATATGTCACATGCAACTAGTTTAAAAAATGCGGTTATAAGGTTGTATTTAATATTTAATTAGAATAATTTATGTCAATTTAAGGATTTTAACAAAGTGACAAACATTCATTAGAAAAAATATTGAAAATACTAGGGGTATTTTTTTAAAACACTTTATTTAATATATTTGATTTCAAAATGCCATGTTTAGATATACAATATGTCCTCTTAAAACCTTTTAAAAAATACCTAAGGTAACGATCTGTAAGAAAAAAACTTAACCGATTGAACAACAATGGGTGTTGACAGAGCTGTTAGCGCGCTTGGTTAGTGATCCAGTGGTCGCAAGTTCGAATCCTGCCACGACCGATTTATGTAGTTCACTTATACCACAAACATAATATGCTTAATTTAGGATGCATAATATGTACATATTACACGGATATATTTACTTCTTTTAATAAAAGTAAAAAAAGTTAAATAAGCTAACAGAATTAGTCCAGTCGTAGAGTTTTCGTTGGAATATTGATATTGTGGAATTAGGGGACTTGTAAAAATAATTTTGTATTCGAATCAAATACCTACCACCTAATGATTCACAAATTTGTGTAAATACCTATATATTAAAATTATTAAAACAATACAGGGATAAGTTTCCTACCTTCCAGTTTAAGGACGGTCAGTTGGGGTCGCTGGAAAAAGGACTTAGAAGACCTATGTATGTACATCCCGCAGTAGAGACATAGAAGAAGAAGAAGTTGGGGTCTGTTTTAATTTATAGTAATAATGGCGTTTTACAGATGGAGACGAATGATTTAGGGAACGGATAGAGTAATACATGTTTTGAAATTCGAAATATTATTTTTTATATGGAAAGGATTAGTTTTAAAGAAATCTTAAGAGATCTTGAAGGAATGTTTGAGTATTTGGATCTTTATAAAAAAATAAAATTCTGTGAATACTCATGAATTGTGTAGGTGCTCAGAATATTATTATGTACATATATGATTTCATCGTTATGTACGACATCAGTAATCTAAAAACCTAAAAAATATACAATTTACAGAATAAGTTCTGATAAAATTATTATCAGATGAGATAAATTTGCAGCACAGCGCATTCAAACCCCGAGACATAATTTAATTGTCAGAATGAAGAACGGTAGAACTTTTTGCGTTAAAATTTTAGGTAGCAGGTTGTGTTGGAGGAAAAAATACGAAAGTAAGTCAACTTAGACGGGGCGATTAACTTGCAAATGAGCACTTGAAAGACCAAAATATCTGCGCCTGTGCAAATTCTGGGCTATTCGACTTTAATATAAACCTGGGCCTTAATGTATGAACACCAGGGGATGTTAAACTGGGGATGTTAAATAAACTGTACATAATAATAATAAAAACAGACATTTAAAAATCTCTTTTTATGGTCCTTCTCCACTCCGAAGCTTTCTTAAAAGAAAGTATTTTTTTCTTGAATAAGTTATCAAACAAAAGTTTTATTATTAATAATAATAATAGGTACTAAAGAGGAGAAAAGCCAATATCTCTTATCAAACAATATAATACAGTTTGTATTCCGTAAGAAATAAACTTTCAAATAACCATTGCAGAATATTGATTTTAATAAAACTGAAAGACTGTTGACTGAAGCATAATAGGAATAACCTTTCATAAAAGTGAATTCTCATGTTGTTGATACTACCTACAAAAAGAACGATTTTCCGAAGAATTGTTGTCGAAAGATGTAATTTATATTTTTTACTAGCATATGAGTAGATAGTAGAATGTTTTTTTTAAATTGAGGTGCAATTTGATGCAAGAATAAATATTTTTTTACAAACAAAAGTTTAATTTTCGCATGTCTAAAAAAGCAGAACATAATGTACCTAGACGTAGATACGTGGCTATTTTCTTTCAGAAGGCAACGCCATTTCAATGTATCTGATGCAAAATGAATGGTACTATTGACATGCCAGTTATACATAAATACATGTCACCTGTCATTGTAAACACGCTCATGATTAATATTAAGTCTCGTGATTTATCTATAGCACAAGTTGGCATTTGATTCTTGTAAACAATTTTAGTTATAAATCATACATGTTTAGCAAAGTACCTACTGTATGATGCACGCCATATGGGGAATGCATGAAACAATGTACAACTAATGAGGGAATAGAAACTAAAAAGCATTTTAAAATTTTGGGAAAATGCGGAGTAGGTAGATATTGGGAAACTGAAAATAAAAAAAATCTTCTAAAGCAAACTCTTGAACGCCTTGTCAAATAATCAAAATAGTACATGTCAATTAACCTACCAATCAGAATAAAACCGGACCATCATAATTTAATATATTAATAATTCCATTGTGAAATAAATCTTTGTAGACTATTTATTATCTACATAAAGAAGATATTTAAAATATTTGTAGTGTTGTTTTCGTTTGATGCAAAGTCGACAATAAGACACTGCATATAACACGTTTAGCAGGCAACTTGGGACGGCAGAGATGCGAATGCTCAGAGGGTCAGCAGGTGTACCTATCGTTGAAGTATAAGATAAAAATTTCATACATTTGTGGTAGCATAGGTAGCAAGAGGAGAGGCAACTAAGATGTTATGGGCACATGAGGCGGAGATCACCAGAACACACAGTAAACAAAGCCATGTCACTGAATCTCCCTCGACATCCATCAAGAGGGAGGCCAAACAACATCTACATGACACAGTGTGACAGAATCCTGCGGAGAAATGACCTGGAGGAAGAGGAAATACAGAATATATGAAGATAAAACCCGAGGACGAGAAGAGCCGACTCCAACAGCCTTCAACGGCAATAAGTTGGGACAGTGCCAGGAAGAAGAAGAAGAAGAAGAAGCATTAGTCGAAAATAAATTGTACTTTGGTTTAAATTTTATGTTATCAATACAATAGTATAACACGCGATCTTATTTTGAACAATTGAATGAAATTAATTAGAAGTGTAGATACTTAGTTAAATAACTTCGTCTAAGAGGCGAGTAACTAAAACAAGATGGACGGAATTCTGGGTAAACATTGAACATGACCATGTTCTTAATTATTACAGAAATATCTAAACATCTTCAACAAGCAGTTGACTTAAATACTGACGTATCTGCACTTTAATAAGACACAGGAGTAAAAGGGGTTTTCGTTATTTTGTTGAAAATATGTATAATGAAAATTTTGGTATGGTGAAATTTCTCTCTATACATGGAAGGCGGCGAGGAATAATTTCTTCTTTAAACAGTCACGAAGGCCGAGTTCAGATAGGAGCCCAATTTCATATTCAGGGGAGATATGCGTTCCTAATTTGCATTCGTGGAGACAGAGAGACATTCAACTTTTTACCCAAATTTAATATTGTAAAATATAAAATTTCAATGGAACGTTTAGGTGAGAGAAAAAAAATTCACACGATGTTGTGACGATAAATGTTTTATATGCAGCTTGGAATACGCAACTAAGAAATAAAAACAAAAAAAAATGAGGAAATTCTGGGAAGTGAAAATTATGTACACATTACCATAACACGGACTTCATTTGGATAATACTATTATTTTATTGAAGCTGGTAGGTATATTCAATAGGATAAAATTTAAAATAAAAAGTTTTATTCTATATTTTATATTCTTATGCACTGAAAAAAATAATTGTGACTACCGAACTGCCTACCTGCGTTTTTAGCCAAACTTTTGTTATCAGTAATAAAAGTTAATCTATTTATGACTGTAGTATTTAGCTCAGGGTACAAAATATTTAGTAGCACTATACGAACTGTTTTGTAGTCACTATAGTTCGGTTAATTTTAACATAACTTTTTTTCAGTGTGGAAGTGGAGTTACAGAAGAATACTGGGAATTTCCTGGAGCGACCACATCACGAATGTCGAGGTTCTCAACAGAGTTGAAGAAGGCAGGCACCTACTCAAAACCATCTCCGAGAGACGTGCTCGCTGGATTGGTCACATCTTGCGCCACGAGGGTCTCCTACATGACCTAATGGAGGGAATGGTTGAGGGGACAAACCACAGGGGGCGCCCCCGACGGAAGTATTTGGCCCAGGTGTGCGAGGACATGAACTGCGCCACATATGTTAAGCTGAAGAGTGCTGCATAGGATAGAGATAAGTGGAAAGCGAGATGTAGACTTCTTCTGCAAACTAATCCGCAGGATTGAGACTTTTGATGATGAATGGAATTTTGTTGTTGGAATTATAGAGGCACTGTATGGCGAACCTAAAATTGCACATTTCATTAAAATAAGAAGACTGCAATGGTTGGGCCATGTCCAGAGGAAGAGTGATGATCGTACTCCCAACAAGGTATTAAACACCACACCAGACGAAAGAAGAGGCAGAGGCAGACCAAAAATGAGATGGCTGAACGATGTGGAGGCTGATATACGAGCGCTGGGTCTTACCAACTGGAACAGAGCAGCAGAGTCCAGGGAGGAATGGCGACGGATTCTTAAGGGAGCCAAGGCCCGCAACGGGCTGTAGGGCCAATGATGATGATGATGAATGGAATTTTGTAAATAAATTTTATCAGACTAAAATAAGAAATATTCCTCATGATAACCGAATGATTATATACTAATACAATATTATTTCTAGATATATACCGAACGACATAAATAGACAATTATATCAAATAAATTTTAACTGTAGTTATAACTTTTTCTACTTATAAAGGTACTCCACTTTTAACTGTAGTTATAACTTTTTAACTGTAGTTAAAACTTTTTCTACTTATAAAGGTACATCAATTGAGTTGTCTTGGTATTACTTGGTAATAAGAATTGACAGTGGTAAAATTATAAAAAAAGTGTTTTACTATCAAAAATTACTTCAAAAACCTATTTTCATCCTGAGCAAGAATAACGATTAAACTGCTAATTGGCAATACGATTGATTGATGGCGTGATTATTAAATAAGAAAAATGACATATTGCTGTCTTTGTTAACACCAAAAGTCATCTAAAAAGCCCAGATTAACACCAGAACACATCTAGCTCCTAAAGTTAATTACCTGATTTCTTTCAGAAATTTCTCAATGAGTGTAGAGAGTACCTACATAGTATAAATTTTGATATGGGGGGCAAGTCTGGTCAACCGGCGAAATCAAAACCATCCATATTTATCCATATCATGGATATAACTATAACCGTCGAAACAACACACATTGTGTCGTCAAATCAATATTTTTTAAATTGTCAATACTGATGGTGTTTAATGTGTAGAACTCTATTATACTAGGTATTTTTTTTAATCAAACAAAAACGATTATGGTTCTACAAATATATTTTCCTTATAAAAGGACGACCATTTCGGCTGACTAGGCCCTTATCAACTGTCTTATGTAGTTCTATAATATCTTAAGATGTTATAGAACTCTATAAATAAAATAATTATATCCATGATATGGGTAAATATGAATGGTTTTGATTCCGCCTTTTGACCAGACTCGTTCCCTGATGGGTTTGTGTTTAAACCTTTATGCTTTCTGTGCTGTAGAGTCGAATACACCAATTAATTAATAAATTGATAAAATATGCAATAGGTGCATTAATTTAGATTTTATTTTTATTTTTCTTTAACAACCGCTAACTTTCAGCGTGTTCTCGTGTTCTGAAATATTTAGTTTTATGATATTTTAATAACATAGGTACCTATTCAACGAAAATGGATTCCATTATTCAAATGTATTCAGAGATTCATAATATTTAAATATCAAAATAGTGTAGGTACACAACAGTCTTTTTCATAATATTTCCTTATATTGTAAAAACATAATATCACTAAAACAGTGTAAGCTCTAACCTTATATATTCTTGACTATTTATAATATGTAACATTAATATAGCAATATAAATATAACGTTGCTTGGATACTGCTTGAGCTGACAAAAATTCATTTATGTATCTCCGATGATTTGACATTATTTGACGAAGTTTTATAAAAAAAATATGTTTCTTATAGTGTTTGAGATTTATCTTTTATTTCATGAATATCATTATTTAGAAATTTACTTAAAAAAACTGGAGCAATAATGAATCATTCGGTCAACTAAAATTAATATAGCCTTCACAAATAATCTGTCAGTGGTTATGACAAATATTTTTGATTATTAGTTTACGTCACGTTTAGATGAGAAATTAATGGACGTATTTATAATCATGTGTTTTTTTTATGAATTTGTGAAAAGAAATAGAACGTGGACAAAAATATTCAATATTATGTGCATTTTAATTATTGTTGATGAACACAAATATTCAGTCGCTTCATACACGTCAAAAATCATTGACCAAATCATTATCCGTAGGTCCTGTCTGGCGCCACACTCGCAGATGTCTTCCTCTCTGTATCCCCATTTCTTGAGGTCACTGTAACAGCAGGAGACACCCGTTCTGAGCCTATTGAGCGCTCTCCATGTTGGATAAGGCAGGTTGTGTCGCACTGACACGTCCTCCGCGGGTGGTAGCTGAGTGCGTTCGACACTATCACGCCACAGTGACAGCCTTCGGGCCTCGGGGAGGCTAACTATAGGGGCGGTCATCTCCAGGAAGCTTCTTCTGGACTTGAGTCTGCACTGATGCGGCTGTGAGCCATACATTGGATGTCTAGGGTCAGTTTGCTGCTTGCTCCGTTCGACTTTTGCTGCAACACGCCGTCTGATCGTAGGGGGGGCAATACCCACAATTGGAAAGAGTTCTTTAGTGGGGGTCGGTTTTAGGCAACCAGATATTAATCTGGCTGTTTCATTAATTGCCACATCAACCCTTTTTGCGTGTGATGAGTTGTACCATACTGGTGCAGCATATTCAGCAGCGGAGAAACACAGTGCCAGTGCCGAGGTTCTTAGGACATGGGGTTGGGCTCCCCACTTTGTGCTGGTAAGCTTTCTTATGATGTTATTTCTGGCACATACCTTCTTCTCGACCTCTTCACAATGCCTCCTAAAAGTCAATGATCGGTCCAGACGAACACCCAAATATTTTGGTGCGGCATTGTGTTCCAGTTCCTGACCCTGCCACCATACTCTTAGCTTTCTTCCCGCATCCCTATTTCTGAGGTGGAAGGCACAGACTTGAGTCTTCGCTGGATTTGGCTTCAGGTGATTATCCTTGTAATATATAGCCAAATCCTGGAGAGTTGTTGACAGTTTTCCTTCCACCTCGTCAAACGTTTTTGCTTGTGCTGCTACAGGAGTATCATCTGCATATATGAATTGCCTTGTTTGGGGGTTTATTTATTTATTTATTTTTTTTAACATGTCTACGTAGGGGACGCCAGCTATTAGGATTTGGGTCCATTTTACTCTTCCGAAGAAGCGCACTACGTAGCGTTGGGAGGGGTTTGCAATCTAGAAAAGAGTTTATTAATTCGGATTTTAAAAAGACCCGGGTTGTACGAAGATGGAAACACAGAATTCGGAAGATCGTTCCACAGTCGGGCTGCTGTATTAATAAAGGAGTTCGAGAAGCGACTTGTTCGTATATGTTGAAGGTCCACTGTGAATGGATGCTGCGATTGAGTGAAGCGAGTGACTCTGTTGCGAGTGGGTGGAGGAGGGACCAAAGATGCAAGTTCTTCTGAGCAATTCCCGTGGTAGTATCTATAGAATAAACTTAAAATACCGACTCTGCGTCTGTGTTCTAGTGATTGCAATCCATCAGTCAGTGATGGATCATCAATCAGACATATAGCACGCCTTTGGACAGCGTCGAGGGTATTCAGTAGGTATTGGGGGGCGCCACTCCAGAGGTGACTGCCATATTCAATAATTGGGCGTATTTGCGCTTTGTAGAGTATACAGATCTGGGTCTTAGTAAAATATCTGCGCGCTCTATATAGTACGCTCAATTTTTTGGAGGCGAGTTTCACCTTAGCTTCGATGGAGCCCTTGTAGTGTAATTGGTTCGTTATAGATACTCCAAGCAGGTCGATAGAGCTGCTGTTAGGTAGGGTGCTTCCGTTGAAAGACACTTGCAATTCATTGGGGTTTCTCTTCGCAGAAATTAGACAGGCTTGGGTTTTTGAGACGTTAAATGAAACAAGATTACTTTCACCCCAGGTATTGACTGAGTGGAGGTAGCTATTTATTTTTTGATGAAGGTCTTTCCGGGCTTCTGATATTTCACTCTGTTTAGGAGGTTTGTCAAAAGAGAAATTGTCATGGACTATGCTGTCATCAGCGTAACAGTGGATGGGGGCGCGTAAGAGCAAGTCATTGATATGTAGGAGGAATAGGGTTGGAGATAGCAAATAATCCTATAAAATTTTTTTTTCATATAACTTATTTAAATTGTACTTTTTTGTAATATTTTTATTGTTTGTAACTATATTGTTATATTTTGTTTGGTTTCAATAATAAAAAAAAAAAGATAGAATGGACCCTTGAGGGACTCCCGCATTAATGGAATGGGGAGAAGAAGAGCAACCGTCCACTACAGTTATGACTTCGCGATCTTTTAAAAAATTCGCAATCCAAGTACACAGAGACTGGGGTAGTCCATAAGAAGGGAGTTTCATTAAGAGACCTCGGTGCCAAACCCGGTCGATAGCTTTAGAGATGACAAGGGCGACAGTTTGAGCTTCTCCAAAGCGTTCCATAACTCGACCCCAAACGGATGTCACATACGCGAGTAGATCGCCACAAGATCGATTTCCACGAAATCCATATTGGCGGTCGCTTAAAATTTTGTTTGCTTCGAGGTATGTGATCAACTTGGTGTTTAGTACCCTTTCCATTATTTTGGAGAGTACAGAAGTAATAGCGATGGGTCGGTAGTTAGATGGGTTGGAGCGATCACCTTTTTTGGGAATTGGGTGGATGACCGCTTTTTTCCAGTCACATGGGACAATACCAGTTTTAAACGAGAGTTTGAAGAGTTTAGTGAGAACTGGGGCTAGTTCGGCGGAGCATTTTTTTAACACAAGAACGAGAATTCCATCTGGTCCATTAGCTTTGTTAACATCCAACCCTCGGATGGCGAGTAAAACCTCAGAGAAGTTAATCCTTACTTCTTTCATTTTAAAACCACAATGTGGAACTGGTTGAGGAGTTTTTCCTCCGTCGTCAAGGGTTGAGTTATCTGCAAATAATTTACCGAGAAGATTAGCTTTGTCGGTGGCAGAGTTAGCAATGGATCCGTCATGGTTCGTTAAAGGTGGAAATGAAGATGTGCAAAAGTTCTGACCTATGGAGGTTGACAATGACCAGAATCTTCGGCTACCGTTAGGGCATGAGGAGAGTTTTTGACTTATATGTTGGTCATGGAGTTTTTTAGCCTGATTAATGGTTTTTTTACAATCAATGGGTTGGTCGTTAGTATATATTATAGAGGATTGGTGCAAGCACACTACTGTCATGTCCCATGATAGGAGCGACATGCACGCACCAAGACACAGTACATAGATAGCAAACACTAGTGGAATCCGAGTGGCCGAATATTGGGGTCTACGAATATGATGGTGTTCCGGACACGGAAAGTAAGTATTGTGGGAATTGAGTGATACGCGTAACTACTGATAATAAATGTATTTATGAGATTCAATAGATAAGAAATACAAATGTTTATGTAAGTAAAATTAGTGACGTGAGGAGATAATGCTGGATGGCGACACGGGGCCCGCGCGGGAATGACTGGCTGGCTCGCTCATCCGCGTGTCCTATGATCCCGGCTGCTTGATCAAAAGATGACATCATCTATCTCTTCATTGGCTGGCGAGTGTCATCTGACACTCGCTGATAAATATTATCTTGTTGTTTGTAGTCGAATGCAGCGACGCTACATCACCCTCGCCCTGGTAACGGAGTTACATGTGATAAAAATTCCGATGCGTTCTGAGTCCGTTTCTTATCTCACATGTTTCGTGGATATGGGTCAGCAGGTTATTACCTTGGCCCACTGCGTTCTTGTTTAATAAAACAATGAAGTCCATTGCACTATTGTAACTTGTAACACAATATGTTATTGTTTTGTTATGCGGTGTTATTTATTTAACGGTATTTACACTATGTTTAAAACACTTACAGCTACTTTTCATTTATTATTTTATACACTTTAATGATTTGTTATTGTTTGTTTATTTATGGTTGTTTTGATTTCGAATGTTTATTTGAGTTAGAAGGTTGTTCACATTGTCACACTTTGTTTTTTTTTTAAATTTAAGTCAGTTAGGATTGTTTTTGTTTTCACTATGGTACATGTCTTGGTAGGGGAGGTATAGGGCCCCTTCTGTTAAAATTTTCTTCTAATTGCTTCGTTATCGTTTTCTTTAGTTTTTCGTATGCCAGGTAGCCTACTCCTGTAAGTATTGCTGTACAGACTAGGATGAAAGACGCCACGTTTATCCTGTCCATATGCGAGGTTTCGGCTTGAGCAGATCCTGCTGCAGTCTGTGCCACGACGATTTCTTCTTTGGACTCTGTGCTGCCCATGTTGTTGTCGTGTTATATTAATACGTTATGAACTGTGCGCGCTAAATGTGTCATTATTTATCAAAGAAGGAATGAATGTTCTAGTTAGTCATTTGTTTGAATATGCTGACCTCGTAGTAATTGTTTCGGTTCGCGAAATCACACATTATATTATAATATGTATATGATTCCATTGTGTGATATTTTCGTGGGAAAATAAACAAAATGAATTTAGTTTCTTATTACGGAATGTGGCCAAGAGTTAATTGTAGGTGTCAGCAATTGAATTCACGGAATGCCTGGTTCACAAAAAAAACTTTACCTGTGTACCAGGTCACTGCAATGTCATTTGTGAAAAACAACGTATATTTGCACTTAATTATTATAATTGTTCTTTTTTTTGTAAGTATTATATTTCACTTGAAACGTTCCGGGAAATGGACTTTCCTCCCATAACGGGTTACGGTAACAGGGTTGGTTGGTACTACATGTGTTTGCTGTGGGTTTCCTGGAGGGTTGTGTGTTCTTGTTGAGAGATTTAAGCTTGGCGCCTGTTTATCGAGGGTATCTTCTATTGCGATATAGGCTGGTTTTACTCTGTCTATGGATACTGTTATTTCCTTATCGCGGATGTCCAAGGTAAGTGTTTTATCTCTGCGGCGGACAACCCTGAAAGGCCCTTCGTATGGGGGTTGCAAAATCCCTCTGACCATATCTTTACGTACGAAAACGTGCGTCGCCGTTTCAAGGTCCTTGAATATGAAGGGTTTTCGTTCTGTGTGGTGTTTGGCATCAGTAGGTCGTAGATCCTGGAAACTTCTGCGGAGTGTTTTTGCAAAGTCGCTCGCTTCCCCCATTACTGCGTGTGGTTGTTCCGTCAGAAACTCTCCCGGTAGGCGAAACGGCTCCCCGTATACCAACTCGGCTGAAGTGGTTTTAAGGTCTTCTCGCCATGCTGCGCGGAGACCCATGAGGACCGTGGGCAGTGATTCCGTCCATCGCTCTGTTTGATGGCAACGGATAGCTGCTTTTAATTGTCTGTGCAAGCGTTCTACCATGCCATTGGCTTCTGGATGGTAGGCTGTTGTCCTGAAATGAGTCGAACCTGCCAAACAGTTAAGTTGCTTGAACAGGCGGGATTCGAACTGCCGGCCTTGATCGGTAGTTATCCTTGCAGGTGAGCCGAAACGTGCGATCCACCCTGCGTAAAAAATGCGTGCCACGGTTTCAGCTTCTTGATCTTGCATGGGGAACGCTTCCGGCCATCTTGTAAAACGATCTACGCATGTAAGACAGTACCTGTAACCTTCTGATGGGGGAAGAATAACGATATCTATATGAACATGCTCGAATCGTGCCGATGGAGGTGTGAACGTCCCGCAGGGTGCTGTCACATGACGGGTGACCTTATTTTGTTGACATTGTAGGCATTCTTTCGCCCACTTTCTACAGTCTTTGTTTATGGAGGGCCAGACGAATCTTGATGTCATCAGTCTTGTGGTTGTCTTAATGCCTGGGTGTGCTAGGCCATGAATATAATTAAAGGTTTGTTTTCTTAGTTTTTTGGTAACGAATGGTCTTGCTTTTGGTGTTTTAATGTCGCAGAAAATAGTCGTATCTGTGCCTGGAATCGGTATTTGTTTGAGTTGGAGTGCCGTTCTATCATCGTGCAAATAAATTTTTAGTTCTTTGTCCTGAGTTTGATCTGCTGCGAGTGCTTCGAGATCAATAGCACATTCTAAGGATTCCACTCGTGAGAGGGCGTCGGCTACAATATTTTCCTTGCCAGCTATGTGACGGATGTCCGTAGAGAATTGAGAAATGTAATCTAAGTGTCGAAATTGTCGTGGCGAGCACTTGTCTAATTTTTGTTTAAAGGCGAAAGTGATTGGTTTGTGGTCAGTAATTATCGTAAAAATGCGCGCCTCTACCATATGTCTAAAATGTTTGATGGCTAGATAAATCGCTAGTAATTCTCTGTCATACGCTTCGTATTTCGCTTCTGCCGGGCTTAGTTTCTTTGAGAAAAAGGCTAAGGGTTCCCATGTGTTGCCAACCTTTTGCTGGAGAACTGCGCCTACTACGGTATCTGATGCATCTGTAACAATAGCTAGATGTGCGTCGTGCGTCGGGTGCTTTAGCATAGTCGCCTCGCAGAGTGATTTCTTGCACTCCTCAAAGGCTTTGGTTGTCTCTGGGGTCCAAGGAACCGGTTGTCTTCCTTTTGCGTTATTCTGTAGAAAAGTATTGAGGGGAGCCTGTATGTCTGCTGCTTTAGGTATAAAACGTCGGTAGAAATTTAGTGCACCGAGGAATCGTCGTAATTCTTTAATAGTTTTAGGGCGTGCGAAATTGGCGATCGCTTCTACTTTGTCTGGTAACGGGCGTGTCCCGTTGCTGGAAACAAGGTATCCCAGAAATTTTACTTCTGGCTCGCCGAATTTGCATTTAGCTGCGTTAATAACTACCCCGTATTGTTGTAAACGAGTAAAAAGTGTCTTGAGATGTGCGAGGTGTTCTTCTTCGCTGTCAGATGCTATAAGAATATCATCTATGTATGCGTATGCGAAGTCGAGTCCATGTAGCACTTCGTGAATAAATCTTTGGAAAGTTTGAGCTGCATTGGAAAGGCCGAAAGACATGAAAGGGAATTCGAAAAGACCGAATGGGGTCGTAATCGCCGTTTTCTGTATGTCCTCCGGCGCAACAGGTATTTGGTTATATGCCCGGACGAGGTCAAGGGTAGAAAATAACTTTTTGTCTCTTAGGGTGTGTGCAAAATCTTCGATATGTCGCACTGGATATCGGTCCGGTATTGTCCTTGCGTTCAGACTGCGGTAGTCTCCGCATGGTCTCCATTGTTTATCTGTTTTGGGTACGAGATGTAAAGGCGATGCCCATGGGCTCTCCGACGGACGCGCGATTCCAATTCGAACCATTGCGTCAAATTCTTGTTTAGCCGCTGCCAGTCTCTCAGGGGCGAGACGTCTAGGACGCTCTGCGACTGGTGGGCCCGGGGTTGTGCGTATGTGGTGCTGTGTAGAATGTCGTGGTTCTCGTATGGTGCCGCAAGGGCGTGTAAGGTCAGGAAAATTTAATAACAATTGGTGAAATATTGTCGTGCCCGTGACGGTTTTGATGGAAAGCGTGTTTACTACTGAACTGCGACCGAGTGAAGTCAGGTTTGTAATCTGATCTATGAGTCTTTGATTGCGTATGTCGACGAGTAAATCATAGTGTGCTAGTAAATCACTGCCGATGATGGGACGTGTCACATTCGCGATCACAAATCTCCACGTGATGTCGCGTCGAAGTCCCAAATTAAGTGTCAAAACGATGGTTCCATATGTTGCGATTGTCGTGCCGTTTGCTGCAGAGAGGGTATAGTCCGTTTTTTCGCGGTGGCCGTGAACTTTAGATCGCGGAAACACACACACGTCTGCTCCCGTGTCTATGAGAAAGGGTAGTTTTGTTGTTTTATCTGTTACGAACAAACGGCGTGGGGATGGGCTGTTGTCGCTAGTCGCCATTAGTGACTGCCCGAGTCGTTTCCCGACTGCGGTGTATGTTCGGCTTTATCGCAAGGCGGTGTGCACCGCTGGGCCTGTGCACCGAATCGTTTGTGATACCAACAAGTAGATTCGTTGGTCCATGCCTGCCCACGCCTGCTAGGTGACGGGCTCATCTCACTTCGTCGATGTGAGTCATATCGCTGTCTGGAATATGATCTGTTTGGTGTCGGGTAGCGGTCGCGATGTTGGCTTCGTCTGTATTCCCAAGGCGTGTTATCAATTCTGCGCACGGCTGCTATCTCGTTCGTTACTGTAGTAGCGAGGTTGTCGAACCGACCAACAAGGCTCTCAAATCGGGAGGCGAGAGATAATTCCGCCTCCGCAATTATTGGTGGTCTGTGTGCGGGGGCGACCTCACCCACGGCATCCGCTGTTTCAGCCATGCGGTCCAACGTCGCGTCTTTCTGCGTAGCTAGAACTACTTGCATATTGTGTGGGAGTCGGCTCAACCAAAGCGTTTTGAGGATATCATCCCCAACGGTTGTCCCAGCGAGTGCTCTTAAATGGCGGAGGAATTGTGAAGGCTTTCTGTCCCCAATCTCTTCGTGTTCCAGCAAACGTCTAGTTTTTTGTTCCTGTGTGGAACTTAGTCGGCGGATGAGCTCTGATTTCAGCTTTTCGTACGCCCCGATCGCTGGTGGATTGACTACCAAGTCGCGTACTTCGGTAGCCCAGCGAGGCTCTAGGGCTCCTAAGATGTAGCCGTACTTAGTCTTGTCGGCCGTTATCCCGCTCACTTCGAAACTACTTTCCACTATGTGGAACCACATTTCCGGATCGTCTGGATAGAAAATGGGTATCCTTACTGAAATACGACCGACTGTTTCTATTTTCTCTGGCGCGTACATTTTGTATTTATTAGTTGCACTTTTCACTTGAGTTCGCGTAAATTCCTTGTTTTTATTTCGGGTTCACCACTGTGGGAATTGAGTGATACGCGTAACTACTGATAATAAATGTATTTATGAGATTCAATAGATAAGAAATACAAATGTTTATGTAAGTAAAATTAGTGACGTGAGGAGATAATGCTGGATGGCGACACGGGGCCCGCGCGGGAATGACTGGCTGGCTCGCTCATCCGCGTGTCCTATGATCCCGGCTGCTTGATCAAAAGATGACATCATCTATCTCTTCATTGGCTGG
Source organism: Molanna angustata (assembly GCA_963576475.1). NCBI lineage: Eukaryota > Metazoa > Arthropoda > Insecta > Trichoptera > Molannidae > Molanna > Molanna angustata. The sequence continues at coordinate 16,187,851 of OY754965.1, read as the reverse complement.
CGAGTGTCATCTGACACTCGCTGATAAATATTATCTTGTTGTTTGTAGTCGAATGCAGCGACGCTACAGTATTATCCGTAGGTATTATATTATACTATTTGTCATTGACATGCAATGCGACCATCGGCAACCTTCGGGAATTATCGGAATAATTGTACAGTCCCTAAACTCTTCTTTATATTGCGGTTAAAACAACCTGTGTTTTTTTTATTTAATTTTTGGCATTCCTCCCAATATCGAGTGATATAGCCATTAATACCTAGTAAGACAAACATTGTAGTAGGTGATAAACATTGAAAACACACCCGCCGCAATGTTTGTTCCACTCTTAGGAATATTACATATCTATAAAACTAAAGAAAAAAGAACGTAAAAATGTGCAAATAATATTTTTTTAATATACAACTGTCGATTTGTACAAGATCATTAATTTCTCTACATATTATCGACATAGTATCAAGCCAAAATATGCGAGATTTGTTTGGCCAATTCCAAATTTCTATAACTAAAGTCTATATTTTTATAATTAGTAACTTAGAGGCTTGCAGTACATATACATGGATTACTCGGAATTCGGAGTAGAATATTTAGTGTGTCAGTGTGCGTGCGTGCATGCGTGCTATCCTAATACATACATACCTACAGGTTTAGTATAGGAAAGAAAATATTTTAAAATATTCAATAATTAGGATATATGGGTATATAGTTTGGTACGTATTCTACAACTACACAAACTATCGTTATCGACAGTTGGATCTCACGTTTAACATACAACTAGTAATATGTATATAGGTACGATAGCAGATTATTATTTATTTATTTATTTTTATTCTTTACACTTCTTTTATTTTTATTTTCAATGTGCGACCGACACCTGCTTCACTGGGAACATATCCGTGTCGGAGCTAGTATCAAAATGACATTTATTAATTAGATTGTTACATCACAATTGTAATTAACTTAAAAATAACTCATGAAATTCCTAATAAATTTCAAGTTGCAGGTTGTAGAAAACATCAGGTGATGGGTATTAAAGATGGTAGGTAGTGGACTGTATTATAAACGATCTCACCGATGCTTCTTTATTCCTGGTTCACTGATTATTTTTTCTGTGCACACATCCACACGCAGTGGTCTTCAAACTTGTACTGATCCTTTTTTAACTTGACACTTATTGTCACCCAAAATTATTTTGACAAGTGACAATTCTCATACATCGGTGAGGGGACAATGGCATGGAAAGAATTCAAAGGAAATATGCTTCTACACAGGTTATCATCAGCAATAATACAAAAACACAACAATTGTCACTATCCATTTTTTTATATTATACTTGAACACCTAATACTTTTTGATGTTTCTTATTTCAATTGGCAGCATGTTGAATCGTAAGTTGAAAATACGATTATTAACTATGTATCAAAATAATTTAAAGTGAATGTATAAAAACAAATTAACTGGTTAATATTAAAGCGTTTAGACGTAGATTTCACGATCCACCCATACTCTATCCGATGTATTTGGGAATAGTAAGTCCCCTCCCTCTAACGAAGAGACGCCCGCTCCCTAGCCAAGCCATGACATTTATTCCCTAAGGTAGGGTTCAACCCACTTTACGCCAGCTTACAAACGCTAGGTATACAAGGCAGGAATGTTTATTAACTAAGATTGTCTATTTAGCCTGTCATTGTTATGTAACAGCCTGACATCGTATTCTATTAATTTAGGTCCAACGTTGAAGAATATACCTCCCTCGGTATAAATAATACTATCAACATTATTATAATATTGAATTTCAAACGATTCACGAAACAACATTAAGAAAATTATGATATTATTATTGTAACACAGAGCACACCCTCCCTTGCCTCGAGCTCTTTGAAGACGAAATTTAATTTGTTTACGACTTAATTCATCTATAAGAAATTTACGTCATATTATTCTACATAAAATATTTACACATACCTACAATAATTATTTATGTTACAAAGTTTAAATTTTCAAACACAATAAGTCATTTATAATATTAATTAACTTATATGCCTACATTTTCTTATGTTTGATCCTTAGCAGAAGAGAGATTATTTTGTTGTAAATAATTATTACATATTTCACGCGAATCTTGGTTATATGTCATACATTAAATTACTCAATCAATAAATTTTCATCAAGATTAATTTAGTTGATAGTTAAATTATGTTTCTCAATGTAGGTACACAATAGGCGTGATGACAGTAAGAAAAAATCATTGAAATTATGATTTTATTAGATAAAATATGTTATAAAGATTTGAAAAAATATATTTATTTTCATTTTAAAAGAGCGAATAATATTAATATTATTAAAATAAAAATACAAAATATGTTTGTCCGCCATTTTATGTGAAACACCAATCAGAGCGCATGACGTCACCATATTGTCACTGTCAATTGTGTTTGTTACTGTCAACTGTTGTGTTGTTCGAAATGGCTATTTTTTTCATAACAAGCTATATGGAATATGCTGCTTATTTTTAACATGCTATTTTTATTTATTGATTTATTTGGTTTATTTGGGACAATAAACCAAATAATATCGCTATCCGCTCTATTGAATCGTTGACGCATCTGTTATAACACGCACCGAGTATTGTAACGTGGTGGAGAATATTTAACGTTTCAGAAATAAATAACTTGGTGGCTTTCATTGCTTGATTATAAAATAAAATGATGTAATTATATTGTTTGTGGGAGTTGTACAGTGTTACATGAGGTTGAAATGGAAATACACAGTGTATTATGATGAATCTAATATACATATGGGATAACTGTTATGATTCATATACATATTATGATTAATATATTAAAATATGTAATAGGTGTGATGACTGTAAGAAAAAAATCATTGAAATTATGATTTTAAAAAATAAAATAGGTTATAAAGATTTAAAAAATGTTTTTTTTTTAATTTATAGGAGTGAATAATAATAATATTATAAATATAAAAATACAAAATGTGTTAGTCCGCCATTTTATGAGAAAAAACAATCAGAGCGCACGACGTCATAGTATGGTCGCGTCAATTCTTCTGATAGTCTTCAATACAATATACGCATTAATTATCGGTCTGGACTATGTTTATTTTGGTGTAATCGATATATTAATATTTTAATTAGATACTTAAAACTAAAACAAATTAAATATAAATGGAACAAGTATTCATCAAAGCAAATAGTTTCAATTTACCTAGATACTCGCCTACCTATCGGGGGACACTATGGGCCGGTATTACAGTGTCAGTTTAAGAGCTAAACTCAAGTTTTACAAAAATATAGCGTATTACAGTGTCCGTTTAGACGTAATCTTCCCTCAAATACGTCACTAAAGCGACAAATATTTAACTCGACGTTTCTGGCAGATTAAGTACTTAACTGTGAGTCAACTGTCATTTGCTAGGCAACTCGTGTAGTTTCAGTTTCTATCACTAGAGGCGTTAGGCAACGTGTGTAGTTTCAGTGTTGTATCGAAGGTGGCGCCACACAACAAAACAAACTGACAGCCGTATTGAAACGAACACGGGCATTTAAAAGCATTATTTTGGTGAAAAAAATTAAATTTACCATGTTGGATAATAAAACAATGGTATTTAAAGTCGTAGCGTCCCGTTTTGTATTTCGTATTATTTGAGGTTATTTAAATTTGACAGATAATAACCACAGAAAAAGTGAAATATGTCTATAATTGAAGATTTAGTAACTGACATGTCATATTGCACTGTAATACGGAAATGGATTCAATCTCCCCTTAACATTAATCTTGAGTTTGGCAAACTCAATGAGTTGAGGGCCGACTGTAATATCGGGCCTATGTTAATTGTATTTTGTATGTAACTTAGTTTTTATTGAATAAATAAATAAATAATGAACGCTCGCAACGTATGGTAAACTAATTTAGTTTTAGTATTCTAAAATTTTGTCACGCGATGGTGAGCTGACGAACGTTCGACACGTTATGATGCTGGCCACTGCCAAACTAAACTAGCAAGCAATATTTTTTTCATGCAATGAAGCGATTTGCGAAACGACGGCGATTACGCGAAGCATGCGTTTTAAAACATCGTTACAATTTTAGCAGCATACGAATTATTACATAGCGCTCGTTATTTGTATTGTGTTCATAACAAGCTATATTTATCTGCTATCGTTATTTTTAGCAATAGCAGCCATAGTAGTTATTTTTCTGCCTGTCTTAACTACTCTTAACTAGAATGGAACTTTTGATGGTCGGATATTTCTTTGCGTCGAACAAAGACTTTTGTTCATCAGAATTTCGAAACGTAAAAACTTAATAATAAGTACATATAAGTACTTTATTTATCTGTAATTTAAATACAACTTACATCTCGAAAATCGATAAAATATGCTCCTTCTTCTCTCTACATTATGTGTTCATAAGCTAAAAACATACGCGGGAAACTTATGATGGCCTATTTTGACGTTTGGACATTAATGAAGTTCTTTATATGCTTATTGCCTAAATAATGGTAAATATTATATTATTGAGAGCTAAAAGTGGGGGAACAAATACTGTACTTCATTGTAAACGCGTACTTAATAAAATTCACTTGTGTCTCGCCGTGCGAAATTTAATCACTTATTTCTCTTTTTTTTCGCGTGGGACGAAAACAAATACCTCAGTAGGTGTTTTTTTCGTCGTGTTTGTACATTTAGGGACCGCACAACACTTATGCACTTTTGAATTGATTATAAATACACAAATCGTCTTAGAACACATATATTACATATAGTAGTGATATGCAGTTTACGATACCATGACGTCACCGTCAGGGTCGGCAGCCGCCATGATACTACAAGCTTTTTTTGGCGTAAATGTCAAATTTGATTTTAAAATGGCGATTTTTGCTACTAAACCTTTATTTTATGTAGAAATGTATATATATTTGAAAACAGTGAATGCGTAAAAACATCGTGAGATAGTTTTTCAAAATTAGTCATCATGCCTATTACGATTTTAAGTGTTTTCAATATCTCTCATTCGAGGCAGAGCGAAATTTTAAAAGAAAATAAAATTGTTTAAAATGTATCACATTGTTAACTCTTAAAATATAAATACACAATGTAGTATATCTGTCGTTTATCTGTTTATGTCTTTTTAATTTGTTTTAATCGTTTTTTTTAAATAATGATTCGATATCATATTTTTATAACATAATTTTCTTTTTGCACGTTCATTATAACAGATACAAACAAATTAATTAAAATCATCCTTTATTGAACTTTATAGCTAGCGACTGCCAGACTTACGTACGTCAGAGTATAAAAACTGATTTTTATTACGTGTAAGGATACCACAGCAGGTAACAATTATTATGTTTTATGAATCCCGAGAACTGGTGTCTTTTGGAGATATCAGACTTATAATAGTTTAAAATGAATATTTATAATATATTATTGGGACGACATTTGATACCGCTAAAATAAATTATTTTCAATACAAATTCAAATTGTAAGATGACGAAATTGATTGGTGATTTGTAAGGTATCTTTTCCTGTAAGCTGTTCGAGGTCGGTATATTGGTTATGCCTTAGTAATGAAACCAATATTCTCAAATATACCTATAAACATTTATTATTTTCTCAGTATTCCTTTAGAATTGATAACAGCCATGATTCCTCAAATATGTTATTAAACTTTTATTTTGATGATATTAATTTTTACAATTTACAATTTTCATAATGCGTTTGTTATTCGAATTTTTTTTTACTCCTCACATATCCAAGGGAATATAGTGGGGAGTTATGATTTCACAATTTTTAAGGCTATTTTTTTACTGCAGAATCAACTAGTGTCATGCTGAGATTGTATTCTGAAAGTTTCATCACAATGTATCTGTGTGTGTGCTATGTGCTGTGTGCTGTGTGCTATGTGCTGTGTGCTGCGTGTTGTGTGCTATATACGGCGTGTTTATTTTACTTTATCGATTATTGTACTCATTGGATTCTTTTCAAATTTTGGAAATTCGTATATCGGATACTCACTTAGACCGCATTAGATTTTGAAGGATATCTGAATAGTGCTTCTTAATTTTTTTTATCCATCAAATACATATTTCAAAGTGACCCCAAGCTCAGGAAACTCAAAATTTGATATGTATATTTTCCAATTGGTAAAAAGGCGTTCACTTTCATAAAATGGCATTGAAGAGTTATCAAGTTTTCATAATAAAATATTTAATTTAAAAATAATTTAATAAACTCACGAAAATGCTGAATATATTCCATATAAAATTTGAATACTTTATAGAATGAGGAGTTTAGCGTTGGCCACAACCCACTCGTTTTTTTTTAATTAAATACACGCAAAAATTGGATTTTTTTTCAAATGATATTTTTTTGACAAACTTTTTTAACATCTCTATTGAGACGAAGTTGGAATATTATAGAAGAACCAGAATTTTAAGGCACCTACAGGGCTTACGACCTGTCATTGGCTGGTTTACGTAATCACTTTATGCGCTTGCGCAACGTTCACCAATTTTACCGTCTTATTGAGATCGCTTATCATTGCTTACCTGAAAATAAGACATTATTACTATTGCCATACATGAAGTAACGAAGATACCTTTTTACAACGCTATTGAGAAATTGGTTTATTTGTAAACAATGAAAACAACAGTCCTTATGAATGAGGTGACAATGTTCCTGTGTCACTCCTGAACTGCGCCAGAAATATTCCCAAGATCCAAATGCCTGATGTTATGGCCTTTACATTTGGAATGTGGTCTGACCAATGGATCCTGACCATACGCCTGTAACACCACATTTTGAAGGCAGCTAGACGTCCAGATTCTCTCCGTCTGATAGTCCACGTTTCGCTGCCATACAGCAGCACACTCCAGAGTTTTAATCAAGATTATAGATAAAATTTAAGGTATAAGTATTTAAAATGAAACGTTTTGTCAATATATTATAAAAGAAGGATCCAAAGACCGGGCAGATAGATAGATGATAAAAGACAAACGTGACCTGTTATATCCAATTAATCAAGATATTACTTAGCCCGAGCCAGAAAACACTTTTCCCAAAAACTTTCAATCTCTTTGTGGAGTTGAAAAGTTTCAATCTAACCTTCGGATTCCCCAGAACTTGGTAACAAACACGTTTACAATCAGTATTATCATTCCGTGATTGCTTGAGATTAGTTAAACTTACATTATTATAAAATTAGTAATTATTCGATTTCAGATCTTACAGAATTTATCTCACGTAGAGGTACCTAACTTCTTTCTTGAGATATCACGAATTAGGAATTGGATAAATTAAGATTTTAATATGGAAACGTGGAATAAAGTATTTATAGAGAATAAAGTTTGTATCTAATCTAAATATTAATCTGCAGATAAAATAATTAAGCTTTTAAGGACTTTGCTTGTTATTTCATTAGATTTAAAAAAATATATATGCTCTTCATTCCTGAGCAAATGTTTTTAATTACATACTTTCTACAATATTTTTTTTAAATATAGTTTTAACTGAGAATGACTTCATAATTCCAATCTCAGATCTTTTTCCTCGTCTTAAGGCAAATATGTTTTCAAAGTGGGAAGGAAATTGGTCCACAACTAAAAAATACAAAGCATCATATTATGCAGGTATACGGCAAAAAATCTCTTCAAGAACTTGGTTTCGTAAGGGGAAATTTTCAAAAAGGTTTATATCATGTATTTCCAGAATGAGATTTGGCCACTGCTCAATTGCCTCCCATCTGTATAGAATTAGGGTTTTAAGTAGTCCTCTTTGTCAGTGTGGTGAGGAGGATGAAACAATTAATCACATATTTTTTAACTGTAAAAACAATTCCAATTTCAAAAGTATATACAGATTACTCATCAAAATTACACATCAATCTCCACTTAATATCCAACATCTTTTGTCTCTCCGAAATTCTCGTGTATTGTCTGTCATTTCAAAATTCATATTATTAAATAATTTAAACATATGATCAAAAATAACTTTCCTCATAAACAGTATACACAAAATTGGCACAAAGCACTCTTTTCAGGGTGAATTTCCCAATCCAAAAAAAAAAAAAACTGAGGATATTTTATCAAGTTTATCCCAGTTTATCCATATCACTTGGAAGGGTGTTAAATATTTTTGGTATGTTTATTATCAGTGGTCTTTCAGGGTAATAGTTGTTGTTTTATACAAACATATTCAAATAATCTATTGTGAAGCAATATAAACATGGTATTTAAATAACTAGTTGCATGTAATACTTGAGATCCAACTGTCGATTGAGATAATATGTATAGTTGAAGAATAAGATTCAAACTATAAACCCATAAATCCAAATTATTGACAATTGTAACACATGTTGGTATGTATGTCAAGATAGGACAGTATGGAGGTCAGTCCTCTTTTCCTACCCGGAATAAGAAAACAGCATGATGTTATGTATGTATGTTTGGAGATTAAGTATCAGACTATTAAGTCTTCTTACATATTGTGTACAGGCGACTGCCAAACAAATTGTATGTAGTAATGTAGTCACTAAATACATTTTTTATAAAAAAATTGTCAAAGAAAATTGAGCTGTATTGCTACAATGTTTATTTTTTTTATAGAAAATTAAATTATATAGTTGGGGTGTTTCGGCTTTTTTTCGATATTTTTAAAAAATTTGGTAATATAGACAGTTAATCACATAAATTTATCATTAAAAAAATATTTTTCTTTAAAAAAAAATGTTTGAGAAACGCTGGAATTTTTTTGAAAAAAAAGAATTTTGAGATTTTGTATTTGTCTATGTTTGTACCAATTTTCAGCGTTCAAGCTTTTATGGTTTCTGAGATATATGGAAAAATAAACCAAAAATTCAGAAGTTGATAACCCCTGATTGAAACAAAAGTTCAATATTCTGAGTATAAAAAATTTCTAGGCCTATAATTATTTCTATTTTATGAAATTTTGGGCTCTTTAAATGGAGCAGATCAAAAGTTATAAGGGGGGGGGACACACAGACACACAGACACACGGACACACAGATACACAGACAGACACATAGACATACGAAATGTTCTATTGCAAATTCTGAGTAAATCCGTATATGGAAAATATATGCTGCGAAGCTCCTAAGTTGGGGTTTGGAAAAACCGTGAAAAATATAGACCCTGCATACAATCTCGCGTATCCTGGCTTGAAACATTGTGGATATGTTAAGAGAACATATGTAGTTCTCTTGAAGAAATCGGCAGTTGGATTATTCTATGTTTTTAGGAAATACAAAATTGTTCAATGTTATCAAATTAATCAAACAGCTTCATCATACATTGTCATCGGTAATACACAAATTCTGAAATTTTCAGAGCTTTAAATGGTCGGAAAGTTAGTTAATAATCAATTGCGAAATTCCAGGGGGGGGGGGGCAAGTCTCAAAACCCTCGTGATAACTCATATCATAGATATAATTATTATATTATGGAGTTCGAAAATATCTTTAGATGACATAGAACTCCATATCATTTATTTATTTATTTTATTTCAATATTGCTTCTCGGGCAACTAACAGGTACTATGGCAAATATTAATTTGACACGCACCCAATAACAAGTTGCCACATTCTGGAGACTTACGATATTAATCGTCTCACAGATCCAGACTGAAAACACAATTAAAAACTGTGTCTACACCGGGAATCGAACCCGGGACCTTTGGCTCAGCAGTCAGATATCTAACCAACTATCCATGATATGGGTAATCACGAGGGTTTTGATTTCGCCGGTTGGACCAGACTTGCCCCCCAGCACGGACAAACAGTTGGAGTCAAATAAAAGTATACGCGAAAAATTTCCATGTTTATTTTTGTTCCAATTTCAAATATATTTTGAACAGGCACGAGTCGTTTTGTAATTAAATTTAAAATGGACGTTTTTGTGTTTGTTAATACAATAAAAAATATTTTTGAAACAATAAATTTCACATCAAAGAGATATACATCAAAAGTGGTATTTTATTTAAAATCACTTAAAAGTAATATCTTTCAAATGTATTTTATAATAAACGATTTTTATTAAATTATTTCATATTTTTTTAGTGTAGAAATGATTAAATGAGTACCTATAATAATATACCTATGTATGTTATGAAAGTGTTTCTTTAATTGCTACAAACATACGAGTAGATGTATGGATAAATATTTTCATTTGAAAAATAGATATTAGTAATTTTAAATATAAAGTGAACAGTGAACATGTTCGTCTTATACTCTTATTTGAATTTATTTTTAACATATACGTTATATTTTTATTTCATTGGTTACCTATTTGAATTTATTAGGTTACCGTACCTAAACATAAAAATAAATATAAATATTTTATTACAAAACTGCACATATTTATTATTTATTGACCAATTAAAACACAGACTTCCAATGTGGATACACTTTCTTTCTTTCTTTTTCGTGTCCAGCTAAGTTCTGCCTCTCCAATGAGCAGCGACTGACATGGCGTTGTCATTTGTCATAATCATGTGGATATGAAAAAAATAATTGTGACCACCAAACTGACTACCTGCGTATTTAGCCAAACCTTTGTTATTAGTGATAAAAGTTTATCTGTTTATGACTGTATTGTTTGGTTTAATTGTTTTGTAGTCACTATAGTTCGGTTAATTTTAGCATAACTTTTTTTCAGTGTAATGCAACTCGTAATAGCGAAACGCAATAAGTTGAACCTAGCCTAACCTAACCAGTAAAGAACTATTTGAGGTATTTTATTTGAAGAAGTTATTTCGCTCCAAAATAGAAAGACGCAATGATTGAAAAGAAAACAGAAACGAAATACAGAAATCATATTTAATAATAATTTAAAAAAGACTAATACTAATCTTTCACTAACCTAAACTTACCAGTAGGTATAGGGTGTTGTATTTTCGTTGTGACGAAGATAATATATAGATTTTGCTTTGAAACAACTCCAACTTGAACGCCGGACGTGTTATGGCCATGTTCAAAAAATATTAAGCGTGATCATTTCATGTAAATTTCTTGACCCAATTTTAAAAACAAAAATACTAATAAACATATACTTCACTATAACAATTAATGAATTATACCCGAAAAACACTACGCATTACCTTGTGGAGTCACAAATAATGACCATATTCTTAGAGGTGTAGATTTAATAATCAAGAAAAGTAAAGCATTACATAGATTTTGAGCATAGAAGATACGTAAAATAGATAGCCCTAACAAATAATCAAAGGCGAAAACTTCAACGCATCATTGATAAATTGATTTGGAGAATCGTAAATATCTCTGATAACAGAGTGTTGTTTACAATCGAACCGCTAAAGCAATGATAATATGTTTACCGTTTGGTCGATTTCTTCTAAATAAATTATGTGATACAGTACCTATTTCATGAAGCATAGGAGGTATCCGCTGTGTAAGACACACACCCAAGACTTCAGACAAATGACAACATGACACGACACAATATCACTTAGCAAACTTTGTCTAGACTGATTTTTTCGCATTTAAATCAAAGTTTGCACGCAACGCCTTACATAATTTGACACGAAACATTAATATATTTAATAGCAGGCTGTAAAACAATGATACTTTTCGAATTGTCTTCCATACAAATAGTTTAGGCATCTATTTAAGAAATTCCATAAGTCAACTTTTTGTGTTGTTTTCCATTGGAGTAGTTATGTATTTAAAACACCCTACGAGTCAAACATTTTATTTGATAAACTCCATACGTCACTTTTTGTGTCGTCTTCCATATGAGTAGTGTATATATTTGAAAGATCCCACGAGTCAAACATATATTTTGAGAAACTCCACTGTAATAATATCAGTACTAACTGCTTTTTTAATTCTCCTGTAAGAAATCCATATTTGTTCCCAATCTCCATGATTCTCGATAGACATATGCTAATATAGCTGACAATTTTTCAGATTCCTTAACTATGTACAAGCGAGTTTTGTTGGACAATAATTTTTGTGATGACTAAATGTATTGTTACATAAGAATGTTATATCTGAAATGAGTTTTTATTGTTTCGTTGATTTTATTATCTTTATTAATTAACTTGTGTCCTAATTATAATTTGTGTTAATATTGAATTGTGTATCAATGTATTAAAAGAAAAAAAGAAATAAATAAGTCGGAGTTGTTGATTTTTTGTTGCAAATTTTGAGTGTTTTTTTGGTTTTCGTCACCCAGTGACGTTCTTATCCAGTTTCAAGCTAATATTTAACAAATCATTTTTGTGTTCTTATTTTACATAATACAAACAAAACTACTACAAAACTACTATACTTTATACGAAACAAAACTACTTTTACTTTTACGAAACAAAATAATATAAATAAAACGTAATAAAACATAACAATATACATAATATGAAGTTCATTTTGAAACTAACCAACAGTCCGCAACATTTATAAAACTCAATCAACAATTAATGAGTTACAATATCTACATCTGTCGATGGAATAAATGGTATTTCGAAACATGTAGTGTTTTTAAAAAAGCTCATTGAATTATTACAGCAAAGTTATTATTGAACCGTCATTATAAGTAATCAATGACAACAATAACTTTGCCGTCAAATCAATTAGCTTTTTATTATCATGAGTGGTTCTCAATATTGGGTTTTAATATGAGATCCATCATTTTTATTTAATTTAATTATTTATAACTGTTTACCGTTACATACCATCACGCCTATCGAGTGGTCGTCAGAGGGAACCGAACGCCACATTTTCCTATCCAGGCTGCTAAACATTAATTCATGTTCACGCTTCTAATATGTTCACGATGTCTGCACTGTATATTTAATTCGTAAGGAGTTCCTCATTCATTCTCCCCATGTGGCCAAATATCTCAATGTGTCCTCTAAAACTAAAAATCTTTCTATTTATAACATTGATTTGATATACGATGTACTTACTTTTTATCAAATATTGTAGAAAATAAATTGAGATTGAACTATGTATCTAAGTTATCTCGAATCTCTGAGGCACTAAATCGACAATTTCTGGCGAACAGCCTTGTGTTGGCAAACAGAAATTTTCCAGGGGAGGAAATTATGTTTTTGAAACCCCCAAGAATATTTATAACTTTGAGATTAAATTCTTGGGTATTTTAAAATATATTTCTCTGAATAAGTTGAGGGTAAAAGACAAACAGCGGGCTTTAAATGTATCTAACATTTCCAAGGGAGAAACACCGTGACGGGTTGTAAACTAGGACGATATCTGAACAAATCTGATTTACTTTTAGGTGCAGTTCAACTTGACTACAAAATATAAATTAATATTTTAATATATATATTTTTACTCACTAATCCAAGGGGATATTGTGGGGAGTTATGATTTCGCAATTTTTAAGGGTATTTTTTTAATGAAGATTATCAACTAGTATTATGCAGAGATTGTATTCTGAAAGTTTCATCACAATGTATCTGTGTGTGTGCTGCTGTGCTGTGTGCTATGTACGGCGTGTTTATTTTACTTTATCAATTATAGACTAAATTACTCGTTCGATTATTTTCAAATATTGCAAATATGTATATCTAATACTCGCTTAGACCCGATTAGAAGGATATCTGAATAGTGCTTCTCAATTTATCAACTGTCAAATATTTCGAAGTGACCCGAAACTAGGAAACTTAAAATTTGAAATTTATATTTTCAAATTGGTAAAAAGGAACATCACCTTCATAAAATGGCATTGAAGAGTTATCAAGTTTTCATAATAAAATATTTAAATAAAAAAATAATTTAATAAACTCATTTTATGAAAATGCTGAGTATTTTCCATACAAAATTTGATGTTGGCCACAACCCACTCGTTTTTTTTAATAAAAATGAATATGTCCTTGTTAAACAAGTACATGTACATCTTACTACATATGTTTGATTATTGACGCGTTTCGTGCAAAGCACATCGTCAGAATGATTTAAACATTCGTTTTGATTGAATTCATTCATTTATTTATTTATTTACGTTTTAAGGATGTAAATGATTATAGTAGAAAATAGCGGAAGCACTATTCTTAGCCCCTCACAGAAAATATTGAATTGCAAACATCAAATATATGAATAATTTAGACAGCGTTTATAAAACTTTTTCCCGTGGACCGGTAATTTTCACACTTTTCCTTCGTGTCCTACAATTTTTTTTCCCCTAGAATAATTAATCTACAGATTAGCTAAACTATATGGATGGCCATACAGTTTTCATTCGACTAATTCCACTTCCATTCCGATCTTCTTAACGTACAACACTATCCATCCCTGTTCATAGCACAGAATTTTTCAGCTCGTCGTTCGAAGTATTAAAGTTCTATCAGCAAACGATGGAATAGTCTTCCGGATATTGCGTCGTCAAACTCATTTTGTATTTTCAAGAAAAAACTAAAGACGAATTATTTACAAAAAAACAATTCTCACAATAGATGGCGTTAAAACAAAAAATCAATAAAAATAATAAGAATTTTGTTCATAATTTCACACAGTAAAAAACCTTATTTTCAAGCGAAAAGAATTTCAGTATTGCAATATATAGAACTTTCAAAAGTTGAATTGATAGGGATCTCATTAAAAAGGCATAATTGGTGAACGTTGCGCAAGCGTATAAAGTGATCACGTAAACCAGCCGATGACAGGTCGTAAGCCCTGTAGGTGCCTTGATTTCCCGGTTCTCCTACAGTAAATATTCCAACTTCGTCTCTATTGAGACAATTAAAAAATCTTTTAAAGACAAATTATTTATTTCTTAACACCCGATCCCGATTTCCTCTTCTTGTTCTTTCCCAATAATTTTTTTGTTATGATGTTTTTTATATTAATTCTAGAGTAATGTATAATTTCTAGTTTATTTTTGCTTTCATTCTTTTGTTGATATAGGTACATAAATAATTTTGTCATTCTTTGTATTCTGGTTGATTAGAATACATTGCCTAGTGGTTATAAGCTCACCAGTTTCCTTTATATTTGTTTTAATTGTGTACAAAAAAAATAAATAAATAAATGATTCCTTACCATATGATCCAAATTTAATGATAATTTTTTTAATAGAAGGTGATCAAACAAGTTTCGAGGTCTCACGAGAAAATATCATCGAATTCTTCAATATGCAAAGGCGTCTGCATTCTGGACGACATGTCTTATAGATTACGATATGGGCGAAAAATTATTTACCATGCCTATTGGTTGGCGCCAAACAATCATTTCATGGAACTCACTTAAAAAAATAAACACTTATGATTATTATTTGTTATGCTAGAGGTGAAATAAACACGCTTTTTAATTAAAAAAGATAGGCATTCATTTTATAATTTTTATAGCATTTTAAGTTTTTATGTTTCCATCGTAGTTATTTTTGGAGTGGGTTTTATAATAAAACTTTTATATAATTAGTGCACAAATGATAAAACTCGACGAGAAACTAAATATCTGAGGATTTCAATATATGGGATAGGAATGAAATTATTACGAATATAAACCATAGTTTTAATCCACAAATTGAGTTAAAATTAGCCTGAGTGCTTTCGATGGTTACACCATCATCCTTGGAGGCGACAATCAAAAGTTAGTTTTGATTGTCGCCTCCGAGGATGATGGTGTAACCATCGAAAGCGCTCAGGCTAAATTTAACTCAATTTGTGGATTTAAACTATGGTTTATATTCGTAATAATTTCATTATGAACTTCCACTCTGTAAACGAAACGACATTAAACTTAATGGGATAGGAATGTTTGGCAATCGATTCTCTCCATCACCCCATTAAGAACATCACTTGAATGATTTGTGTGAACTTGACTTTTTTGAAAAAGTTTTTTTTTGATATTTAAAACGGAGGTATTAAAAATCAACCCATATTATGGAAATAAATTGTTTTGTAATATTTTACTATCACAATTATTATTAATGTAAGTAATGGACTCGTTCTTCGAATTATGTACCTACTATCTATATTTTATTACTTTCCTTCTAGGAATTACAAAACCAATATCTACATATTATATAGGATCAACTTAAATCAGATATTATATTGTTTCTTCTTAGAATTTCCTAATTCACCTTTAGATTTTTGGAAAATGAATCATTACAACTAAATAGAATTTTTGTAACCAGGACATATTTAAGACGGATTGGTGGCAGATCGGGCGTCGCACTAAATAAGTAGGTAATGGCGAGTTCGAACCCCTTAGCTGTCTCGACTGATTCCGTTCGTCTATAGCACAAGTATTTATTAAATTAAGGGAACATATGGGAATTTATATTTAGTTTTCACAAGGATATTCACTCCTCAAAAAAAAATTATTGAAAAATTAAAATGTATGAGCTGTGTACCTATATAATTTTAAGTGAAAAATGGCATTAGTCTAATGCTATCATATTATTTTCATAGTCTTTGACTGATAATTATGTATTTTTTTTAACGATATACATAATTAAATTTATTTCAAAATTTATAAAATATATATAAAAATGGATGTACGTATATTTGTTTGTTTGTATGTTCGCGATGCCAACTCCTAAACCAACCATCCGATTGAGATGAAACTTTGTGAATTTGTTCAGCTCATTCAGGAGAAGGTTTATGCATTATTATTTATTTATTTATTTATTCGATATCTCATAAAAAAAATTGAAAAAAAAAATGTATCGAAGTGAAACTTAGTGGGTTTGTTCAGCGCGCACAAGAGAAGTTTTATGAATTAAATTTATTTATTTATTTAATATCTAACACAAGAATTTAAAAAAATATATATATTTAGGATTGTCATTTAATATTAGGGATTGAAAAATTATCTATTTGGTATTGCAAGAAAATTTTAAATAAAAATAAATAACATATAAATAAATCAAGATCAAATAAATAACGAGAAATTAAAAAAAAATTACCATATAAATAAATAAATAAATAAATCAATGATCGAACAAGTAAATAAATGAACAAAGAAATAAATACCTTAATCAAAAATAGTAAGAAAAAAATCCTATATACCCATATATAAAATGGTACCTATATCTTTATATATAAAAATGGATGTACGTATATTTGTTTGTTTGTATGTTCACGATGTACCTATATATTATATAAAACTGGTAAACTGGTGAAGGTTCAAGTGTATTTGTTTGCATAATTAAATAAAATAATAACTGAATGAATGAATAGGGACGGAAGGGACTGAGGGGATGGAAAGGAAAAAAAAACCGTATTATAATTAGCGAATCTAGATATGAATGTTAAATAATAAAAAGGAAACATACCGATCCACCATTTGTATATTTCCACCACCATATTTGGAGGTTAATGATTAAACAGGCAGGACAACGTCTGCCGGGTTTTACTAGTAAAATATAAAGCAATATAATTTATCACTGTTTAATTGATATTTAATTAGTCTTCCATGTGGTTATTATTCATATTCCTGTTTAGCTTGTCTTACAATACATCCGGGTCGGGCTTGCTAGTTTACAGTCGCCATGATCTGCGATTCTGAATTGTCTCCTGTGGGATACCTTGTG
The DNA here is from genome assembly GCA_963576475.1 of Molanna angustata. Classification (NCBI taxonomy): domain Eukaryota; kingdom Metazoa; phylum Arthropoda; class Insecta; order Trichoptera; family Molannidae; genus Molanna; species Molanna angustata. The sequence goes on along the minus strand of OY754965.1, from coordinate 16,170,298 downwards.
CCACCAGCTCTCTCAGTACCCGTCCACCATTTCGTCGGTGGTCTGCCTGTCAACCCTGAACTGCGCCAGAAATATTATTTAATTTTTGGCTTGTTTACCTACTTGCATGCACCAATGTGTATGTATTAGTATGACACTAAAAATCGTTCAATGTTATCAAATAAATCATGCAGTTTTTACGTGCATTGTAATCGGTTATACACAAATTCTAAAAGATTCAGAGCTCTAACTGGTCGGAGAGTTAGTTAAAAATCTATTACGAAATTCCAATATGGACAAACAGGTGTAGTTGAATAAAAGTGTGTAATAAAAAATGTATAGATGCTTACTACATACTCATAATTTTTTGGAGAAATGGATCTTAACAAAAACTTTGTTATCTTATTTTGCAGTATATAAGTACCTACTAGAACAGTACAGTACTAAGTTAGTATAATACATCCATATTATAAATGGACATTAACTTTTTCAGCTTATACTACACTACGAAATTCTCTGTACATTGTACATCATCATGACGTTTATTGTTCGTATGACGGCGAATGGGATAAGAATCTCAGACATCCGATAACGTGGCTTATGTTAAATGTTAAAGTCAAAAACAGAGCAAGTAGTTATGAGCCAACATCCGGTTGAAGATAGTTCAGGTTGGAGCAAAGATTAATGGAATGTCAAAAACAGGGCTATTAGCAATAGGCGTTATCCAATGTAGAGGAAAAAACACATTTGTTTGTTTTTCTTAAGATACCAAAAAGTTACTCGGATAAAGCATTTTATAAACCAAATGTACATACATACATACCATCACTTTATATCCCTAAGGGGGTAGGAGAGAGAAGCGAACATCATGCTTTATCTATCGCCTTCATCTATCGCCTAATCAATATTGATATTACCTTTCATATATCATGTTCGTCTGTTGTTCAAGCGTCTTACATTTCTCTATTTCAGAATAATTGTCCGCCAACTTTTTTTCACAAATACACCAAGAACTAATGCAGGATTCAGGATACCGCTTTACAGAATATTAAAGACTTTAATGACCATACTGACATTTATTTATTTAATTAACATACAAAATGAGTGGATTATGGCAACACTGAAATTTCCAAATTTTTGTAGAACATTGTTTTGAACATTGTCTTTCCTCTTGAAAGGTTGACAATCTCTAAATGTGCTTATTATTTAATACATTTTGAATATATATGTATAATGCAGTAGCGGAATTGCTTATAGAAACCGAAAATCTTGGCTTGCCTATGAAACCATACTACAAGATTAAAAATTGAACCGTATGTAGATACGATGCTTGACAGGGCCACAAATGTAGATATTATTTTGGCATGTGATTTAAAAATGTTTTCATGGCCCACTCAAATGAACAGCGATGCTAAAAAAACATAAAATTTCAACACTTCCCAATTGTCTTTCAGGGTTTGCCTAGTACGAAGGTTTTAGGCACGCCCCTGGTATAATGATGTAGAAAGCATTGACGGTTTTGTGATTTAATCACCACCAAACTAGGAAGTCTGTGTCATGATGGCTATTTTATACCCATACCTACTAAATATAAAACCATAAATATATTCAAGGCATATATTGTACAATATTAACCTAATACATTCAAAAATACAATCTAAAAATAATATTCATGAATATAAAAAAAAGACAAAATCCCATTTTTATATCTGAATATTCAAAAGTGAAATTATTAAAAAAAGGACTTCTTAGGACCTGGATATGTCTGGAATGTACTGTTGAGGAAATTATGTTATATAGATGATTTTTATAACGCCATTCTTGTGAATTCAAAATTATGCTTTATATCAGTCTTTCTCAAAGTGGGCGATAACGCCCCCTTGTGGGCGTTGGAGACCTAGAGGGGGTCGTTAAGGGGCCCAGAAAAAAATGGGGGGCATTGGCGTGGTGTAGGGGGGCGATAGTTGATTTGTAATTTCACTTACTTTATATTTTAAATTTCACTAAAATTAAAACCTACCTACTACTCAATATCGAATAACTAGTTAATATTTCTACCCTGTATGATACTGATGTTTTTGAGTAAAATCGAAACTGATATCAACAAACTTGTTAAAAATCATCAAATTCATCCATCTCATTAGATTAGTTTCAAAAATTAAAATTGATTACCTATCTATATTGTTTCTTTTAATTTAATCAAAATAAGTTGCGTTTTATTTTCTCTCACTGGTAAAAATTTCTAGTTTAGAATGTAAGTTTAAACACCAGAACCGACTAATATAGCACTCTATAACTAAATTAATTAAAGTAATGAAATTGTGGTTTTTAAGTTTTAGGAGTGTATAAGTAATTGGTATATAAGTAAGTAATAAAGTAAATTGGTATATAAGTAAGTGAGTGTATAAGTAAGGAGTGTATAAGTAAGGAGTGTATAAGTGGAGTACCTAATTGGGGGCGCTGAAAAATAATTGATTTTCAAAGGGGGCGGTTAAAGAAATAAGTTTGATAATCTCTGCTTTATATTATAATTTTTCCAGTACTTTTTGTCAACATTCATTGATTTTTATATTTTGTTACTTTTATCTCCATCTTTTTTTTGTAACTTCTCTATAGTAAATAATGTGATTAGATTACACATATTATATCAACTTTATGTATGAAACAAAAACGTATATGCGTAATTGTTTTTTCTCTAAATAAATAATTGAAAAAAATTAATAATGAAATAAAATGTCTTTCACTTACTCGTGCCATCTTTTTCTTGGACGGTCACAACCTCTCAGTCCATTCCTGTCCGCATTGTAGATTTTCTTCTTCATGCGTTCCTCATTTATTCGCCCCATGTGGCCGAGCCATCTCAACGTTCTATTTTTCTTTCATTCTGTTCATGACATTTTTCTTTATTTTAATTCATTCCTAATTTCTTACCCTGTCATACATCGTTTTGTTTCATATTCATTCCAGCGATCTCATTTCAACTGCATGAATTCTGCTGTCATGCGTCTCCTGCCAAGTTATTTGATAAAATGTTATTTGATATTATGGTGCAAAGCTTTGTTTGTCAAGTCAACAAATGGTTGAAATATGCAGCTTTAAATAAAAACAGAAACTGGTTGAAATGGAAATAGAAAATCTTTGTATTATTTCTTGTGGTCAATTAGGTATAACTATCCCTAATTCTTCGTGCTGACAATATTGTATCATTCACTCATTTATTTTAAGTTTCAACTTATAAAGGTATAATTTTGCAAGAAAAGTTTCTCATAAAATGTGCAAATATTGAAATAAAAAAAATAATAAAAAATATATATATATATATATATATATATATATATATATATATATATATATATATATATATATATATATATATATATATATATATATATATATATATATATATATATATATATATATATATATATATATATATATATATATATATATATATATATATATATATATATATATATATATATATATATATATATATATATATATATATATATATATATATATATATATATATATATATATATATATATATATATATATATATATATATGTTATATTTGATGTTTTCACGGGTGAAATATGTTATAATATTTTTATCTCGGTTTTCCCGTGTCAGTAGGTCTTGACTAAGACCATTTGTCTTCCGACGTTTCGCCTGAATATCACCAGGCATTTTCAAGGACTTAACGAAAAGCACGCGCGCGACACACGTCTACTCACACTGAAAGCTCACTTGACTTGACGGTGAGCTTTCAGTGTGAGTAGACGTGTGTCGCGCGCGTGCTTTTCGTTAAGTCCTTGAAAATGCCTGGTGATATTCAGGCGAAACGTCGGAAGACAAATGGTCTTAGTCAAGACCTACTGACACGGGAAAACCGAGATAAAAATATTATAACATATATATATATATATATATATATATATATATATATATATATATATATATATATATATATATATATATATATATATATATATATATATATATATATATATATATATATATATATATATATATATATATATATATATATATATATATATATATATATATATATATATATATATATATATATATATATATATATATATATATATATATATATATATATATATATATATATATATATATATATATATATATATATATATATATATATATATATATATATATATATATATATATATATATATATATATATATATATATATATATATATATATATATATATATATATATATATATATATATATTTGCTCACATTTCTGGCTTCGTTTACATTCAAAATACGTTTTTCAAATAACTATAAAAAGCTTTATAGAGCAATTATTTTTTTTTCCATAATTTATATTATTTCTTATAAGTAGGTACCTACCATTATTTCTGTAATAAAAAAGTGAATTTTCCCTGTTGAATTGTTTAAATAGCTTATTAAACAATTATAACAATGTTTGTTTTTTTTTAATTTATTACATCTTTTCAAAACAAGAAGTTAGACAATATTTTTTAAAATTGGTTAATGTACTTCTCAAGACCTGTGTAAAAACTATTTAAAGACGACTACTACTTATAAATTCTTATTTTAATATTGCAAACTAATAATCCAGGTTAGGTTGTGGTATTCTTACAAGGTACAAATACCTTTGAACTTTATATGCATTACGCTAAACAATCAAAAGAAAAAGAAGATATAAAAAGTTGGAAAATATTACAACGCAGAGTACCACACTTATGAGAGGGATTATATTGCGTGAGAACATAATGTTACAAAATAAACTGGAACAAAAATGCTACGATAAAACAGATGTTGATGGGACAAAAATGATTTTGATAATTAATAATGAATTCATGAAACAGCAGGCAGACGTGTCACATTCAAAAATATTAATAATCCTGTATGTGAAGCAGAAATATTATGTATGTCAGGATAGGATAGTATGGAGGTCAGTCTTTTTTTCGTACCCAGAATATGAAAACAGGATGATAGTATGTTTGTATGTTTGGAGATAAAGTATCACACTATTGAGTCCCCGTAGATATTGTATAGTGTATACTGCCTTACAAATTGTATGAAACGATGTCGTCACTAAATTCAGTTTTTACAAAAATTGCTAAAAAAAATTGAGATATTAAAACTGAAGGTATATATTTTTATAGAAAATTAAATAATCTAGTTGCGTTTTTTCGGCGTCTTTCGATACTTAAAAAAAAACAAATATAGGCATTTAAACACATAAATTTATCATAAAAAAATTTTTGAGAATCTCTGGAACTGTTAAAAAATGAATTTTAGACTACAGAACTACAATGTCAATATTATCTACACCAAATTAAATTATTTAGTTGGGGTGTTTCGCCTTTTTCCATATTTAAAAAAAATGGAATTATAGGCAGTTAAACACATAAATTTATTATAAAAAATGTTTTTTTTTAATAAAAAATGTTTGAGAAATCCTGGAATTGTTTTGAAAAAAAATAAATTAAATTTTGTATTTGTCTATATTTATACCATTTTTAAGCGTTCTAGATTTTATTGTTTTTGAGATATATGTATAATAAATCTAAAATTCAAAAGTTGATAACCCCTGACTGAAATTTGATATTACTAGTATAAAAGTTTTGTAGGCTTATAATTTTCTATACTTTCTGAAATTTGAGGCTCTGGGCATTGAGCGGATCGAAAGTTATGTATAAGGGGGGAACACACAGACTCACTAAATATTCTGCTCCGAATTCTGAGTAAATCCATGTATACATAGAACATATCTACATATATGCTGCGAAGCCTCTAAGTGGGTGTTTTTTGACTTCAAAGTTCTCGGGATTTTAAGCTTAATACTATCGATTTATTAAGACAAACACATTCTCTTGAACGAATCGACAGTTGGATTATCTTAGCGGCTGTTGAAAAACGGGTAAATTTTTAAACGTAGTTTTTGACGATTTTATAGTTTTTTTTTTCAGATTCAGATTCAGTTAATTATCTTTATGTTTTATATGATGTGATAAAATTGTGAATAAAAATAACAGGTATGTTTTTGTGTGTAACAAGGAATTGAGACTGGGTTGAGTATTAGTTCTAATTTGGTCTCTCTGTGTTCTGCAAAATTGACCCAATCCACATCACCCATGTTTTGAGATAATGAGGGTTTTACGATTAAGCTCAGAAGCAACTTATTTCAACATATCTTGTCTCAAAATTAACCGAACATACATGGGATGTTTGAATACCTTCAGTGGGATTTGTACAAGTGTATGAGTGTATGTATGAGGCAATGCAGGGAATTTCGTATTATTCCTACTACTTCAAGATTGCTTGTTTCTATTGGAATTGTGAGAATGAAATATTTCCTTTATTAATTTAGAATGATACATTTGTGGTTGAGTTATAATGCATTCTCTGATTGGATCGCTGATTGATTTGCTTATCGCCGTGGTACAGTTGGTAAGCCGTTTGGATTATGTGTGGGTGTCCTAGGTTCGATCCCCAGCAGAGGAGAAATACCTATATTTAAATTATAAGTATTCAAATTTCACAAATATCTAAAGAGCCTTTGAATCACCCAATATTGCTGTATATACATAGGGATCCACTTATGATATGCGAATAAATAGAATCATATAGAAATTCAGTCAAATGTTAATATATATTATTAGGTAGAAGATCATCATATTATATTTAAGTGATGTATGATTTAGTTTGTATAGAATCCTTTGAAGGTCATCTTCTGATTCTGCGATAAGTACCGCATCGTCGGCGTAGCATACTATACTGACTCTTTTACCTCCCATTCGGTACCCAAGGTTTAGGTCTACAACTTCTTCGATCAGTTTGTCCATTATTAAGTTGAATAGGAATGGACTTAGACTATCGCCTTGTCTTATTCCGATTGGAGTTGGGACTGGATTGGTGAGGTCGCCCTGTGTTTTTATTCTAGTAAAGCTGTCGGTATTCAATCCTTGGATTATTTTTTTATTAGACAAAACAAAGAGTCTCACGATAAGCAAGAACCCGTTGAAATGCAAATTAGTCGTAGAAAATAACATAATAGAGCAAGTGATGGACTTTAAATACCTGGGAATAGACATCACTAGCAGCGGTAGTCTATACGACGAAACATTAAGACAAGTAAATAAAGCAGCTGCAATATCAGGATGTCTAAAGGAAAGTATATGGAGGAATAAACACATGAATATCGAAAGCAAAGTCCGAATATATAAAACATGTGTAAGACCCATTGCCACCTACGGAGTAGAGACCAGAGCAGACACAACGAGAACAAAATCTCTTCTGAGAACATCAGAGATGAGGACATTGCGATGTATAACCGGAAACACTCTAAGAGACCGAATTCGAAATACCGAAATAAGAAAAAAGTGTAGTACGGAGGACATCGTCAGATGGGGAAGACAGCGGAGGCGATATTGGAGCTCACATGTAAACAGAATGGCTGAAAATAGACTCCCACGTATCGCTCTCCAGGAGAACCCAGCTGGAAGAAGACCACCAGGAAGACCTCCAAAGAGATGGCGAGACAGTTGGCAGTCCACATCGCAGGAGACAGAATAGCGGTACAAACAGATCTTCGGATCTATGAAAAGGAAGAAGAAGAAGGTAGAAGATCGAAAGAAGAGTTATGGTAGTAACAGAGTGAATGGAGCACTTAGACCAGTTATCGCAACATATTTATTTATTTATATTATTTAATCTTCTTGTACATATAATTAGTACACTAGCGGGCTTATTGCCTAATGGCAATTTCTTCCAACCAACCAGAGTAAATGTTTAATATACAAAACAATGTGTTCTATGGCAATAATTTAATCACATAACATAATAAATAAAGATAGCAGACGAAAAGTAATAAAAAAAAGAAAAAACAAAGAAGATAGCATATTAGAACAAATCATAGCAATGATAGGAAGACTAAGGGATAAGGAAAGGAAGAGGTGAGGAAGATGTAATTAGGTGTTGCCATTCAAAGGAAGCTAAAGTTGCCATTCATAATGCTATATTAGTGCCAACCTTGACGTATGCAAGTGAAACCTGGACACAGGAGAAGTCGCACGAAAGCAGAATGAATGCAGTTGTAATGAGATCGCAAAGAAGAATCTGTAATAGAGCGATGTATGACAGGGTCAGAAATGAGGGCATAAGGAAAAAATGTAAGACAAAGAAAGATGTCATTAATAGAATGAAAGTGAACACATTTTGATGGCTTGGACACATTGGAAGAATGAATAAGGAACGCCTGACTAAGAAAATATACATTGCGGATAGGAATAGAATGAGAGTTCGGGGCCGCACAAGGAAGGGATGGCACATCCATGTGAACGGTATTTTGAAAGACGGAAATGTTCGAAGCGTGAACAACAGACGAAAATGTTCGAAGCGTGAACAACAGACGAACATGTTTAAGACGATGTATGAATGTCGACGAGGCGATGAATGTGTATCGAGATAGAAATATGTGGCCTTCGGTTCTCTCTGCCTACCCCGTGAGGGACACAGCGTGATGGTATGTATGTATGTATATAGATACCAACATTATTATATGTTGGTTTAGGTTGTTGGCGTGATTTGTTCTCCACGTGTGGAATAAAGAATGAGATCGTGTTTTCTGAAAGAACATTTTCCACGAAATATTTTCATTCAAAAGGTCCCATTGTGCACGCTACTGTTCTTTTACTACCGAATATCAAAATAATTTTATTTATATAATACTCGAGCATATCAAGATGAAATCTTTCTCTCCCTGAAAGGGAATGCTCTTTTCAAAAGAATCATAGTGAATAAATTACATGTAATATAAGAATAAATAAGTGGAAGAATGGACAACAGAAGGTGTTTAAATGAATGAAGATCTATTCCATTTACTTATAAACAGACTTTTTTAAGATAAATTTACCAACGCTTACAATTCCTTTCTGTTACATTATCAACACATATCCCATCCCACACACCAAAACATTTCTCTTTTTTATTTAATTAATTTCAAAGAAGAAAACTTGATTTTATATTTTATTTGATTTGTGATTCAAGTATCTTTTTAAGGCTCTTATGGTACGATTGATATAATAATTAACCTCAATTACTTCATATTCCAACAAGTAGAACAAATATCAGGAAAAATTCAACAATTACACGCATATGCAGCCAATATAACAATACATTCTCAGCTGAGATAGACATATTCAACGCGAAATATTACAGATTTAGACATGATGTTCTGAAGGTGATGCGCAACCAATATCCCTCTGTCCTGTCCTCCTAGACTCTATTCTCTCATTTCTCTTCCCTTCCCTATTTGTTATATATGTGCTGTGTGCGTGTATGTGTGTTTGATGGTGTGTATGAGGGTGTGTGTGAGGGTGTGTATGAATGTGTGTGCATGAATTATTTTTGGCTTGTAAACTGTTATTTGTTTTTATATTATGTTGATGGAATGCTTTTTTTGGCTCTAACAATGTAAAAATTATTTTGTATCATTAAACTGTAAATGAGCTGTAGCTTCCCAAAGAAAATAAATAAATAAATAATGAATTTTTCGCCCATATATCGTAATCTTTAAGATATATTTGTCGTCTAGAATGCAGACGCCTTTGCGAATTGAAGAGTTCGATGATTATTTATTATGAGATCTATTATCAGAACTCAATGAATCTTATTACTACCGAGGCCCTCAATGTTTATTGAGGTTGTCTTGAAGTGGCGTCCAGGTGATCTGTCAAATGGTCCTGAAAAGGACCTTTTCTTCGTTCCTTAGAAGGACCGTTTAAGGTCATGGCCATGGTTTCTCGATTTTGAAAGGATGAGCCGACTGTTTGTGGTGTCCAGGGGGCGCCAGATTGCCTTATTTTTTTTTGGTTCTCTTCGTCACACGCTAAACATGTGGATGTTGCCATCAATAAGACAGGACGAATAATATATGGATGTAAAACCCACTCGGGTAAGTGATCATAGGCATTGCCCCTCCGAACATAAGGAGAGAGGTTGCTGCGAATGCAGAGAGACATAAACAGGAAACGGACCCGAGACATCCTTTGTTTGGTCAAGGCTAAAATCAAGAAAAAGCTTCCTTAGAATTATATCCCCCCTAAAACTACCACCAGAGAGGGCAAGGAAAGATCTTTGGCAAGCACAATACGATGGAGATCAGGTCGATCTGTCGTAAAGTTTGGGACTGGGACACCAACTATCCTACCTGACAAGAAAGATACTTAATAGATTACGCGTAGGTGTCACCAGATGCAAAGAAAACATGCTAAGGCGGGGTATAAGGGTTGAAGGGGATGTTTCCTGCAATTGTGGCAATATACAGACTGACGAACACCTCATCTGTCGAGATATGCCACTGATGTGCGATGCAGAGGACCTACCATTGCGGTTGCTGTATTCTGGAGTGGTATGGCCTAGTGGTGAAGTGCTCGGACTCGTAAAGTAAGTAAGTAATGAAACTTATGTTTGATCACCTCTAAAGGTCTCTCTTTTAAAAAAGGAATCATCAAATTCGGATTATATGGTAAGGAATTATTTACTTTTTTTCCTTTTGTACACCATAAAAACAAATACAATACAAACTGATGGGCTTATTGCCACTAGGCAATTTCTTCCAAACAACCAGATTACAATGTATGACAAAATTTTATACCTACGTATATCAACAAAAGAATGAGAGCGAAAAAAATACATACAGTAACCACACTAAAATGGATATTAAAAACAAAAAAAAACATCAAATAAAAAAAGATTGGGTAAGAACAATGAGATGAAATAGGGATCAAGTGTTCAGGGATAAATATTCGTTCTTTAGTTTTTCTCTTGAAAATACAAAGTGACTCAGACATCGCAAAGTCTTGCTGATTTTACTTCGAACGACGAGCTGAAGAATTCTGTAATATGGACAGGGATGGATTGTGTCGTACGTTCAGCAGATAGGAGTGCAAGTCCATGATGGGATAAATAATTGAATTTGTTATTAAGATACTTTAAAGAGATTCAATTGATTAGCTAAAATATTAAGCAAATGCTGAAGGGAGAAAAATTGTAACAAAGAAAGAGAGAAGCAAAAAAATAACAAGATAACCACAACAAAAATTCCAAATATTACCTATACCAGTCGCATTTGTACTAAATTCATAAAAAACAGTTTTAGTTATTGTTAAACGGTAAATAGATAAGAAAGAGTAGGTGATATCTTCGCTACATTCATCATATAACTTATTTCTCAGATGGTTTACTAGAATTAATTTCCCAAAAGTATTAAATAAATAAATAAAATTTTACGCTTATTTAACAAAAACAGTAAGAACAAAAATTATTGTGAAATAAAAAATTTGTCCAGGGAAATCGTTATATCAAAAAATTACTCGTATAACAAAAACATTTAATTTTAAATTAAGTTGTAGCGAGGAACCTATAAATAAAATGTCAATCATTTAAAATAGGACAAAAGACGATGTATTATGTAAAATGTCGTTCAAAAGTCGATATAAATATGTCGTTTGTCGACCTTTTATCGCTATACTTTGTTACAACGATAACCTTTGGTTCGCAATGTATGTTTATCGTAGCTTTTGAAAATATTTAAGTATTGAGGGTACGCAGGTGGTTCATTCCAAAACTTAAATAAAATTTTAAATAATTCAATTTTTAAATATTATTTTCTTGGCATTGGGCGGTGCGAAACAGCTCCTTTATGTTTTTCAAACTGGTAAAAACTCAAACTTATATTTCGGAACCAGGAAAGCGTTATTATACATTGTTGTTCCATCAAATAAGGGCAAGCTACTACAAAACTGGTCAGCCAATTAGTGGCCACATCCTGCATTAAAAGTTGGCGTGCAAATTTATATGAAAATCATAATCTAAAAAAGAATCTTAATAAAAATGATAAGATACAATATAAACTAAGAACACAACAAAGAAAAATAGTGGAAGATATTAACAAAAGAAAACAAAAAGGAAAGCTTTACTATAAAAGATACAACTAAGAACAAACAGATAAAAAAGAAAAACATTATAGCTAGAGAAAAAAACAAAAAAAAGCTAGTTTATCAGGTTAATTTATAAGTGTGGAAAGTTTTCTTCTGAATGTCACCAGACTGTCACCAAAAATATCTTTATCTTTATTGATATGTGAAGTACCTATTATAAAATGCACACATCCTTGTAATGGATTTGAAAAAATCCGTGTTAATGTTGAAAAATTGTAATCTAAATAGTTCTAAATTATATTAAAGGCATTTAATATTAAAATGTGATGTTCGCAAAATGATACAATATGGAAGGCGAACCATAAATATATGGTTTATCTTGTGCGGATAAGGCATTAAAATTAAGCCGTAACTGACAATAATCCCTCTCGCCTAAAACTAATAAGGTTAAGTTAGGACGCTTTTGCAAACCTTTCAATAATTCAGTAATCATCGAATCAAACACAAACGTAATAGAGACAACAATTAGTTGGGCGGTTAATTCATACAAATAATAGCACCAGCACAAGAATTTATGCTTAGTTTATTTTTATATTGCTTTAACTTACGATATTAATCGTCTCACAGATCCAGACTGAAAACACAATTAAAGAAAACGCGAATATTGACAGTGGGAAGCTTCGGTAAAACTAGCAAATATGTCAGAAATTACAACCTTGATGAAAACCATCAGTCGACCTATGAATTCATACAGACGTTTCATCGTTCGGGCCACAACTCCGTGTTATGTATGAGGAGTCATTATGTAAAAGGATGTTCGGCGGAGTCAATGAGTGTAATGTACGAATATGGATTAACAATGGGATCTGTCCTTTGAGACAACTTTGACCGTAGAGATGGAACAAGTTTACTTTGACGGCAGACAACTTTGACGCAGTAAACTTCGAAGTAATTTAATTCGCTGTGTGTGTATGTTCAAATCTTGCTTCCCTTAATAATAATATTATCAGTGTCCTTGCTTTGGTGTGACAGTGTTGTATAGAATAAACATTATTGTGATCAAAAACAACATATTATAACTTTTAATTTTAGCGAATTAATTGCCGAGAGCTCCACAATTTCAAAGGAGGTTTGTACATCATATCTCTAAATGTTCAGTAAAATTGATATTTGTCTTTCTGTATATTATAATTATAAGTGTAACAAAGACAATAAAATGGCACAAGTAACCCTTAATTCCAGCGGTTTACCGAATACATTAAAAAAAGTCTTTTATAAATTATTTTTTTGTGTACGTATTTAGGTAATATTTCAAAAAGAATAACAGTATTAAAAAAAATAAATGGATCTTTTCTATATCGATAGACGCCAACTTTGCAGTTAATCTATTGCCATATATGTTTTTTTTCCTCCTCATCTTTTTTTTGTTTTTCTATTGAGGCTTAATCTAATCCATACATTTGTTTCATTGTGTGAACTATTTTATGCTGTTTGTATGGTGAATAATTTTTTTGTCTATTTTTGTTTCTGTATTTTTTTAATGTTTGTAATTATTTCTACTATTCTAACACATAGCTTATGCTGTATAAAGTATAAATAAATTAAGAAAAAAAATTCTTTCATTGATAAATATATATTAATTATGTAAGAATATTTCTGTTTAAAGGCATTACGATAATAGCTTAATAATAATACCACCATATTATACCATCATCATAATTATAAGAATTGTCCTCATTTGATAGGTAGGTACAATACATCACAAATTTTATCATTTAGTCGACAAATTATGATTTAAATTGTTATGCTAGTAAACAAACATTGAATTCAACAAATAAAACAGCAAATGTTCGTACCTTTACAATTATTTGAAATGAATAGTGTTACCAGCACAAAAATAATGAGGACGGAAAATGGGTTTTCATTCACGTAAAAATAATGAAAGTCCAATGGCTGTTCATGTTTCATAAAAAATAAGCACCCAACGTTTATGCTCAGAATATATTATAATAATATAATGCTTTTTGCAGAATCATAAAAAATCTACGAAACTACGAGTAGATTTCCTGGATCGTGTACCGAGGAATTATTAAGTTTACACTGTATAAAGCTATTCGTTCGAGTAAAAATAAACTCTTACAAAAGTGCTTCCTTTAATATTTCAATGTTGGAATATTTGTGCAATTTTTCCTGCAAGACAAACTCCAATGAAACTTAGAAGCAAACAGGATTTAATTTGACTCAATATTTTTTAATAATCGAAGAAGTATTTTCAAACTACTACAGAAAAAGTTAAAGAAGTAGTGCGGGTGATTATTATAAAAAATTATAAAAAAATCAGAACCAAATAATAATGAACACTCTTGCACCCTGCGCAAGTGGGGAGTTTAATTTCTTCCAACTAACCAGTGTTTCCAGCCTAGAGAAGCTATATTTGCGTAAGAAATGAATTTAAATAAATTTCTCCTCTGCTGGGAATCGAACCCTGGAATATTATAGAAGAACTAGAAACTCAAGGCACCTAAAGGGCTAACGACCTTTAATCGGTTGGTTTACGTGATCACTTTATGCGCTTGCGCAACGTTCACAAATTATACCTCTTTATAGAGTTCCCTTATCAATGCGATTTGGAAAATTCAATATATTTTAATGATGGGAAACTGACCGTTTAAAAATAAGCTGACAAACACCATCGCCATCTATAAATTAATGAAGAAACCTTTTTGTAATGCCTTCTATTGAGAAATTGGTTATTATAAACAAGGAAAGCAACAGTTCTTATACATGAGCTGACAATGCTCTTGCAGAGATGTCACCCCTGAACTGCGCCAGAATTATAAGTTCATTTTTGGCTTGTTTACATGCTTGTACCAATGTTTATGTTAATCGAATATTTTTTAAGTTGCATAAACGCAATTATTTGATGTTTGAAAAATCTAGAATAACGACTTTGGTTCTCAATTAAAGACAGATTATCTGTCTACTATTGCGCTTTAATTTAATTTATGAATTTTAATAGGAAAATTTACTGCCGAATCACATTTTTAGACAGAAACATACAAAAAGAAATTGAGCTTAAAAATGAACACGAAGTGGCATAAGACAACTTGCAAAATTACTGTTCTTCCCCCATCACCACCAGTTCTGCTTATAGGGACTAATAACGGCCCCTTGCAAAACTCTGAAATAACATACGAAGAGTCAGGAGAACTCCAAAACCTTGCAGACACTGTACTTAAAGTGCCAAAGAGAGTTTAAGTATTTAACCTACTTGATGTGATTGATCAAATGAAAAGCGCGTTCTGGTTGAAGTTGTTTATTTGACGGTGCCGCGAGAGAACTGGCGAGCGTGCGGCATGGTGGGGATATTTATAATGTTGGCAAACCGGAGGGGTTTGCCGCTTCGTATCCCCAACAGTGCTCACCCTCAAGTGATAACGTTATATAAAAAAGTCGTACATGTTATAAAAAATTGACTAAAATGTTTGTTATAAATATTAATAATAAAACAATACAATCACAGTTTGAGAAACACTGATATGTGTAGTGTTGATACAACATAAAAGGTTTGTTTATAAAATATATCGGTTGTACAAATGGGTCGGTCGAGTCAGTGTCTTATCGTAATTGTTCCGCGGTATCATATTACATGTTTAATATTTATCAGTAGCTGCGAGCCGATTAGTCATTATAAATATATTTTTGAAAAATGCATAGTAAATGAAATTATATTTATGAAATAAAAAGCAAACTAGACTTTCTCGATTTTTCGTCTGGAATCAGCGATTAGGCCTTAAATCGCCGACTCAAGCGCGTTTTGAATAAAAACAATGTCGTTCAGAGGTTGTCACAAGGCGTCCCCTGGGAAAACAATTGAAAACATTTATTATTGAAGTTGCTATTATGCTGAATAGAAATATGTTGAGTAGAAAATAATATGTAACATCGAAAATCTAGTTTGAGCCATGGTTTTAATATTAGTTGCAATATTGGCAAAAATGCTTCTTTGTAAATAAAATAGGAACGTTTAAATTTAATGTACATAGTTCACAAGAAAATGATTCACATGATATAGTTTAGAAACACTGACATAATATAACACTAGATAAGAAATAGGTATCACTTGGGTATCATACAAGACGAAAAATGTCGGGTAAAATGTTTATGTGGCACTGTAGAATTATGAAAGTCTATTTGGGATTTTGGTTTCCAAGACGAGTAGCTGTGTAAGCCTCTTCAGTCCTGGTCTATCCGGTGTTGCCTAGGCGTGAACAGAAAAATGTGTTGCCTGGCCGTGTTTGCTTGAACCCCATGTTGGGGCTTGGGCTTCTCAATTTGCTTGAAACGAAAAACGGACTGGTTTTCTGATGACTCGACCAGCGCGAGTTGTTACCGTTGTTGACGGTGCAGGTACATTGTTGGTGAAAACATGTGTCGAGGAATTTGCTGAACGAGCAGGTTCCGCTTGCAACACAGGTACACGTGTGTGTTCACTGGAATTTGACTCAGCGATCGGTAAATGAACGGGTGCAGTAATTGGACTTTGCCTCGAGTTGTTTGTGTCTGTCAAATTAGCTGACGAAGAAATTGAGTCGTCTGTCCGCAACATGTAGGCAGGTTTCAGACGATCAATAGAAACGGTGACAACTTTTGAGGGTGTTTGGATTTTGAAAAATTTTGGGTGCCGTTCCAAGACTTGGTAAGGACCTTCATATGGAGGCGTAAGCGTTTTTTTACCTCTCTCCTCAGGAAAACATGGGAGCTTGTCTCCAGGTCTGGAGATTGAAAAGTAGCCCTGGTCGCGGTAGGGCGTCTTCCAGGTGAGGGAAAAGTGTTGGTGAAAAAATTGATGAGGGAGGTGGTATAGCTGGTGTCGTTGATTTTTGGCTTAGATGGCACAAAAAATCACCAGGTAGTCTCGGCGATGCGCCGTAAACCATTTGGGCTGGGCTGTAACCGGTGTCTTGTTTGAGGGCGGAGCGTAACCTTAACAAGATAATAGGAAGTTCTTGAGTCCAGTGAGTGTTATCATCGCAACGTGCCTTGATGGCAGCCTTAAGGGTTCTGTGAAACCTCTCAATTTTCCCATTGGCCTTGGGGTTATATGCGGTCGTTCTTCTTCTATCTATACCGAACTTCTTAGCGAGCTGGTTAAACAGATCAGACTCGAACTGGCGTCCTTGGTCTGAAGTCAAATAAGCAGGGCATCCGAATCTGGAAATCCACGTCGTAACGAGAGCATCGGCTACTGTCTCTGCTGTTATGTTCTGCACAGGAACTATTTCAGGCCAGGATGTTTCACGATCAATCATTGTGACGCAGTATCTGTTATCCTGTGAAATCGCCATTGGACCGATTATATCAATATGTAGGTGTTCGAATCGACTCACGGTCGGAAAATCGCCAAGTGGCGAGATCGTATGTCGACCGACTTTTGCCTTTTGACAATGTAAACAATGCCTCGCCCACTGTGAAACATCTTTGTTTATGTTCGTCCAAATGTATCTCTGTGTCATTAAACGTTGAGTTGAGTTGATACTTGGATGACTCATATTGTGTATCTTATCAAACGCCTTTCTTCTAAATTTCAGAGGTAGGTATAATCTCGCTTGCTTCATCGATATCTCGTATGAAAGTTGATGACCCGTGTCAGTCACGCTTATATTTTTGAAATGAAGATTACTCTGCTTTTTCAGCTCGCGTAATTCTTCATCTTTTTCTTGTTCTTTCGCGAGTTCACCGTAGTCGAATAAGATCGGAAGATGTACTTCTTCTATACGTGACAGTGCGTCTGCCACAGAATTTTCTTCTCCTTGGACATATTTAATTTGATTACAAAATTGGGAAATAAAATCTAGATGTCTAAGTCTGCGTGGTGTGTCGGATGACGTCATCTTATTGGTTAGGGCGAAAGTGAGAGGTTTATGGTCCGTATAAACAATTACCTCTCTGCCTTCTATCATATTGCGGAAATGTTTGATGGACATTGTAGCGAGCTACGCACTCGCTACGTGTTTAAATAATTATAAACCAAGAATTCCGTTCCGTTACCACATAAAAATATATCTTCATTTTGAATTTCGCGCCGAGTACTGTGAGCGTCGCTGCTATAGCCATGCTCAAGGTCTGACGGAGTGTTTCCCTCCGGACCCCGCGGAACATTGGGACCCGCTTGCCCGCCCGCTCCCCCGCAGTTCGCCACTGGCTTGCATCACTCGAGTATCTACGTCATCCTGGCGTCTGAGGTTGCCGCCATATTCCGCTGTCAATGAAAGATTAATCGTGTTGTTCGTCATAAAACCATGTAATAAGTGTTCTCACTATCTAAGTGATAAGTTCGTGAAATAATTAATGTACAATCTGGATATTCTGTAACAGTATATAGTGCGTTTTGTGCAATTTAAATATATGGCGTGTTACCGACGCAAGCACGACAAGTTGGCAGTTGAGTTTTGATCTGTAACGCATTTTTATACATAATTCAGTGACAAAAGTATGTTTAAAGCCAGATATACGTCCGATTACACAGTGTAGTACATTCAGATACTTCTCACTTAGTCAACTATGTTTTATCCCAATAATTGTTCAACCGCTCTTTTGTTTGAATGAACAAACCCTCAGATATCAGTTGTATATTCACGCGGGCAACCAATGAAGTGCACTTTCTAAGCTTCCAAAATTAAGTTTCGTGCCGCTAAGTTATATTTGGGCAATGTTCACGTGTTTGCTATGAACAAACTAATGTACTTGTAACAACATATATATTCCTTTGTGTAAATTAAATAGAAAATACGCCGGTCTTGCCAATGCGGGTAATAAACAATCCTTGTCCAGTGGAGTTTCGCTTGGTGAAGCATTTTTTATATATAATTCAGTGAAACAATATAAACTAATGTACTGTTTCCAGACTATGCAAAATGTTCATCTATTATCTACAACCCTCGCCTATGTACCGCATCTGTTTCGACCCCCTCGTGTTTGAACTCTGCTGCTGACCTCTCATCCAGCGCATTGAAACGACTAGAGCTGGTCAAACAAAGTTTTGACCAAATAGCATATGAAAAGGTGGGTCTGGGCCGCACCAACCTAGTTTCGCACGTAATCAACACGGAGAATCACGCACCGGTTAAACAGCGAACTTATCCTCTTTCGCACGTTAGGCGTGAGCAGCTTATCTCTGAACTGGACGAAATGATCAGACTTGATGTGATCGAACCCGCAAGAAGCGCGTGGCTGAACAATGTATTCATAGTGCCAAAAAAGGATGGCACTGGCAGGTTTGTTTTGGATCCTCGTCGCCTGAATTCCATCACCAAATCCGATTCGTATAGGCTACCAAACATCCATCGTATATTGGACAATCTACGGGACACCAAATTCCTCACGGCATTGGACCTCAGTCACGGTTTCTGGCAGATGAAGCTGGATGAGGATTCCAAGCAGAAAACAGCCTTCTTCGTCGAGGGTCGTGGCCAGTACCAGTTTAAGGTCAAGCCGTTTGGCCTAAAAAACATCCCAGCAGAAATGCAGCGCTTGATGGATGGTCTCTTCTCGGATCTCGGAGACCATGTTTTTGTCTACCTCGACGATATCCTGGTCTGCAGCCCTGACTTCGAGTCTCACTGCAAGCTTCTAGAATTGGTGTGTGAACGACTGAAACAAGCGAAACTAACCATCAAACTGACTAAGTCCGAATTTTGCAAGCAAAGCCTGAGATACCTCGGACACATTATAGACCGCGAGGGGATTAGAACCGACCCTGACAAAATTAAGGTAATGGTCGATTACCCTAGACCTACCAATGTAAAACAGGTCCGAGGATTCATCGGATTGTGTGCGTACTACAGACGACATATCAAGGACTTCTCACGTATAGCTTCTCCTCTGTGTAAGCTCACCAGCAACAAGTTTAAGAAGAATAACTTCACCTGGAGCGATGAGGCCGAACAGGCATTCACCAACCTGAAAGAGGCCATGGTGTCATCTCCTGTCCTGAAACCGCCGGATTACTCGATTCCTTATGTGCTCACTTGTGACGCAAGCGGTGTAAGCATCGGAAGCTTCCTGGCACAAAAAATGCCTGATGGCAGTGAACACGCCATCGCATACTTCTCTCGTAAGTTATTGCCTGCCGAGCAATCATACAGCACCACCGAGAGGGAGCTACTGAGCATCGTGGATTCCGTGCATCACTTCAGGAGCTACCTGGATGGTACTCACTTCTCTATACTCAGCGATCATGGATGTCTAAAATACCTTAAAAATCTATCATCACCATCTGGACGATTGGCTAGATGGGCTTGTCGCCTCTCCCAGTATAGCTTCGACTTCATCTACAAGAAGGGGTGCGAGAATAACCTGGCAGATGCCTTGAGCAGAATCGAAATCTCCAGCTTGAGTTTTCCCCCGCCATTCCAGAATGTTACCGACCCTTCTTACCTCCGGCTTTTTCAGGATTGTTTGCGCAACGATGGATCCGCACCAAATTATATGGTTAACAACGGACACCTGTACAAGTATTGCAGGACGGGAAGAGAGAACATATCGGGGTCGGATGAAAAGATCTAGAAAGTCGTCGCCCCCTCTAGTGAACAAGCCAACATCGTACAGGATCATCATGACAACTTTTGCCATCCGGGAACTCGAAAAACCATAGAACTTGTATCGCGCACATTCTCCTGGAAAAATTTGTCGCAAACAGTTAAGGACGTTGTTGGTAAGTGCGACACCTGTAAGGCGTACAAGCACAACAACCAAAAACCCTTGGGTCTAATGACCGTACCCAAGCGTCTAGACCGCCCCATGCAGTCGTTGAGCCTGGACCTCGTGGGACCTCTTCCATCCTCTCTAAAACAAAACGTATACATATTAACGGTGGTAGACAACTTCACCAAATTCTTATGGGCTCTACCGTTACGTCGTGCAACCGCGCCCGCTATCATTAAATTAATTGAGGAAAGGATTTTCCTGCCATACGGAGTGCCACGCACGTTGATTATGGACAATGGCAAACAATTTGTATCAAAGGAATTTCGTGCTTTTGCAGAGAACAATGGTATAGGAGATCTCTTCTACAATGCGTTCTATCATCCACAGAACAATACTGTTGAAAGGTACAATTCCAGTATTGTGACTACCCTGTCGATATTGGTGGGTGAAAATCAACGAGGCTGGTGTGCTCAGCTTCCTAAGATCTGTTCATGCATAAACAATTGCATGAACATCAGTACCGGATAAACACCATTCTTCCTAATGCATGGTTTACACCCGTCGCCACATGGGTCCTTTCATGATAAACTGCCTCGGGTTTCAGACAGCTCTGAGAAACCCGTGGGACCTGTTGAATCCTATGCCTCCAGTCTGTCAACCCTGGAGAAATTGTATGAAAGGGTATCCGCTTCATTGTTAACGGCATTTAAGATCAACGCCAAGCGAAACAATCTTAGAAGAAAGCACTGCTCCTTATCTGAGGGCGCCACATGATACGCTCGACATAAATCTATTTTGGTAAAAATTGTTTTTCCTTCTAAAATGTAGGTGAAATCCAATAGTCGGGGTATTGGATATCGGTCTGGCGTTGCGAAAGCGTTGAGTCTACGGTAGTTACCACATGCTCTGGCTTCTCCTGAGGACTTGTTGACGATATGTAATGGGTTAGCCCATGGACTTTTCGAAGGTCGACAAATACCAAGATCTAACATCTTCTCGAATTCTTCTTTAGCTGCTTTATATCTAGCAGCATTTAATGGTCGTACTTTTTCATAGATCGGCGGTCCCGTGGTGATGATGTGATGGTAGACGTCATGTTTGGGAGTTTCCTTGAAGGTATCCGGCCTTGTAACGCCGGGATACTCATGTATGATTTGATGGAAACGGTTGGTGACATCCACAGCGTAGATCTTGCTACTGGGACAGTTGGACACGGACGTTTTGGTGGACAGGGTTGTCACCTTATCCACTAGTTTTCTTCCATGTAAGTCCACGAGTAGCTGGTTTTCTCGAAATCTGCGCCGAGGATGGACCTTTTTACATCGGCGATAACGAATGTCCATCGGAACGGTCTTCGCAGTCCCAAGTTCAGGATTAGTGATTTTTTTCCATATGTATTTATTTTCGATCCGTTTGCGGCATATAGTTTGTATTCTGTCGGAATAGATGATCTGAAGTGATGTCTTGATAAGACGGAAATGTCGGCACCCGTGTCTACCAAGAATTGTGTTCGACTTTCTCTGTCTGTAACACATAGGCGAGACGTGCTTTTGACGCCGACTGTCTCGATCGTCGGCGCCTGCTTTAGTTTTCCGACATATATGTGCAACCTTCCTTACATCGTTTTGCTGCGGTTCCGAATTTGGTATGATACCAGCATTTGTAGGAAGGATTTTCGTTTTGTGTTGACGTACTTCTGTCTCTGTAGGAGATTCTTTTATCGTGTGGGCGCGACCGTGAACGTGAGCGTTGTCGCCACTGCGGTCTGCTCCTGTTGGCTTGTTCACTCCTGAGCGCTGTTACTTCCACCTGTAGGCGCTGTAATGAGCGGACCATCTCGTCCATCAAGGGTTGTTGCGAGGTGGACACCATTGTTTCGGACGCGTAAGAGTCTGAATAGTTGTAGGACATTTTATAAAAACGAAAGAATAAATCACATTGGATATGAATGTCCGAATTGTTAATCACTTGGAGAAAAAATAAAAATGTCGACACAGTAAAAAAATCAAAGTTACTTTTCACAAAATGTTGTTTGGGAAAACTTGATGGCGAAGTTTCACATGCGAATGAAAGTCAGCAAAAAACTTGAGTTCTCAGAAACACATTGTTATCTCTTTGGACAACAGTCAGCAATTTGATCGCGGCACCTGTTTATGTGAAATTATGAGAAATGAAACACGAAACGCTACCCACGTAGGCAAAAATCACGTCGGTTGTCTCCACTTTAAGTATTTAACCTACTTGATGTGATTGATCAAATGAAAAGCGTGTTCTGGTTGAAGTTGTTTATTTGAGGGTGCCGCGAGAGAACTGGCGAGCGTGCGGCATGATGGGGATATTTATAATGTTGGCAAACCGGAGGGGTTTGCCGCTTCGTATCCCCAACAAGAGCTTATCACGTAGAAACAACTGGATCGCCGTTCACTCGTAGTGAAGAAAAGAGTGCATTGAATTTAAGACAGAATGTCCTGAAAGCTCTAAATTTGCTTTTCGTGGCTACAAGGTCTGCTTGTACAAATGATCCATAGACATTCCCTCGGACATCGTTGTAGAGTTCTCGTCGGAAAGTTGACACGGTAAGTTTATGCATTCCCATAGGATATACTACTACACGTACAATGGGGTGGTGTGGTTCAACCAACTTGAAACAGATTTGAGACTGGCAATTGAACATAATGATTTTAAAAGAAAAATAAAGAATAAACTAAATTTGACTGATATGTAAATTAAATTAACATCTTTTTGTATAGATAATAATTATGTATGTATAAATTTTTGTGTATTCTGTATTAAATAGTCTCCTTTACACACGAGTGCTTGCACTCTAGTAAAGGGAAATATGTTTTGTCTTACTGTGCATCTTTTCTATATAGTTTGTTTGTTTTATATTTTGTATATGTTATTGTGAACTAAATAATAAAAAAAAATATGCTCAGATATATGTTTAGGGTTATAACAAAGCTGACATGAGGACGAATCAGATAAGTGAAACTGAATGGAATGAAATGGAATAAATGAACGGAATGTCGGGAGTGAGAATGTCGAAAAAGAGAATTGAAAGAGCCCACTCAGATAAAAACAACTTCCTGGGGGATGAACTTAAATCTTAACAAGGCGGCAGGACTTGATAAAAGCTCAGAACAAATCAAAGGATTTAGTGACCACACTGTCGACTGGTTGTTGCGAATCATGAATTAATGCATCAAAGAGTTGGAAATACCCAAGCAATGGAGGAAGGCTAGAGTCGTGGCACTCTTGAAGCCCGATAAGGACCCGGAAAGTGAGTCGGTAGCGCAGGTTCTATAAACCTTTGCTAAAGCTAGTAAAGTTCCAACATTGCTATGTGAAATGACATTGTAGTGATGAATACCTACAAAACTTTTTATTCAAATAATACAATTCATGAAAAGATACAGAAATACACAGTAATAAATATATTTTTGTAAAATAATTCCAAATAAATGTAGGTTTTTTTGTAATATTACTATCGTTAAACTTTTAATTTGTAAAACTTTGTAAATGTTTAGAACTTCTGTACAATATTTTATAGAATCGCTTTATGTTTGTTTTGAGAAAATGAAGTAAGTTTTCAATAATATAATTTCTTTTCCGCACGTACTAGTATAAATATGTGTCCCTTTAACAATAATACTGAGTTTTTATTGGCTATGATTTAAAATAACGATCGTTTGTTACCAAAATAGCCTTTTCACATTTTGTATAGTCATTTAAAATATTTTACCTTTATGTGCTCACATAATGTTATAAATATTTTTTATTGTTTATTTATATAGCTCAGCAAAATACAGGAATTCGATGAACTAAAGTAGATCGTTTGATAAATCGAAACAAAAATAAGAATTACTATGAAATGTATTCAGAATTATTATGAATTAAAAATTCATATTCAGTTATTTATAAATAATGGATTTTTTAAATCAAGTGTCAGATTTATTTGCAGATATTTTTGTAGGTACATAGGTTTCACGTGTATTTATTTTTAAAATAGAGATTTAAATCGTCGTTGACGTAAAATCAGTTAGTGCCATAAGTTTTTTTTTACAAGTTTTATCAAAAATAAACAGTTTCAAACACCGGAAAAAAATATCTGTTTGGCACCGGCTTTGAAAAGTGCTTCCACTCTTTTTATTATCATTGTTTGCAAATGCAACAGACAAGAATAACACGTAGTTCAGCAACGCTGAATCTCACGTAGTTCAGCAATGAGGTTCCCCACCTATTTTGAATGAAGTGCCTTTGTAGGTGAGACGAGACTAGTGTGTGGGCAAACACGCATTTGTCGTGTTTCCTTTTTTTAAGGTAATGAACACCTGCACACCTGTCGTTGGCTACCCCACATTGAGGGATGTGCCGTGATAATATGTTTCAAAAAATATATTTAGTATAATTCGAATAAATTTTCTGGTATTGTTTAATTGCCCATTGAAATTCCTTGCCTCGAAGAGGTAAAACATTGAAAATACCACGATAAGGTGTTGTAATGGCGTTCCACCGTGGTAAAAAATTTTCAATCATTTAAATTAATAGTTTTATGATGAGTTATAATGTGTCGTTATAGTTCACACGTAGGTACATAAATCATATTCATGTATTACCCCATAGTAATACATTCCACCCGCAAAACCTCTCAATGTGAAATCAAAGTATTACCACTATAGTCACTTGTACATTACATTGTTATAATAGTATTCAAATTGATGATCACATTACCATTCATACTAGAATATTTCGGGGAATGATTTCATACAACCTACCGTATGATATTTTCCATATTATACAGAGATCGTTAGCTCATTGAACCAATTTGACTTTGTACGTGATGAGCTCTTAAGAGGGGGACTGCTGCCAACGTACCTATTTTTTCAATTTGATATACCATCATTATTACTAATCTAATCATTTTGAATAAAACAACCTAGTTAGTTTGGATATTAATAAAGAGAAATATACCTTAACTTTTTGATCATGTTCTGTATATATTCTTGTAGGAAAATAATAAGCATAACCCGATTTTAGACATTTATCTTAAATTTCTAAAAAAATATAAGGTATAGAGCAATATTTTTTTTTATAAATAAAAGAAGAACAAAATATCTGGAAAAATATGATATGACGTTGCATTAACGCATCAGGTTAAGTAAATAAACGAAAAAAAACTTTTATTGCGCAATGGCGCTGAATGGAAAATAAATGTTTTTTAGGTTTATTTACTAAACCTGAAGCATTAATGCAACGTCACATCATATTTTTCTAGATATTTTTGTCGTCTTTAATTTTAAAAAAATATATATTACTCTACGCCTTATAGTTTATTAAAAATATATGATAAACGTTGAAAATCGGGGTATGCCATTATTTTTCTACAAGAATTTATACAGAACATTATCAAAAACTTAAGGTATATTTTTGTTTAATAATATCCAAACTATATATATTATTTTTTTCAAAACGATTTGATAAGAGATAATGATGGTAGGTATATCAAATTGAAAAATAGGTACGTTGGCAGCAGTCCCCCCCTTAATGATGAATCATTTTTCTCTTAAGTACCTACCTACTACATTTTTAAAAAATATTATGAATGAAAATGTCCTAGTACCAAATATAGGTACGTACACCGTCACACATTCCCATATATAAGAAAATGCAAAATAAATAAAATTGCATGAATTTAGGTGAATTAAATTATTCGCAATAAGAATTTTTACTTTTCAATGTTTTCATGTGAGTGAATTTTCCCTATTAATATTATTATTCATGATGAATAATATTTATAGCTTTTATATTTAATATCATTTTACCTAAATGACATATCTATATACACGTATAGTTTCAAGTTATTATACGTGATTTCAATTACTCATTTTCACTTAGTATAAATTATACACAAAACGCTTAAACTTAATAAAATACGCATGGAAATGGATAGGTTTCTTCACATTAAATGATTTTATCAATTTCAGGGGAATCACGGAAAGTACCGAAAATATATTAGCACATTTTATCGGGAATATGGAAAAAAATCAAAATACAGTTCACAAAGAAAATTTATATTTTGTTTCTTTTTATCATTTATTTATATATTTACTCATTAACGGCATTATTTGCCTTTTACAAACATATATTAAAATATAAATAGTGTGAACAATTATAGAAAAGAATACAATGATACACATAGTAAAAGATAAAATATAACCAAAAGTCAATTCAATAATATGTGAAGCAACTAAACATAAAAAGACAAAAAAAAAGGACACAAATCAGCAGCAGAAACGTTTTTTTTAAATATATTTGTTTACAATAATATTTATAAAAAAAAACAATGATAGTCAAGATTCATTCATTACATGTATGTACCTATGTATGTAACTATTGAAAACCTTTGTAATACACATCTAAAATCCCACCGACTTCTCGTCAGGTAGGTGTGAACTTCGAAATTATACAGAACAATTTTTTTGCAAATATCGCGGTGATAGTCCATTTATATTATATGTAATAACAAACTCTTGTATGTACCAGAACCCAATGCAAAGACATCAATCTGCTCATCATATCAAAAGCTTTGAAAGTACCTAAGTCATGCGAGTATACCTACCTACTATTTATGTATGTCTACTTTCCTAGGCAAGTATAAAAAAATATAAAATGACAGAGATTTTTGAAAGGTCAATACAGAGCAACCTTTTACTTATCATTGATAAAAGCTTTTTAATATGTATGTTATTGATATTAGGTACCTTGATGTTTTTTGTGTATGAAACGACTGGAGTTTTCAGTTTCCTTTGATGCTTTGTGAGGCATCTTTTAAAAAAAAATTACGTTATTTAGAATTGTATTAATTTTGGATCAAGATTAAGGAGATAGTTTGCTGAAATTTAATCAAAAACATTTTTTTTTAATTTTCTTTGTACATATGTAAAAAAATTAAGGAATTAAGATGTATCTTAAAATATCTTAAGATAAAACAGAATCTTTATATTATTGAACTACATAAATAAAATTAAGGTTCATTGAGTAGAATATTAAACTGTGAAAACTACAATTTTAAACTGTAAATAAAACGAGTAAGAATATTTGTTCAAAACAATTATTTTTATATATGTTGTGTTACGCCAAAGAATACTTTAATATAAATTTAGAAATTTATCTCTGAGATCTAATGGAATTCTGTTTTTACTCTTCTTTTCAACAGTAAATATATTATGATCTAAATTGTACAGCACAAATCCGCCTCTATTGGTGGCTGTGCCTTATTAAAAAAAAAAAAATTAGAAATTTAGTTTTTTGAAAAACGTTAACATTCGAACAATAAAAGCATCAAAAGGTTTTTAAAATAGAATCAAATAAACACTGAAACTTTGGTATGAAACAATTATTTAAGAAAATATAACTAAAATAATGAAAACATACATTAATACCATTACGCAGTGTCCCTAATGGGTTAGGTAGAGAGGCATGCTGAAAATAATTATTCAAAATTATAAATTGGATGTATTAACTCTTAGGATGCCTCACATGTTACAAATATTTTCGGTCTGGCAATATTGTTTTGTCATTAGAATCATTAGCATATATTATTATAAAGAATTAGATCTCTTAACAATTTATACGTTAGTCAATTTACAGATCGATTTATAAAGAAGGTGCAAAATTTGTTTTGTATGTATTATTATCAACTGTTTCACCCTAATAAATTATTATGATATATTATCAAATGAATCAGTACAGATTAGGTAAAATTATCAAAGTTCTGACAAAATTATTGTTAGTCCATCAGAAATATAACAAATTAAATTGTATTGAATCGATTTAATAACTAAAAACTATATGTGAATTATAAATTATAATAATTATGCATCAACAAAATGTTTCTTAACATAAATAACAAATCTTCTACAATACCCTAACTTCGTCTCTATTGAGATGTACAAAAAGTTTTAGTCAATAAAAATATTATTTGACTCCCGAAAGGGAAAAAATCCAATGTTTGTGTGTATGCAAAATAAAAAAATATTCGATTTACATTCACATTGGTACAAGCAGGTAAACAAGCCAAAAATGAAATTATGTATATTTCTGGCGCAGTTCAGCGTTGATATCTGTGCATGCCTCTCTACCTAACCCATTAGGGACACTGCGTAATGGTATTAATGTATGTTTTCATATAATTTATAAGGACTGTTGCGTTCATTGTTTACAAATAAACTAATTTCTCGATAGATGGCGTTACAAAAAAAAGGTTTTTACGTTAATTCATATATAGCAATAGTATAGTTCCTTATTTTCAGGTAAAATGTTACACACTATTCAAATATATAGAACTTTCAAAAATCACATTGATAAGAGAACTCAATAAGAAGGCATAATTGGTGACCGTTGCGTAAGCGCATAAAGTGATCACGTAAACCGGCCGATGACAGGTCAAATGATGCCTCAAGTTCCTGGTTCTTCTACAATATTCTTCGCCTCGTGATACTTCGTCTCTATTGAGATGTTAATAAATTAAAAAAAGTTTGTAAATAACAATTAGTTTCACATTTACTTAATCATTACTCGTATATTGTTTCGTTTAGACGTTTTAAAACTACAGTTTTTCTTTTTTTTTATTTATGAATCGGAAGGGCATTGTGCAGAAAATTATTTGAGAGAAACCGAGAAATAACTTGAACGTTTAAAGCCGACAGACAAAAAGCCAGCACCAAACAATGAGAACCGCCCAGCAAAGGATTTTAAATGTCAGGCTTTTCTTCAATGGCTAGTTTTAATTCTATTTC
Source organism: Molanna angustata (assembly GCA_963576475.1). NCBI lineage: Eukaryota > Metazoa > Arthropoda > Insecta > Trichoptera > Molannidae > Molanna > Molanna angustata. The sequence continues at coordinate 16,140,856 of OY754965.1, read as the reverse complement.
ATTCGAGGGCTTTTATTTTGCAGTTTGCAAAAATGTGTTTGGGGTTAAGACATACTATGTAATTCATTCTGGAAGAACAGAACGGCAAATCTCGATATCAACCATCGTTTTAAAATCAAACACGTGTAAATATATTAAACAAGCGTAAAAATGCGACACATTAGGGAGATGTAGGTACGTAAATTTCGTAAATTTCAAACTTTTTTCTAAGATAATATTTTCTGATCTTGTCATGATAATATAATTGGCCCGTAAAGATTTTCGAATTTGCAGTAAAATATTATTTACAATTTAAACATTCAAAATAACCTTAAAATATTTCCATCCCATCGATTTAATATAACATTTTTATGTTATTTCCTTGTTCAAAATCATGAACGTTAAAGGTGGCGTTAGTTGAAATATGATAAAGTCAAGGGATGTGTTTTGTATAAGGAGGTAGAAGAAGTACAATTTGAAGATTGATTGTGATACTAATTAGTAAGAGATTTTGCATTTTTTAGATTTTTTTTCCGAAATATGTCTCTTTTGGGACATTTTCTTATACACAGAAATATTATCCACCGAAAAGGCACAGTAAAAAAATAATATTGAAACTCAAATTTCTGCATTAGGTAAATATAGCCAAATTAAAATAAGAAAACATGAAAATTAGAAATTGTTGACAAAATAAAAAAAACTATATCGATTAATATAGGTTTCAATCCTCATATAATACTGTTTTGCCAGACAGAAGAAAAAAAAACAACTGGTTGTTTATATAGGTTATAATAGTGTACTAATCATATGTACAAGAAGTTTCAAAATAAATAAATAAATAAAAAGCACCGCTTTTATACAAAAATAACACCCCCTTTTCAAACAAAAAAAATGAATATTTCAGGTCTCTTCTAATTAGGTATATATTGGGAGAGATTGTGATATACCTACTTTTATATTTGCTATAGCTGTATAAACAAACAAAAGCTTGAATTTTTAGTGAAATAAATCTTACAGTCTTACTAATAAAAATCTACTGCACACCTGTTGACCAGTGTTTTAGTTACACACCGTGCAAAGCCCGTGCAGCGATTATTTGAAAATCTTACCAATAAACGCTGTGTAATGAGTGTGTAGTTACAACAAGCGTACAAAAAAAAAATAATCCGACAACGTTGTAATTTCGCACTTGCGCATGCACAGAGCCGCCAGCCGCCATATGACATTATAATTTTGACGTTTGTCGTAGTTAATTTTTTTCATGTGTTTTTCACATTTCAAAATAGGAATATGGAAAATATGACGAATAATTTCATCAGACGAATATGCAAGCAAGAACCATTGTAGATATTATTAAAGAGCTGATTTTTTTGTCAACTTTTCGCTCCTAAAATACATAATTATCGAGAATATAATAATTTATAAAGAGGTTTCGTCATATTATTCCAAGATATAACAATATAAACACGCATATAAAAATCAAATTCGATTTTTGGTAGATGAAATTTGTCTTAAAACACCGCTAAACTACCTAAAACAGGCGGGCAAGCGATGTGTAAAATTTGTATGAGAGATACACAGTCGTTGACCAACTGATATTTGACACAGCGTTTATTGGTAACGTTTTTGCCTACACGGGTTTTAAACGGTCGTGTAAATTTTACAACATGTATATTATTAAGACTGTTGTGTTTTTAACTGTTGGCCAGTTGGACTGTTGTGCCAAATTCTACTATAAACAACAATCCTCGGAACTTTTAAATAAGTACATGTCAAAATAAAATGTGATAAATACGACATTGGTTCAAGAAACACATCTCTTGAACAGATGAAACATTCAAGAAATTACATACCTCTTGAAATAATATATTCTCAAAGACAAACTTTCGCGAAATGTTAACAGTGTAGAGTCAGGTTAAAAACTAATAAAATCGCAGTACGTAATACGGCTGCAATAAAATAACAAATTGTATATCAGGTATGACGTTAATTATTAGTGTAATCACAGTTGAACATGTGAGGAACTTGAATGCGTGACTGCGTGTATAATTAACTGGAGCTAGTTCGTGTGTTAAATTCCTTTTCATTTCACCTAGGGCCCCTACTTTAGAATGTTATTTATGGCTTATGTTAAACACTTGGCCAACTCACATTGGATCGTTATTATTATTCTGTGTATGCTACGCCTAATTCAAAAATATCTCCCTCATTACCCATACGACAGATTGTCTTAAAGACGCGCATAATATGTTTTAGTCACGTAGTTATTGCAAATATGATTATCAATCATACACCATATTCGTGGTATGAATATATCGCACAAGTTTTGAAAGATCTATAAACAGATTGAAATGATGATGACATTTGAATGGAGAAATGACGTGAATTCTGTTTTGTTCTTGTCTTTCCAAGTATTTTTTTTTATATTCAAAGTTTCTTTTGTGTTAAGACATGTGTTTGTGTTAGTAAATATCAAATTAATACAAGCAAATTAGTATATACCTACTAAATAATTGTCGGCCTTCGTCGTTCAGCTGGTAAGATATCTGACTGCTGATCCAAACGTCCCGGGTTCGATTCCCGGTGGAGACACAGTTTTAAAATGTGTTCCCAGTCTGGATCTGTGAGACGATTAATATCGTGAGTCTTCAGAATGAAGGATTTGTTATTAGTTGCGTGTTAAATTAATATTTGACATAGTTCATAGTGCCCGAGAAGCAATATTAAATTAACAAATTATGTCCCAATATCAGCGAAATATTTAAATTTGCCGCCATTTGTGCAGTTAATTGTTGGCAACCCTGAAAAAGCAAAAACAATTTGACAGCTGAAAGTTTAGGGTTAGTAAAAATGGAGCGGTTCACGATTCACGATACAACAGCGTTTTTTTCATTATTGGACAATATCTTCTTCTGGAAATTTACAATCAATATCCACGACACCGAATTGATGTTCCGGGATTTTCGCCAACACTCTAGCGCACTGCTTCGTTATTGACTTTTGAACGGCTTTGGACGATCAGTGTTTAGCGTCTTCAACTGATCCAGTCTCTCTGATTTTTTCAATTAATCTATTCCCAGTTGACGATATCATAACGCCATTCTGACGTCCTTTTGTATGATATTCTTGAACTACAGACGCCAAACTTTCACTATTTTTGAGATATTGTTCAATAATGTAATCACATACTTAATAAATAGTGTTGGAATACCATCAGACCCAACTCCCTTGATAGCATCTAAGTAGTGTAAGTAATTTATATACGAGATCACTGTTGATTAAAATTAATCCCACTGCAGCACTATATTTTGCCGAAGAGTTATCATCAGTAGAGCTCAGTTATTCTGTACCAAACTCAACCTTCTTGTTATTGAAAATTAATATATTTGGGTGATGTTGTTTTATTTTTCGATTAAATGTATGATCAGGATGCCTTGGGATTTCTATATTGTATATTCTCTTCTACTTAACGAATAAATTCTTCATGACATTTCTTTACGAGACTTTTTGTCCGGTTCGTAACCTGGAGACAAAGAATATAAAAAAAATAGAGAAAGTGTTATGTTTGGCAACACTTTTTTGGTTTCGAACTTTTGTATTTTTTGAAAATTGTTATCGTTGTTTGACGATAACAATTAACATTTTATTGGATTTTAAATATATCAAAGTGCTTTTCAAAATATTTGCCCATCTATATTTGATTTTTTTTTTGCTTTTTAGTAAAGATTAATATTAGGTAAGGTATTATTTACTTGTGAAAATGCGAAAGTGTTTTTTAAAAAAAATGAATTAATATGACCTTGTAACAAGTAGGTACTTATACATCCTCGTGCATTCTATAAATTAAGCGAATTAAGCATAAATAGGTGAATGACATCTGTCGAGGCAGGATTCAAACTCTAGAGATACTTTCATGCGACCACTGGATTACTAACACAGCGCGCTAACCTATGTGCCACCAACCTAATATGTATATAAAGCTCTACTTATTTAATATATCCTTAAAATACTGTCGTCACTTATTTAATGTATATTTTATTTACCTAGATGTAAAAAATAAATATATTTTCTTACATCTTACAAAAAAAATATATAAATAAGTTGAAAAAAAAGCAAATTTACACTGCATAAAGTATGTAAAAATAACAAAAGACAAGAAAATATTCCAACTTACGCAAAAATCAAAGGAAGCACACAATATCCTAAAAAAACTTTTCTTTTATGTATCACCTAGGCGACGATAAGCGGCAAGACTAGATGCATCCTTCACACATTCTGGAAAATCATTATATAATTGAAAACTTTTGTAACACATTATTCTGTGTACCTGCCAGGTTAGTCTGAGGCAGTCTAAAGTCCCGCGGACTTCTCGTCGGGTAGGTGTGAATTTCAAAATTATAAAGAACATTTTTTTGCAAATATCGCGGTTATATACTATTTTTTAATTTATATATAAAAATAAACACATTTAAAATTATTTGGTGTTTTATTGTCAACAACTTCATTTTGATATATTGTTGTTTCTTATTATAATGGTTTATGGATCTAAGGGATTCTTATAGACAACATAACGCCTGTGAGTGTTGCTGCTATAAGCTTTATTAATGACGGTTTCTACCGGTGGATTAAAATATTTTTCAATCGGCTTTGATAGGATTTTATTAGAAATTCAATTATTATAGGAGAGAGATTCCATGATTTGTAGACTCGCCTGCATTGAGAGTGCCCCAGTTTACATGTGCTAAATTGTCTTTTATGTATATCATCATAATTTGCCGATCTCGCCCCACCAGAAAAGAAACTACATACTGAACTATGCGAGATGTTATTTTAACTGTTGAATTTCGAGTACCCGGTTCTTACGGGACACCAAAAACCATAATAATAGAAAATATTGGAAGCACTATTAAAAGTCGGTGCTTCACAGGGGCAAAAATCGATCCCATGTTTAGAATAGAAAATAAAGTTAACTGAAAAAAATTCATTATAAATATATCAAATCAGTTATTTAATAACTAATGTTAATCACTTATTTACTTTTTCCTAGCATATTGGAGAGTATTTATTTTACTTTTTGTGTGGCTACGGCTTTTCCTGCGCCTTTGGCTGCGTCATCGAGTATTTTCCTTCTACACTCTTGGCTCCCGTTCGGCCAGCCACTTCACAGCCTCTGGAGTCGCTCTATGGATGTCCAACCAGTCTCCTTCATACATCCGTATCGGGCACTCCTCTACTAGATGCTAGATAGTTTGGCTTCTTGCTCACATTCCGGAGAAAAACGTAAAAGAGAGTCGATTGTATGGATTGTTGCTGTATATGTGTATCCTTTCACTGTTTGTTTTATAATTTACTTTTATTATTGTTGCCAAACCTCTATCTGTAAAAAAATCATGTCTGTTCTAAATAAGAACTTAAAATGATTATTCAAAATACAGTTTCCTTCTATACCGCTTTCTAATAAGACCATAATACAGAATCCGCATCTCTTCCGTAATTTTACCGCTCCCCTACACTCACTAAATTGTTCTCTCACCGCGTGCGTGTGTTCAAAGTGACAAGTTGTGACCATCCAGACAGGGGAGAAGACATGGGAATATTCAAGTGAGTGTTCCATCTATATCATTTCGTTCTGCCTTTCAGTGGTTGCAACAAATCATCCCTGCGAAAAATGCAGTCCACGTCATCAATTATTTATTGATTCGTTCACTTTGATTGCTATCTTAATGCAAATCACTTTATAGCAAAATAACATATTAAAAGTTAATAAATAAGATTACTTATGTACGAGTATACGATAAAGTTATGTTATTAGATTTATACAGTGATGAACAATTTGAGTTAAGAATTATCTAAACAAAGTTAAAAAGGCAAATAGCTCTCTTATCTCCGCTCTTACGTGGTATTAAAGAAGTATTTTCATCTCAAGAGTTAAATATTTTACGTGCGAAGCATTCCATGGTGGTATAGGGGTATGTAAAATCAGAGCTACGTGCAAAAATTTAAAATATTCATTAAAAGAACATTCGAGAATTTTTACTCCGCAGAACTGGGGTGGTTGATAATAATATACCCTAGTGGTGGTAGTGTTATGTTTTTAAGCGAAATGTTTTCTTAATTAGTTTGGCATTCTCGATGTTTTGTTTCGTAAATTGAAAAAGCGGTTATTATTACGTAGACATTTTTTTAAAATTAAATATCAGTTCATACAGTAAAAAAATAGGGGAACCTGATGTACCTAGGTCAGTATTTTTTTATTTTTGATTTCGATATATCTATAGAAAAATAGGTCAATGCGAATTGTGTCAACATAATATGAAAGGCAAGTCTATCACCAATAAACCTGTCTCTGTTGAGATGTTAAAAAGTTGTCAAAAAAAACATTGACTCCCGATAGGGGAAAAAAATCCAATGTTTGTGTATATGCTACCTGTGTTTTAATGGTTGTTAGTTTTAAGACCGTCTTAACAATGAAGGAGAAAATGCCCAAGGTACAATATGGGCGATGTACCTTGGCCAGATCTAAATTGTACCTACCTTGGACATTTGGGAGTACTTAGGTAAAAAAAACACCTTTGTATTTTATTCTCATTTCAGTAAATCAACAGTTTTAAATATGAGGCATATTTTATATTTTTAATTTTATTCATATCTTAAAATTGATTTTAAATCCCACGTGGTGGGGTTATATGAGTAGTTCGTGGATAAAGCCCAAATTCCAGCCCCGACAATACAGGACAGATCATCCTGGCGCAATAGTATTAGGAGAGCCGACTCTACTTTAAGTAGGACAAGGCTAAGAAAAAGAAGAAGATTCTTAAAATCAACAAATGTCAAACAAAACGAAATAAAAATATCTTTAGCTCATCAAAAGTTAAAACATTATGCGATTCTTGGTAAATTTCATAAGTCATATTGTCATCGTGTTTTCTTAGATGTAAAATTCACGTTATTTTGATTTAATTAGGCAATTATTTGTTTATTATTTTTTTATATTTTCATAGTAGCTTTAATTGGAGTCGTTTTTTTTTCAAAATATCTCAAGAATTAATTAAGCTGGTAACAGTTTAAGCATGCATTGTCATCGGATTACAAACATTCTGTAAGTTTCAGGTCTATAACTAGTCTGGAAGTTAGTGAAAAATCGAATAAGAAATTCCACTACAAGACAGGTGAATTTGAACAAAAGGGTGTACTTTTTGTGGGTGGATTTGCTTCTCCTATGGCATGAGTAGCCACTCTTCATAAATTAAGAAATTCCTTTGACAGAATAATCATATAAAATTTAAACACAAAACCTTTTGACTCATCGTGTATAATGTTTCCTTTTTGCAATTAAGATGTTTACTTCGTTACCTGGAGGTAAAAGATTAAGGTTCTTTTGTAACCTAAATGAAAACTTCATTACGTCACTTTGAAACATCATCAAGCGAGATGCGTCAAAGTTCGTTACTCTTTTTTGAAAAACAAATGTTAATTTTTCGACGCAAGTTTACTCTGTCATTGAAAAAATGGAATGATTTCGACGATAAATTAAAAAATCAGTGGATTTCGTGTCATGTTATTAAAAATGTCTTTGCTGGGGAGATAATAAAAATTTTATAATTTATTTTATTTATAAAAAGATAGCAGAGGGGTAGTTCACTTAAAAAAACACAACAGTTCAAAACTATTTCATGTATTTTCTTTAAAGTCGGGGAATTTCATTTTATTTTCATGAGAAATTAATAATATCTGATATGATATGATAACTAGGAAATCAAAGCAACTACTGGGCTTACGACCTGCCATCTGCTGGTTTACGTGATCACTTTAAGTGTATGCGCAAAGTTCGCCAATGATGGCTTTGAATATACGACCTTTGAATATACCTACCACCAATTATACGATCGATTACAGGTCGTAAGCCCTGTAGGTGTCTTGATATCCCGGTTCTCCTATAATATTCCAACTTTGTCTTCGTCTAAGAAATTTCATTGACTCCCGACAGGGAAAAAAATCCAATGTTTTCATATATGCAAGTATAAAAATTTTCGAATTTCATTTTACTTTTTTGAAAAATGATAATGATAAATGGAAATCTTTTTTGACAAAAATTTCTCAACGGATATCACGGAGACAGAGCTTCGTCTAATTTACTAGATGGATAGCGTATGGTGTACTATTTTGATATTTTAGATAACATTAAATTTACAAGTATAGTGCATATAGGGTAGGTATGAAAAAACAACATCCCATATTATTCTTATTTTGTGATGAATAATACATAATTTATTCATCCAGCTTAGGATGACCTATATGTTTATGATATATATCTACAACTGGCAGAGTTTGTTGGAATCTCCGTTACTTAGATTACGTTTTTGAATATAGAAAATAAAATTTCATTGAAAACATTAGAAGAAAATCTTTCGAATAATTTATATGAAAAAAATGGTTATTCTAGGTAAGAGATTGAAAAAAATTGGATCGCAATGTAATCCCCGTAAAATTGGATCGACTTTTACCTCAAAATTTTCAAAAGATAAGAAGGTTTCTTTGCATTCTCACTATGCATTCAATTTGGTTTCTGTAATAGAGTTTACATATCTTACCAAGGCGTTGCAATATATTGACGTAATTTCAACTGAATCGAAAATGGTGCAACAGGAATGGATTGACACGTCGTTCAAAATAAATCCTTTTTCAACAAATTGTTTCTCGTTTCATTAAAATATTTATTATCTTGCAGTTTTTCTCTAATAGATCGAAATGCGAATATTGTTTTGAGAATTATTATCTGAAGTCACAGAAGTTAAAACTACCGAGATTAGTGGACTATGTAGTGTAAATAATTGCACTTTGTCACAGCGATAGAGAATACGAAAAGATCGAGAAAAGAAATCACCTAGAAGAAATCCTCGTCTTGAATTGCTCACTCAGTCCGACGAAAGATGCATAGTCGATGCAGAGGCATAGCACTACACGTTGAATGTTTTCTGTAACAATTATTCATGGCGATATTGAGCAGTTCGAATGACATGCGTTCGAGGTCGGCGGCAAGCAAGTACTTGTTTGTTGGTTGTAGGAAGAGAAAATAGCAGTCATATGCAGGGAAGGGGGAAGGAACGACACTGGTGATTTGTATTCACGCCAAAATGTAAATACCGAACCGAATACCAACAAACCTAACTTTTTTCAATCAAATTGAAATTTTAAAGTAGGTAGATATTATGTAGATATTAAAGAAGTTAATAATAGAGATGACAAGCGAATAGTCAATTTACCAAAAATAATATGAAATAGAGTTTTATGAAAAGTGAAAGTTCATGACGGATATTAATTTAGTAATATAATTAAACAAACATAGATATGTACAATTCAAATAATGAGCGCTTTCGTTGGTTTAACCAACATCTTTAGAAGCGATGCATAAAACTGCTTTGGTTAAACCTCATCAAACAATGTAAATATATTTGAGATATATTTAAATCAATAATCATTCATTTATACCATCACGGCATATCTAACAATTTGGAGTTACCGTCAACAGATGTGCGGATGTGAATTACCTTATAAAAGAAAGCACTACACGTGCGCGTATATCCACAAACCAGAATCGTCTCACCTAAAAAGTCGAAATTCAGAATGGGTGGTAAATCTCTTTGCTGTATTCAAATACGGGATACGATAAAAAAAGATTAGAGTGGAAACAGTATTCTAAGTCGGCATAAAATATTTCTTGTAGCAATTCAATACTCATTTCTTCAGCGATTAGGTGTTTAAATAATATTTATTACGTATAAAATCTGTAATATTATAAATTACGTATAAATTCTGCTGAGTTCTGTTTCCCACATATGTACCTATGTACATATGTATAAGATGTCGTAATGAATTGGCAAAGATTTCATCCTCTCGCAAGAACCGGGGAAATGGGAGTTGAATTTTATATCCTGTGTCAATACAATATGTACTATTACTAAACTAGTTAGAATCCATTCCAAACTTTTCCAGGGGTAGAAACACATCCAGATAGTGGGATTATTTCGGATATATTAGTTGAAATATAAAAAATTAGTCGTCCAATAAAAAGTTGTCACGATCGCATAAATGGAATTTAGAAAAATGGAGACATAAGTAGTAGGTAAGAATACAATAATAAGACATAAGTAGTAAGAATAAAGAATTTTTCAGAATTTATTTAGAAATATACATAACAATGTGTCAGTCAAAATCTCCATTATACAGATAAATTTCTATTTGATTGTGATCATATTATTCTTGTCAGTTTATCTTGAAGCTTTAAAAGAATTAATGTCAATAAAGTAGTTGAGTTCACAACGAATGACCGTTCCAGTTAGAGGCTTAGTTTATGTATAGTAAATCCCAAAGCTGTCTATTGAGTCCATAAAATCTGCAGCTAGGAGATTACCTTTCTAACTTGGCAGTAATAAACGGGATAGCACTTAATACTGCAAACATCATGATAGTCCTTTTAAATGTGAACATTGCGGTGGACTGTGAAAATAATAGGTATATCATATTTATTACATAAAGTTTATTAAATTTAATGTTTGCTATTTCGATTGGAAAAATATAATTTAAGAGTTCGCCGATCAATATATTATTAGAGCAAATAAAAAAATATAAAGAGTATTTCATTCTTTTACCATATTTGATTTGAAAATATATTGTCCAACTGTCGATTTATTCAAGAGAATTTACTTCTCTTAACATATCGACAATGTATCAAGCCAACATCAACAAAAACCAGGTCTAAATTTTACATGGTTTTTCAACTTCGAACTAAAAAAATAGCAATTTAGAGGCTTCGTAGCAAATAAGTTATACACGTAGATTACTTATGTGTGTATGTCCCTCATAACTGTTTGTATGTTCCAAAATTTCAGAAAATACATATATAGAAAAATTTCGGCATACAAAACTATTGTAAGAGAACGATATATGAAAGAATAAAAAATGAGGCATAAGGAGAGAATGCAAGATAAAGAAAGATATAATAAACAAAATGAAAATTAATGCGTTGAGGTAGTTTGGACATATTGAAAGAATGAACGATGGGCGACTGACCAAAAAATATACATGGGTGTAAGAGATGGAACGAATTGCAGGGGTCTTCCCAGAAAGGGATGGCATGATTCCCACAAGGAAACATAAGATATTTGAACAATCGACGAGCATGTATGAGAATGTATTCGAAGATAGAGTTGTATGGCGCTCGGTTCTCTCGGCTTATTCCGTAAGGGACATGGCGTGATGGTATGCATTATTAATAAAGTGTCCAAAATGTCCAAAAAAAGTACTCACTCTCTTACTTATTTATATAAATCTTTCTGTACATATAATTAGTACACTGGCGGGCATATTGCCTGATGGCAATTTCTTCCAACCAACCAGAGTAAATGTTATATATTGTCGTGAAGACGATTTTTAAATATATTTATTCGGATACAAGAGACAATTTTACGTAATTCTATGTATGTATGTACAAAACTATTAAACCCAGCTTTACTTTTCAACCACGTGCTCCTGGCTAGAAGCTTAACGTTCATGCGACAAAGTAAGTATTTTATCTAACTGACCACGGATAGAGATGTTTTGTAATTGACATACGATTTTGAATAAGTAATTGACAAAGCATGACGATAGTAAAAAAAAAATGCAATTATATCATTATTAGTACAGATGTGAATTAGATGTGAATTAAAAAAAGGCTTTGGGTTTAGAATACCTGTAAACTCCACAAACCATTCAGACAAGAATGCAAATTCTCAGACAGTTTCGTCTCTTTGACATAGATAATTTACCTCCACTAAGAGTTCAATTCAGTACACCACTTCAGTAGAGAAGAGATAAACTAATCTACTATTCCATGTTGAATTGTAGGAATTTCTAGACGTCTTTGAATAAACAATCAATGACTTGAAAAAAAATGGCACGTGTCTCTATTTATATTTGCATGGAATCCAATCAATTTCTGTTGGAATTCGTGTTTTATTCCATTATATTATTCAAATTTCCTAAACCATTTTTAACAAAGAACGAATGAAAAGGTCGTGGTTCAAACTTATACATACATCTTCATATATTATATCGTGATCGTAGAACAAACTACCTTTCCATTGACTCTTAAAATGTGTATGAAATGGAAAGGTACCTTAAGGGGGCATATAAACCTAAACGTCCCAATTTGAAATTAAATTTCCCAAATATGTTAAACAGTGTGTTAAAAAAAATACCATAAGTATTTTGAAAATTTCTCTAGTGAATGTTTGTCACACAATTTTAAAATTCAGCATAAACTCGCCTAAAAATATCCCTGTTTACAGCATTTTTTTTAAATTGCTACATTACTTTGTGACGTTGACAAATAAATCTATTATGTGTTTAAAGAATGCATAAAATCCAAGTAAATATTTACGATATTTTAAGTTAGTTTGGTTTTTAAACTGCAAAAAATCAACAAATTTTGCGTTTCCGATGGTTAAAATCACGTAAAAACAGTTTTTAAGGCACGCGATAGTTACCCTTACTAATACGTGACTTCAAAGTGCATTAGGCGGTTTAAAAGTATTATATTTTCAGGCACTAGATTCAGCGTTATATATCCTCTTAATCTTGTATCAATAGTTTGGCGTATTGAAGAAATAAATTATCTCTACACCTACACAGCATATTTAATTCAGAGAACGGAAATAAAATCTATCTAGGATGCAGGTTCAAAAAGATAAATATTCGCTATGAATATTGTATAAATTAATAATTTTAATCATCAATTTTAATGATTTTAAAATAAAACTAACTGACCAAATCATCTCCAATAAATACACTCCAAAACCATTGATTGATAAGTATATCTAAAGAACTTAATTAAATAAACATGGAATATTTTTTATGCACGTCAGTACTTTCTCAACGGGGGTGTATTCTTTGAATAAATTGCATTATAAACATACGAACAGCGTACATATTAAATGAATAGTTATAAATTATTGCGATCGTGTCATCTATCTGTGCCTGTTTAAATTGAGAATGTCGAAGGACCACAAAAGTCTCCCCCCCCCTTACATTGTACTTCGTCATGTAAATTTAAACAATTCAATGTATGTGGCAAACCCTTTTCAAAACATCCTCCAAATATGGGCGGAAAGCGGCGGATAGGTACACCGAGTATAAAGTACAGGGACATAACCAAACAGCCACTTCTCCGATGTCTGCTCACGAGAGATTAAAAAAGTTTCCGCTCAAGTATTTACATACTTAATACGGCTTTAGAAAGCAATTTCTTGTAGGCGTTCGTACCCCACGTATGACACTCTGCCTCAGGCAACTACTAACACGTCATAACCTGTGAAGCGATTCGATGCGACATGGCAAAAAAAATGTTAACATCTCATAAACGATTTCACACTTTTTTTTATAAACCTACGCATATATTTCTATCCAATAATCTCCAATTCTTTTAAGTTATTTACTTGGTACCACAAAAGGGATGAAATATAAGAATTGAAACGACCGAAAATGCTTCAACTAAAATATTAAAGCAAAAATGAAAATCAACTAATTTCTTGTAAAAATTAGACTTCGATGAAGTTCTACAACATAAAAAGCACTGCAAATAAATACAGTGTAAAATAATTTAAAAGTATGTTTATTTTACATCAAACAAAACACTTATGACTAAGAAACTTATAGGTTGTAAAATTTATTTACACCAAATCATTCTTTGAAATCAGCGCAAAACCAACGTTATATTGAACTCACTCGACGGATCGATTTTATATATATGGTCGTGCCAACTTTTAGTAGAAACATCAGGTAAAGCTTGAAGGTGGCACGCAAATCTGAAAATAGATTGAAGCTAGAGTAGGATGGCTCGGTCATGTGGTGATGTGTTTGCTGATTGGAGGGAGAGAGGAAGACCCTAAACCAACTCATGTCCAGATGAACATGAAGACGCTGGGCCTTGAAAAGGAGAATATGTAGCAGCGAAATACTCAGCGCTTGTATAATCGGAAATGCTGACCCCGTGTATCAGGTAATTTAAGGTTAAAGATGTAGTTGTTGAGGCAACTGTTAATATTCCTCAGCCTATTTCCGTCCACTCCTTCATTTGTTTCCGTGTCTGCCGGTCCGGTGCAGTGTCTGCATCCAGGATGTGCCAGCATGTCGTTTGATATCATACTTACATTTCAGCTGCGGTAGCCCCACACTTCTCGAAAACGTGCCATTTATCCAAATATATTGAAAACCTGCCATTTGAAGATTATCCAAGTATATTGAAAACGTGCCATTTGAAGATTATCCAAATATATTGAAAACCTGCCATTTGAAGATCATCTAAATATATTGAAAACGTGCCATTTGAAGATTATCCAAATATATTGGAAACCTGCCATTTGAAGATCATCCAAATATGTATATTGAAAACGTGCCATTTGAAGATTATCCAAATATATTGAAAACCTGCCATTTGAAGATCATCCAAATATATTGAAAACGTGCCATTCGAAGATCATCCAAATATATTGAAAATGTGCCATTTGAAGACCATCCAAATATATTGAAAACGTGCCATTTGAAGACCATCCAAATATATTGAAAACGTGCAATTTGAAGACCATCCAAATATATTGAAAACGTGCCATTTTTCGTTATAATCCATATCGTCGATCCTGTTTGTGTTATAGGTTGGGTCGCGAAGCAAATTGGATGCAGGAAAACGAGATTGCTAGGTATGTATATAATATATAGGTAGGTAGGTAGTGGCTATGTATGTATAGTGTGGTGTGGTGTGTGTTTGCTCATTATATTTAATTTGTGTGTTCCATTATAAACCCTTGGTGTAGGTTCAAATGCGCATTACACAGCGTCATTGGCGAAATTTGAACGGAGGCGTTTGACAAAGGCGGTTCAAAGTCTTTGAACGGAATTATATTCAGAGCGATATAATGATTATTATTATTATTTCACTGGGTGTTTCGGGAGGAATAACTAATACGTACATTGAGTAGGAGGCGAAATCGATCAATTCGAGTGTAAAAAAATCATTATCATACACGTATAATGATTTACACTTAGATTATAAATTCTATGGATACAGTGTTAAAATACTCTGGCTTCTATAGTATTTTGGTATTACAAGGATGAACTATTTAAACAAAGTTTTTTTCATTTTATAAATTTATTTTCATTAAATGTTTTGAATTTCATTTCAGAATTTATTTTTTCCGACTTCAAAAAGTTATTTGATGTAAATAAATATTTTGTTATATGATGTGTATTTTAAGTCATATTTTTAATTAATTACATTTATTAAAAGTAATATGTAATTACTGTATATGTTCTGTATAATCAATATATTGGAGTCCCCTGAACTTTTTCAAATGATAAAATTCAGAGTACCTGCAAGGAGTGCTTCGCGTCAAAATGTACCATTTCATATTGAGAATCTACGTAGGTAGGTACTAGCTTAATTCATCTATAAATAAATTACACCGCCTTTGAAACCAGTAGGTATAGTGCTGTTGATATATTATTTAATGTAGGTAGGTACACACTATAGATGGTTATAAAAATAAGCTTAGCGTTAATTATACTTTTTAGTTATTTATTTATATGCTTGTACATTTTTATTTTTTTATGCCTTAACTAACTTATTTTATTTTATTTATTTAGGTAAAATATACAGGATTAAACCTACAATTATTTTACACGATTAATCATAAAAAAATAATTACATCAAATTTGTATAACATTTCAAATTTCAAAGTATAAAAATTAAAACAAACCAAAAGCATACAAGGTAGTAGGTATAAAATCAAAATAAATTAAAGCATACAAGGGTCATTCGCTTGTTTACAAAAATATAATCGAAGTAGGTAGGAAAGAAACAACCAAAAAAATTCGCACCTACATAACATTAACTATCCCGCATTGCATACTATGTGGGCACAGATTGCACAAGCTCCACAAATCAAGGCAAGAAAATACATTTTTTAAATTCATTTAACTCTGAGAAAATATTTACAAGAGGTCTGGACAACGATATAATATTAAAATCGCGAGTAATTCTAGGGAGGGGGGAGAAATATCCTATATTAGTTTTATATGAATTTAAAATAAAAAATTCCCGAGATCTTGTATACATTTTTTACATTATAAAATACACACTGGTGGGCTTTTTGTCACTAGGCAATTTCTTCCAGTCAACCAGATTACAATTAGGTGTTTTCTTCTTTGAATTTCTGCCTCCCCCCCACTTGCGCAAGGTGCAAGGAAGTGTTTATTATTATTATAATATGCACACTTGATGAAAAAATATAAAAATGAATGGGATGTGAGCAACACTTGACTCTTTTAAATACTTTTGTTTAATCAATTTTTAAACCATTTCCCATCATCTAATATTACTCAATTTTCAATATACATTATTTTCTTTCGATGTAAATATATGAAAATAGGGTTTTAAGCCAATACTAAACTCTTTACAACGTTAATAATCAATCATATTTAAAATCCATGCGTGCAGAAATTGTATACCTATACTTTATTCACACTTGTTAGTAATATATAAAAACGAATGGGTTGTGGCCAACATTAGAACATTTCACAATACTTAAATTCCATGAAATTTAAACCACTTTTCTCAGCCCGATTTTGCAAAAGTAAATTTTGTGTGACAATATTATAAAAACGATTGCTTATTCCTTCACAAATTGACATTCTTGGCCAATGGCGGGACATTAAAGCTAGTAGGTATATACTAAAATTAACACTGAGTAAATACTAAGATAATCATTGATTATTTTATTCCGACAATACATATTGTGAGCCTGTACTTGCCTTCATTATTATCAACAAAACACAGCGGAATCCAAAGACATGTTTCCGTTGGTAAAAAAAATAGTACGAACTCAAAGACTTATTACCTCAAAAATATTTTTATACTTTACTTTGACAGTCACAATGTTCCTTAAGATTGTTCCTTAGTTCCTTATTATTTCGCAGAATATTTTCTCTTGATGTTATTCGGGATATTTATAGATGACTATTTCAACAAAAATCTCAAAGTATTATGAAAATCAAAGCCATGCTTCCAAAATGAACACATTAAATCTTCAACATCTAGCATATCGACAAAAATTTCAATGAAAATATCATGACATCTTCTTTTGCTTTAAGAACTTTATTTATCTTAAGAGGATTAAATCATCATATTTGATGATGAATAGTGTCTCAGTCAGCAACAGAGTTACGCGAAGAGTTGAAGTACTTGGTGCAAATCAATCTTTGGGTTGTGACTAAGAAAGAAAACGTCTCACTAGGTATAACAACTAATCTAGCGCTGATAAAAATGTATTTGTTTTAAATAATTATTTTATTATATTAAAAGGTATTTTTAGTAAGTTTTTTTAAGAAAGTACAATGTTATATATTTGTTTTTACTATTTTGACAATCCTCCCCAATATATTGATTTTACCATGTAAATAAATTATAAAATAAACTCCATTTGTAAATTTGTATTCAAGGTTGAACTGTTTTTTTACACATTAATAGCCTTTTTTTGACTTATGAGGGCATAGGTATGTAATGTATTGAATATTTATTGATTGATCAAAATAAAATACAACCTAAATGAAAAGTGACATCTGTAGATTATTTAGATAAACATATCAATAATCACATAGCACTCTTTACAGGGTGAATTGCCTTCAACTAAAACAAAACATATCAATAAGATATTGATAGTTATTTAGTTGGTTTCAGGACCATTTAAATGATTACTTTGAAGAAGAATAATAAAGTAATATAAGTTTCTTTCTTCGATGGCGCTACAGCCCAAATCGAGCCTTGGACTCCGTTAACTTTCGCCTCCATCCAATCCTGTCCTCTGCTGCCACTTTCCAGCTCCTCTCCTGGAGAAGCTGAGCCGCATCCTTTCTGACCTCATCTTCCCGCCGCCGCCTTGGTCTTCCTACCCTTTTTCTCCCACCCGGGTGTCCACTCATGATTCGTTTCGGCACCCGTGAGGTTGGCATTCGTTGTACATGTCCAGCTCATCTCAGCCTAAGTAATTTCATGTGCGTTGAGATACTTGGGGTCTGGTATATGTTGTACAACTCATCGTTGCGTCTAATGCGCCATTCATCGCCATCCTTCACGGGTCCGCATATTCTACGGAGTACCTTTCTTTCAAAGCTGTCCAGCGTTTCAGACATCTTCGCAGTTATGGTCAATGTCTCGAAACCAACTGGTCCTGAAACCAACTAAATAACTAACAAGATATTGATAGTTATTTAGTTGGTTTCAGGACCATTTAAATTATTACTTTGAAGAAGAATAATTTTTTTTTTTAATTTATTTGAAAAAATGGGCAACGTACAATAATATTTTTTTAAACAAATATAAAAGATAAGAATAGCAACATAAGTAATTGTAACTTAATCAGCCCACCTTTGATTTCATGGTGCACTGTACTCACTATTGGTAACAAAAAAAAATTATTATTCCTGTCTAACGTGGCTCCTGAAAAGAGTCCTGGACATACAGAATATGTCCACGGACCTGATCTTTTCCAAATTATTATACGTGGTAAGGCATCGGTACAATGGCGAATTTTGAGCGGCATTAGTGTTTTTTTTTGTCTAAAAAGAACGTTGAGGTGTGTCTTGTTCGTCTGTTTGGTATGTTGAAGTTAATAATTTTCAGAAGGTTTGTACAGTCAATATTGAAGTTTATTATGTCATAAAGGTACATTAAGTCTGAGGTCTTTCGTCTATAATAAAGTAATATAAGTTTAATTTGACAGATGTCATCCAATTAGATATTATTAAATTATTACTATATTATTTGGCTGTTTCTATGCGGGTGAATAATTAAAATAAATATAAATAATTTAAATAAATATAAATAATTTAATTAGGGATCAATAAAAAGTTGTTATTTAGACAAAAGAATTATAGATTGTCATTCTAGATAGACCTCCTCTAGTAAAAACAACATTGACTGTAACTTGTATATAGACATATTAATCTTGTAAAATTATAATATTGTATAAGTTGTAGTAAAAAGTTTATTGTAAAAAATCAAATCATTGAAAAATCAAACCCCACCATCCAAGAAAGTATATCTGTGGATAAGAGAGATATCCCACAGCATATAAAACTAAACACCCCAATTTCAAATCAAATTTCTCAAATATGTTTAACTGTGTTTCTAAAAAATACCATTAGTATTTTCAACATTTCTCTAGTGAATGTTCATCACGCAATATTAAATTTCGGCATGAATTCCCCTAAAAAATATTAAAAATTTCTTTTTAACAGCATAACTATGTGTCGTAGAGTTATATTTTTTTCTGTACTTAAAGAGTGTATAAAATCATGGTGAATGTTCCTGATAGTTTTTTGGTTTTAAGTCAGGTTTAGTCTTAAAATGTAAAAAAATCAAAAATTTTTGATTTCCGATACTCTAAATCACGTATAAACTCTTTTCAAAGCACGCAATAGTTACCCTTACTAACACGTAAATTCATAGTGCATAGGCGGTTTTAACATATAATTTTTTCAGTCATAAGATATATGGGACCTTGAAAATGTAGGTACATAATAAGTAATTTTTTATGACCTCTATATTTTTCATTATATTTCTGTTTTGTACTTGTAATATTAACAGAGAACGTCCATTTTAAATGCTTTATCCATCTAGTTTATTTATGATTTGACCCAGAGGTCTCAGTGCACCGTTTTACAGCAACGTATGTTATTAAAAATATACTAATATTTAAAAAGGCACAGGATGGGAAAAAAACTAAGATTTATAGTTGAACATCATATAATAACAGTTACATGAAGCTACTCCCAGTAGACGTGTCCGTAGTTGTACAGAGTCCAACATAAAGGTCTTTTCATATCTTCAGTCAAGCTGCGAGACAGACACGCCTTCGAACCACTATAAAAATGTGTTTTTTCAACAATATTTGAATTACATAACTAGCTATAAATCACTACCTCGACACGCCGGTGGATAGAAGGACAGCGCTTCCGAAACATGTCGCGAAGTGACTCATAAATATAGTGGTTTATAGCTATTTACATAATTCAAATATGGTAAGTATTAACTACCATAATACATAAGGGGTGTCGGTCGGCCACAGACGAGATGGGCCAACAATATTGTTGCGATCGCCGGAAAGAAATGGATTAAAGCGGCACAGAATAGAGGAAAATGGAGACAGATGGAAGAGGCCTACATCCAGCAGTGGAGGGAAGACTAGGAAGAAGAAGAAGAAGACCACAATACATCCGCCGAATCATTAAATGACATGTATTTTTTAATTCAATATTCTAAATGTTTGGTGTTAACAGAGTGAAAATCCATTTTAAAATAAATAAAAAAAGTATTTTTTACAATAACCAACGTTGACGTCGAGGTGACTCGGCATAATCAAGGTATAAAATGAAACTAACCAATTTTAAGGGAAATCATCCTGCACTACAACATTTACAGAGTTGCCGCATGTGTGGTTGGAGTTAAAGTGATCTTACAATGTTGCTAAATATGTGGGTCAATCTAAGTTTGAAGAAGTGGGGATCTAGTTGGTAACTTTTTTTAAATGAATAATATGTATGTGCTTGTTGAACAAGTTCTTATACATCATCCTCCATTCCCAAAATAAAGCATAAATTAATGTTTGTGCTATGGGTGAATGAAATCGTTCGAGACAGGATTCGAACTCGCGACCGCTGGATTACTAGCCCAGCGTGTTAACCGCTCTGCCATCGACCGATCTAAACACAATTTTGCCGTTACAATAATTGCGATTTATTTTATTTTATTAATTTCAAACATTTCAAGAGCTTTAAGTTTCCATTCTTTACATTCTAAATGCTAAACCTTTACATATCTCAAACCAAATGAATGATTATGTTCAATGCAGTGTGGTCAGCCATTTCAGAATAACCAGACAGTCCACTAAACGCTCAATGATGCCCAAGGAAACGCTGTTTGATAGACTGTCTAGTCTGACCAATTTTTTTTTATTTGTAAATAAAATTATTCTGTCGATATGCCTCGCACGAAACATAAGATATGCAATAGTTCTTCATAATTCACAGAAATAGTAAACCAAATTATAAAAAAAAAACAACGGTTTACCTTATATTAACAGGATGATGGTATGTATGTATGTATGTTTGGAGATTAATATCAAATTATTGAGTCCCCGTAGAGATTGTGTAGTGTATACTGCCTTACAAATTGTATGAAACGATGTCGTCACTAAATTCAATTTTTATAAAAATTGTTAAAAAATATTTGAGATATATTACTAAAATGTTTATATTTTCTATAGAAAATTAAATTATCTAAAAAACTTTGGAAATATTGCAGTTAAATAAATAAATTTATCATAAAAAGCAAATTTTCTTAGTTAAAAATGTTTCAGAAACTCTGTAACTTTTATGAAAAACTAATTTGAAATTTTGTATTTGTCTATATTTATACCAATTTTCAAGGTTTTAGATTATATCGTTTTTAAGATGTATGGAAAAATAAAGTAAAAATTCAAAAGTTGATAATCCCTGACATTAATTCAAAATCCTAAGTAAAAATATTTTGTAGGCCTTTAACTACCTACGTATTCTTAAAATTTTGGGCTCTGTAAATTGAACGGATCAAAAGTTATAAGGGGGGGCGGACACACACACATATGTATAGACAGATACACTAAATGTTCTACTCCGAATTCTGAGTAAATCCATATATTATATAGAACATATATACATAGAACATATATATTAGAACATATATGCTGCGAAGCCTCTATGTAAGTTGGTGTTTTATTAACTTCAAAGTTGGAAAAACCGTGAATAATATAGACCCTGCATACAAATCTTGCGTATCTTGGTTTGATACTTTGTCGATATGTTCAGAAAATAAAATTCTCTTGAAAAAATCGACTATTGGATAAGATTCAAGTCATGTTGTCGGTTACAAAATATACGGTGACGATATTCGTGTGCGGTAACTTATTGTCCCGTTCGTGTCTGATATTTTACTTGTCTTTCGATGTGTATTGACCTCAACACCTTAGTACAAACCATTTATGTTTTTTACCTTTGTGTAAATTTTTTACAGTAGGGTCGTGCCTCGAAGGAAAACAACAAAATAAAATATGATTTGTCTCGAAATTGAAATTGTTCATTTAAAGATGAAAAAAATAAGAAAAGATGGAGACTGCGAGAATAGAATTTATTGCAATACTCGCATAGTTTTAATAAGTATGCTTCAATATAAGTTGTAATATTCATTTATGAAAAAAAATAAAAAAAAATAATAAAGACTATAAACAAGATGAAATCGAATCTTGAACGCGCGGATTCATAGGCGCAGCTGGTACGTTTGTGAGAATATGGCGTTTCATAAAACATTTTGATAAAGTCATTTTTTTATTTGATAGAAAAATTAATGTAGGTAGGTCCTTTTCTTTATTGTTAGACATGTTTATTTAATTATAAGTACTTTTATTTAAAAAAAATACAATTTATAAATCTGTATTTTTACGTAGGAAGGTATGTTTCCAAAATTAATCTGGGCACAAGTCTAGTTCAAGCGGCGAAATCAAAACCCTCATGATTACCCATATCGTGGACATAATTATTATATAGAGTTGTAAAATATCTTTAGGTGTTTTAGAACTCCATATGATAATTATATCCATGATATGGGTAATCACGAGGGTTTTGATTCCGGCGGTCGGACCAGTCTCCCTAGACAACATGCCATTTAAGCTAAGCGTTATCTCGCTAAGCGATAGTAAATGTATGCAATTGGTGGCTGTGAAGTCACGTGACAGCCACCAATTCCATACATTTACTATCGCTTAGCGAGATAACGCTAAGCTTAAATGGCATGTTGTCTACTTGCCCCCAGGTTTTCCCCCCCCCCCACCCCCAGGTGCCCCCAGGTTTCAGTTTCGTTCCGGCCACCGCAGTGAACGGACGTCTCCGGGGCAAAGAAGCCCCCACCGATGGAATTATTTCTCAACACCTACTCCACGTCAGTTGTGTTCGCGGAATTTTCCGAGTTTTCATTTTGTTATTTATTTATTTGTGCAGTGTTTTAAGTTTTCTTTTCTGAAAGTGACAGTAATTGCTAGTGTTTAAGTGACCGAACCTTCGTGAGGGGCGAGTCCCCTCTCACCCTGTGACTTTGTGAAAGCACCGGATTTTTTTTTGTTTCCGGAAAAGCCGGAAAAACTTAAGACACCTACAATCTCGGAAAAGCTCGGAAAAATCTCGGAAAATTCCGGGAAATCCGACTTTGGAGTTTTTCTGACTTTTCCGAGACTTTGGGTTTCGAGCTTTACCAAGCGTTGATTGGTGCCTCTGAGGTTTCAATTCGATTTTGGACCAAGCGTTGATATCTCCTATATTAATTTTTTTTTTTTTTTTTTTTCTGAGTGGTAATACATTGTCACAATGGCCAATGTGCAATGTGTTCACTCGGAATCGGAGGATGAGGATGCTGGGATTACGCCTAGGAAGGCGCTCACCCGTTCCCCGCAGGCGATGGTAATTGGCGAGCATGCCGTGCCGGAGAGCCTGTCTGCTAGCCAGACTGAGACTGAAGGCCCTTCTTCTGACATAACTGGTGCCAGAAGAAAGAAGAGGAAAAAATGTGCGTCGCCGGGTGCCTCGCCGCCGGCGGACTGTATCGGGTCCCCGGAGGCGACTGTGATTGGAGGTGTTGATTTCAGTGGTTTCGACGTGGTTAAGACGGCGAGGGAGATAGCGGAAACCCTAGACACGCTGGAGCTTGGCAAGGGCACCAAAAAGGAGCAGCTTAACAGAGTCAAGTCGGCGTCTTCCGACATTGTGAGCCTGGCGGTGAGAGCGGCAGAAATTATTGCTTCCCTCAAGGGGGAGATACGTGGCCTGCGCGCTTGCGTGCCGGCCTTGGAGGCTTTGAAAGCGATGAGGGTAGCAGGCGAGTCGGCGATGGCGGCCGTATCTGTGCGGCCCTCGGCCCTGCGTTTGGATGATGGGGAGTGGCCTGCGCTGGGACCAGCGACTCGAGTGAGGGTGGCCGACACGGTCAAGGTAGGAGGCAGGACCGTTGAGGCTAAACCCGCAAGACCGGTTGTCATTATCAAGCCGGCGGACCCTACTAAAGGCACATCAGACGGGACCAAGAAGGTTCTCTTGGAGACCCTGAAGCCGGATGAGGATGGTTTCCGGGCGGTTCGTGTGAGGCGAACCAGGAACGCAGGCGTTGCGGTGGAAACATCGAGTGCTGCCGAGGCGGCAAATTTGATTAAGGCTGCGGGTAGATTGGCTGGGAGTGGCTTTGTGGCCGAGGAGGCCAAGGGTCTCTCCCCTAAAATGAAACTAATGGGCGTGCCGGTGGAGCTCGGTGACACGGCGAAGCTCGCGAGGGCTATCTACGTCCAAAATTTGAAGGGGAAAATGGAAGAGGCGGCATTCAACAGAGATTTTGCGATTCTATACAAATTTGGTCGGCCATCGCAGAGCGATTTTTGCTGCGTGGTCACGATGAGCCCCGCTGCACGGAGGTTTTTGCTCGAGCAGGGCTCTGTTTATGTCAATTGGAGCGCTGTCAGAATCAGCGACTCTGTGGGCGCAACGAGGTGCTATAAGTGCCAAATGTACGGGCACACGCAGGGCAGATGCGCGCAGAAGGAGACGGTCTGCCGACACTGCGCTGTGTCTGGGCACGAATCGACGGCGTGCCCGAAGAAGGACTCCCCGCCGGTGTGTGCTACCTGCACGCGCTTCAGGCAGCCGGCGGGTCACGCAACGGGCTCCGGGGCATGTCCGGCAGCCAAGCATGCGTCCGAGAGGATGGTAGCCATGACCAACTATGGCTAGCTCCTCTCGCCTCAGGGTAGGGCAGATCAACATGCATCGTGCCAAGGCTGCTGCGCTGGAGCTCTCGAGGGAGATGATGAACTCGTCTTTCTCGCTGGCTCTGGTGCGGGAGCAGTATGTTTATTTCAGTAGAAGCGTGAGCATGGACAGTGACTGTAAGATTATTGAGAAAGGTTCCAAGCCATTGGCCGGAGTGGTGTACCGGCGGAGCGTTATTTCTCCGGTGCTGGTCGACGCCCTGTCGGACGACTGTCGGGTGTGCGTGTCGCTCTTGGTGGACGGGGAGGAGATTTTCTTCATCTCCGTCTACTTTAGATACGGCGGGTGCATCGATGGCTTCCTGCGGGGCCTGTTAGCTGCACTGGACAAACTGAGAGGGAAAAAAGTTATCATTGGCGGAGACTTCAATGCTCGCTCCCCCCTGTGGCACGATACGGTGGAGTCGGACAGCAGGGGCTGGGGTACGAAAGTTGAAGAGCTGATTGCCCAGTATAATCTGATTGTGCTGAATGAGAGTGGCTGTCCCTCCACCTTCTCGAATCACATGGGGGAGAGCAATATAGATATCACTTTGGCAGTGCCGGGTATTGCGGCGAAGGTTAAGAACTGGTCTGTGCACGAGGGTGTCATATCCTCAGACCACAGGCTGATTCTCTTCGACTGCGGTCGATCGGGGGGCCTGCCCCCGAGAGGCCTATGGAGTTTCCGAAGGAATAATGTTGACTGGGTCTCCTTCAGAGACGCCCTCAGAGCGCGTGCTCGTGATACGGACTTCTCTAGTCTGTGTGCCGAGCGCGCAGGTAGCGCCTTCTCGCGATTGATACTGGAGATCTCTGAGGAAGTCGTGAGACGAGTGAAACCGGGTGGCTCGCGCAAGCCCTCTTACTGGACGGCCGAGCTCTCTGGTTTGCGTGCTTCATTCAAACGAGAAACGAGAGAGTTTGGCAGGGTGAAGAAGCGGATGGACGAATATGGTCCAGAGAATGTTGATAGAGCGAGGCTCATGATGGTCGAGGCTAGGCGGGTATATCACTCTGCGCTTTTGCGCGCCAAGACCCAGCATTGGCGCGATTGGGTGTCTGAGGTAGGTCGTGCGGATCCGTGGGAGGTGGTTGGTGTTCTCTCCAAGGGTGGCAGATCGGCTGGCACAGACAGTTGTCTGTCCACCATCATAACAGACGCGGGCCATACTACGGGGATCCGCGACACACTCGAGGCTCTCCTCAATAAGCTGATTCCGGACGATACGCCGGACTGCGGCCCTCACCACGGGGCGGTCAGGGCTCTGGCCGACCTTCCCCCGTCGGCTGTGGGCGGTGATCCGGCGGTCTGCAGGGATTGGCTTGAGGCTAGACTCGACGTGGTCGTGAGGAACCTTGGTCCGTCTAAAGCTCCCGGATATGACAGAATCACGGGCCCCATCGTTAAACAGGTGTGGGCTGCGGTGAAGGATGTTTTTGTCACCGTGATTGAGAAATGTTTGAATGAGGGTGTCTTTCCGAATGAGTGGAAGCCTGGTGTCCTGAGGATCATACCGAAGGGCAACGGTAAGTCGATGTCGGACCCTGGCGCCTACAGGCCGATTACCCTACTGCCGGTGCTGGGTAAGGTCTTAGAGGTGGTGATTCGCGATAGGCTGGAGGAGAATCTCTCTCCCCCATCGAACTTGCAGTTTGGGTTCGTGCGTGGTCGCTCCACTGAGGATGCCATTCTTCATGCGCTGGAGTGGAAGAATGAAAGAAGGGAAAAGTATGTCTTGGGTGTCTTCCTTGATATCTCGGGGGCTTTTGACAATGCGTGGTGGCCTATGATACTGGTAAAACTGAAGGCAAGGGGCTGTGGCCCGAGGCTCTACAGCATTGTCAAGGGTTATTTCTCTCAGCGGAGAGTGTCGCTGACGTATGGTGCGACGGTGGTGTCGAAGATTACGACGAAGGGGTGCCCGCAGGGGTCTGTCCTGGGCCCATTCCTCTGGAATGTGCTGATGGATGACTTACTGAGGCTCCCTTGGCCTGGGTCCGGCATGGTTGTCGCCTATGCCGATGACGCTTTCCTACTGATGGCCGGTGACGCGCGGGCAATAATCGAAAGGGACACTGAAGCAGCGTTGAGTATGATTGCTGACTGGGGCGCTAGAAATAGGCTCTCCTTCTCGGCGGCGAAGACTGTTGGGATGGTCCTGAAGGGCTCCCTGAGCGTCAGGCGAAACCCTTGTATTCGGATGGGATCGGGGACTGTGAAGTTCTCCGAACAAACCAGATACCTGGGAGTCATAGTCGACCGTTCCGGCAACTTCATGGAGCATGCTAGACACGTCTCGCTGAAGGGCAGGAACCTATTTATGAAACTGAGGAGAATAAATGCGTGTGATTGGGGTATGGCCTCCGCCGAGATCGCGCGGGTGTACAGGGCAACTTATGTTGCTCAGGTGACCTACGCGGCCGGGGTGTGGGCACATAGGTTGGATGCAGGTGTGATGAGCCTGAGAGTTTTGAGTGGACAGAGAGTCCCTTTGATCGCGGTCACCGGGGCGTACAAGACGGTCTCCACAGATGCTCTGCCTGTTCTCGCGGGCATGCTGCCTGCGGATTTGGAGATCAGGGAGGCGGCAGTAAGGGGCCGCCTTAGGAGGGGGCTGAATGCTTCCCACCTGGGTCTGCACGTTGAGGCGACTGCTAGTAGCGGGGATTTCCGCGCGCGTATGGAGGCTTGTAGAGTAAGATCATTGCAGGTCTGGCAGGGGAGGTGGAACAGGTCGACCAAGGGCCGACTGACCCACCTCTTCCTGCCTAGTGTTGCTGATCGCCTCAGTATGCCGCATCTCAGACTGGACCCCGCGGTAGTGCAGATGATCTCGGGCCACGGTGAGTTTAAAGCCAAGCTGTTTCAGCTCGGCCTCGCTGCGGATCCGTGGTGTGTCTGCGGTGGCGGGGCCCAGGATGCGTTGCACATACTGTGGTCCTGTGAGTGTTTAAGTGCTGAAAGGGAACGTATGTTGTGTGCGCTGACGGATGTCTCGAGACCGGTTTGCATGTCGGAATTCCTGCGTTCTCGACAAAGCTTTGCGGCTTTTCGAGAATTTGTGCATTGTTGGAGAGAAAAGTGGGAACTGCTTAGAGGAGATGGCGCTGAGTCCACCGAGGAGTCTTTCTTTTCCCAGTGATGAATGTGGTTATGGAATGAAACTCGTATGTTTCTGTGTGTTGTTTGTCCCCCTGGGACGCGGTGGTTGTTCGGATGTGCCCTCAGCCATACATGCTTCCGTGTGCGACTGGTCTGCGTGTGCTCTGAGTCTGACTATTTAGCATATTTCATGTTCTTTTGAATGCTATTTCTTTTGTTTTTATTTTGTTACTTTCTTGTTGCTATATATTCGTTTATTTTCTATTTCGTGCACTATTCCTATATACTTTTGACTTCTTGTAGTGCTTTAATTTATGTATTTTAAATCTGATATTATATTTCATTTGCCTTTCGTTATTTACATTTGTTTGATACCTATGATACCTAACTTAAAATCACTAAAAATAACACAAAAATTAATAATTAAGGTCATTCTCAAAAAACCTAGAAATTTTCCTACAAAACAATTATTTGATATATTCCAAGTACCTGATTTAGATAATTTATATAAAAATATTGCTTTACAACAAATACATAAAGATACCTTTGGAAAGCGGGCTGAAAATCTAGTGAGTACACAGAGACGGCATCTCATAGGAAATATGATGATACCGAAATGTAATAAGACGCATGCCCAACATCACTATAAATACCTGGGTATACAATATTTTAATAAACTACCTGCCATTATTAAAAAAACACAAAAATTTTATGACTTTAAAAGAAAAATCAAATCTTTAAAATAACAATAAATTTTTATCTATTCCTTTTTCATATTCACTATGTGTATATGTATGTGTGTGTATGTATGTATGTGTATGTGTGTGTATACGTGTGTATGTTTGTATGTGTATGTAGATGTGTGTATGTATGTATATGTATGTATGTGTGTGTAGGTGTATGTGTGTATGTATGTATGAATGTGTGTGTATATGTATATATGTGTATGTGTATGTGTGTATGTATGTATATGTATGTGTGTATGTGTATGTGTGTATGTATGTATGTGTGTATATATATGTATATGTATGTATATATATATATATATATATATATATATATATATATATATATATATATATATATATATATATATATATATATATATATATATATATATATATATATATATATATATATATATATATATATATATATATATATATATATATATATATATATATATATATATATATATATATATATATATATATATATATATATATATATATATATATATATATATATATATATATATATATATATATATATATATATATATATATATATATATATATATATATATATATATATATATATATATATATATATATATGTGTATATGTATGTGTGTATGTATGTATGTGTATATATGTATGTGTGTATGTGTGTGTATATGTATGTATGTGTATATGTATGTGTGAACATGTGTGTATAAGTATGCGTATATATTGTATGTGTGTATGTTGTATATGTGTATGTATGTATGTATATGTGTATTTGTATATGTGTATTTGTATATGTGAATTTTCATTTTTTTCTCCTTTTTGGATAAATTAAGGTTTTTATTCTATATTCACTAAAAAAAACCAAAAATAAACTTTAATCATCTGTATGTATTAGCTGTAAGTTGAACTTGATTTACAATTTATTAAATGATTCTATTATTATAAGTAAAATGTATGTAATATGTTAAATGTAGATATGTTATTTGCTCCTGTCCCAAGCACAAGTTTTTAACTTTTTTGGGACAGTACCTATTGAAAAAAAAAATTGTATTAATCTAAATATTTGTACCTACTATGTGTATGCTCATATTATGATACTCAATAAAAAAAAAAAAAAAAAAAAATGTATAAGGAGTTGATGCCTCTGTTCTTCTTATTTTGCCTCTGTTATTTGTATTATATGTTGCATATTTATGTTTAACTTGCTTATTATGACCATCTTTATTATTTTAATTTTTTTTTTTTTTTTTTTTTTTTTTTTTTTTTTTTTTTTTTTTTTTTTTTTTTTTTTTTTTTTTTTTTTTTTTTTTTTTTTTTTTTTTTTGATATGTATAAGGAGTTGATACCTCTGTTCTTTTATATTGCTCATCTTATGTTATAACTTGCTTACTATGCTTTTCTCTATTTATTATTTGTTTTGCTATGTATAAGGAGTTGATGCCTCTGTTCTTCTCTGTTTGTTTTCATGTCAAAGAAACAAGACATTTTGTGTCAAAATAGGTAGACACTGTGGTGTATATAATATGGTATACAAAAGAGATAGTATACGATAGTATATGCAGGGCTTTTGAGGGTAAACTGATTCTTGGGGTGCGCATTCCTGGAGGCCGCCCTTCTGGCGGTTGCGAGGGGATGCTGGTGGGGTGTTGACGTGCAGGCTGCTCGGGGGTAGCTGGTAGCTCGTAGGTCACACTCCTCGCACCTATACGCATCTTTGCCGGCGTATTATCAGCGGACTCGAATAGGAGACTTCTTCTCCTGGAACGAGTCTGGGCGGATGGTGGGATCGCCTTCAATTGCCCCCAGGTTTTTTCGCACAACATCGCATATCTATGTATGAGTAAATTCTACCTTAAGTATCACGGGTAATATTTTATATTTTTTGCATGAATAATTCATGGAAAATGTGAAAAAGTGAAAAAAAATAATAATATCTCAACAGGTATCATGTGCAATAAGAATCAAAGTGCATACTATGAGTTTTTGTGTGCATTGTGTATTATGAAAACTATAGTCCTCATGGATACTAATACTAGTTTAAAAATCTAATCGAAATTTACATACTTAATTTAAATGCATTTAGGGATTGTTAACCTTTCAAGATGAAAAACACTGGCTTGCACCCTGCGCTAGTGGTGAGTCTATTTCCAAATGGCAATTTCTTCCAACTTACCAGTGTTTCCAGCCCAGAGAAGCAATATTTTCGAGAGAAATGAATTTAAATAAGTTTCTCTCCTGTTGGGAATCGATAAACTAAACTTTCCACTCAATATGTAGTAGAGATTTTAGTGTTGGTCACAACCCATTCATATTTATATGAATTTTTCCGATATTTTAATAGTAATACCTACTGCTATTCGGGTCGGAGATGAATAATAAATCATTACAATTGGTCCAGCCGTTCTTGAGTTAGGTATATATGGTTTAACTAACCCAACTTTGTTTTATCTAATTAGATTTAAAAATTAAATATCATTCTGATGAACTTTAAAATAATTCGGCATGTATCATTGCAGGAATAGATTATATTAATATTATAAGCACCTAAACAGAATCCAATAGATATTGGAGAGTTTGCTCTGAGAACGTTTACCTACCGACAGTTGCAAGATTCTCAAAATACGAAAGAGTTAAAAAAGTTAATAAATTATTATCAATTTTAATTTAATAAATTATTATCACTGGTATTTATTAAATTTATTCAACATGGTTTATGTATAACTGATTGTTGTCGGAGTGAAGTCACAATCGTAATTTTAAAATAAAAAAAAGTTAAAAATTGCTCACTCTAAACAATTTGTGTTCAAAACATTAGTTCAAAGTTGTGACTCACCGAGTCATAAGTTGTTTTGAATTAAATTAACGCAGCTTCATAACACTATGTCTTTCTTGATAATAACAGATCGAATTGAGAACCGCCTTTTTCATACAATCCTATAATGACATACATTGTTTGTTTCATCTATACTTTGTCATACACAACTCGTTAAATCATTGTAAGTTTGTAAGAAGTACCTTATTAAAATTGAACAACATATATTTTGTTGTTTCTGTATTTGTTTTCATAGTAATCTTTTAAGTACACCGTCACATTCGGTGTTTGTTGTCATTTTGCCTGAAGAGGGAACGGTTTTTTCTAGAAGGCCTAAATGCAATAAATTATGCAGTTTAAAATACAAAATAATAAAAAAAAATGAGTTTTGTATGTTATTTTTCATAAAAAAATCGATTTTGCAAATCTCGAACTGTTTATTTCTTACGATAAATTCAGAATAAGTAAAAAATATCCAAATAAGTAAAAAAAATATGAAAATCTAGATAGTTCATGAAAAATCTTCCTAAAAATACCTTGCGACACGAGCAAAGATAAAATATACATACTTAGATAGCTACATACATATCACACTTTATACTTAAATATTAGTAGGTATGTAGATTTGATCGTAACCATCATCATCATCATCATCATCATCAGCTCCACATCCCAAGGTGGGACCTGGCTTCCAAAAGAAGTCTTCGCCATTCCAATCTGTCAGCGGCTCCTTGTCTCCAATTGACCACGCCCAAAGAGTCCAGGTCCCCCTGGACGCAGTCCATCCATCTCAACTTGGGTCTCCCCCTACGCCTCACACCCTCTGGTCTATGGTGAAGGACTCTTCTGGCGGGCAGCTGCTCACTCATCCTCTCCACATGTCCAAGCCACCTGAGTCTCCCAATCCTTATAAATAGTCCAACGTCTATATCATCATAAAGCTGGTATAGCTCATGATTGTATCTTATTCTCCACACACCACCCTCACAGACAGCCCCGTAAATTCGCCGCAGGATCTTTCTTTCAAAAATGCTAAGTTGGTCCTCGTCTTTTTTAGTTAGAGTCCAGGTCTCGGAGGCATATGTCAGCACTGGTCTGACAATAGTTTTATATAGTGTAAGCTTTGTCTTTCTCGACAACAACCTGGACTTCATGTGTCTCTGTAGGCCAAAGTAGCATCTGTTAGCAGCAACAATTCTTCTGTTCACTTCTTCACTGATATTATTCTTACTGGTAATTAGTGAACCGAGGTACGTGAACTGTTCTACTGATTCGAAGCTGTAGCTGTCTACTGCAAGTGGTGGTGGAGGAGAATTATGACGGACAGTAGGACGTGACAACAGGTATTTAGTTTTTTGTTCGTTGACTGTCAGACCCATACTCCTAGCAGCGGTATTGAGGGCTGTAAAGGCCTCCGCAAGAGCAGGCTTATTTCTGGATACGATATCAATGTCATCCGCATATGCTAAAAGTTGTACGGATTTGTGAAATATGGTTCCAGTAGTATTGACACCGGAATCACGCACAACTTTCTCCAAGGCTATGTTGAAGAGCAAGCAAGCTAGGGCGTCACCTTGTCGGAGGCCGTTAATTGTTTCAAATTGGTTTGACAGGTCGTTTTGTATTTTTACTCTACACCGGACATGGGACATTGTCAATTCAACCAGGGTGATGAGCTTTTCGGGAATTGAGAGCTCTCTCATAGCGCTGTATAATTTTCGCCTATTGATGCTGTCATAAGCGGCCCTAAAGTCTATAAACAGGTGATGGGTTTCTATATTATATTCCTGCGTTTTTTCCAGTATTTGGCGCAGTGTGAAAATCTGGTCAATACAAGACTTCTGTGGGCGGAATCCACATTGGTAACTACCAATTAAGTCTTCTGTATATGGTAAAAGTCTATTAAATAGAATGTTGGACAGCACCTTATAAGCAGTATTTAGAAGTGTTATCCCTCTGTAATTCGAGCAGAGCAGTTGATCTCCTTTTTTATGCAGTGGACATATGATGCCTTCGGACCATTCCTCAGGCATTTGTTCATCAGACCATATTTGCAGAAGTATCGCATGCATCATTTTAATTAGGTTTTCCCCAGCATATTTAAATAGTTCTGATGGTATGGTATCAGACCCTGGTGCTTTATGATTCTTTAACCTTCCAATTGCCTGTTCTACTTCTGCATATGTAACAGATGGTGTGTTGTCCTCTACTGTATTTGTCTCTGATAGGGAGGGATAGTGAGTGGGTTCATCTACATTATTATTCAGAAGATTACTAAAATGTTCAACCCATCTATTCAATATTAGTTGTTTTTCACTAAGAATTGTGCCATCAGAGCTTTTGCACAAACAGATCCTGGGCTTAAACTCCTTTCTTGTATTATTGATGTGCTTGTAAAATTGTCTAGTGTTATTATTGTTTCTCGAATCTTCTGCTTCTTGTAGGATGTTTTTAAAGTATTCCCTCTTTTTGCGTCTATGCAGTTTCTTTTCCTCTCTGCGCTTTTGTCTGTATTGTTCTCGGGATGCTCTAGTGCCATTGCTTTGAAGCATTTTATGGTAAGCACTGTTCTTAAGGTTTGTTGCATCTTGGCATTCCTCATCAAACCAGTCCTGCCTCCTTCCAGACCTGGATTTGCCAATGACTTCTGTTGCTGCAGCTTTCAGAGTGTTTTTGCAAGCAGTCCATTTCTCTTCCAAAGACGATGGCTCCTGAATTGGGATGAGTTCATTGATTTTTTGTCGATATGCGTGTCTTTTGTCACGGTTCTTTAGTTCTTCCGTTAGAAACTTCTCACACCGTGTTCCAGGAGACTTTTTTATATTTGAAATACGTGCTCTAAGTTTACACATCACCAGAAAATGATCTGAGTCTGCATTGGCTCCTCTGTACGTTCTAGCATTCATGAGATTTGACCTATGTCTAGCATCTATAAGGATGTGATCGATCTGGTTAGCCATGTCCCGGCCCGGTACCTTCCATGTCCCCTTGTGGATGTTTTTATGTGGAAATAGTGTTGTGCCTATTATCATATTATGGGATACTCCAAAATCAATAAGTCTTTTACCATTATCATTTGTAATATCGTGCAGGCTCTGGAGGCCTATTGTGGGTTGATAATAAATCTCTTTACCAATCTGAGCGTTGAAGTCTTCCAGCACCATTTTAACGTCATGTCTAGGGCAGTTGCCAATTGTTCTGACAAGAAGATCATAAAATTCATCCTTTTCCCGCTCTGCTGCGACTTCTGTTGGTGCGTAGGCATTAATGATACTTATGTTGGAGAATTTACCTTTGACCCGGATGTAGCACATTCTGGGGCTTATTCCTTTAAAGTCTAGGATTAAATGTTTGGCCTTCCTATTAACAATAAAGGCCGTTCCTTGTTCGTGTAGCCTCTCATGACAGCTGTAATAAATGTCGTGGTTTCTCTTCTGGAGAATACCCGTTCCGAGCCAACGGACTTCCTGTAGGGCAGTGATGTCAGATTTGTATTTATCTAGCTGTTCTAGAAGTATCTTGAGTGCGTCGGCTCTATAGAGGGAGAGGATATTCCAAGTGCCTATATTCAATACATCAAAAACGTTGTCCTTGTTTCGTTTGCCAGGTCGTGTGGGGATCAGTCCGGCTCTTTCTTCTTGTGGTTTCATAACGGTTTTTGTTTTTTCCAAGGTGGAGGTGTTGGCCCCACGCTCAACCCCCTACCAGGAGGACCAGGGTTTTTTCTGTAGGGGTTTTTCCTTCCCTTAGCTGGGGTGTTCCGGTTTTAAGGCGCCGGAGGTTCGCCCTTCGCCCTCTCACTATCTGCTATGACACTGATGTTGATGTGTCAGTAGTCACATTGCCCAGGGGTCGCGGGGTCTGGTGACCACTCGAGGACGCTAGGAGTAGGACTTGATGGTAGTGTTGCTGGTGAAATTGCAACGTGGTTTCTCATGGTATTTAATAGGGGCACATTTTCCAGCAAAATATGCACCACCATGACCCTACCATCCATTTGATCGTAACCATGGTAACGAAAATCAACAAAATATCAAATGTATGGCAAAACATATAAAAAAATGGCGAAATTTGTTGTAAACGTTCACTTGTTGTAAAGGACGCGATATGCAGAATATTTTATTTTAAAAATTTTAATTTGCTATATGGCTGTGAGACTTGGACATTGAAGGTTAACACCATGAACAGGCTGGAAGCTTTTGAGATGTGGTTGCATCGCAGAATGTTCAAAATCCCTTGGACAGATCTGGTTACGAACTCAGAAGTCTTAAGTCGAGCCAGAACAACCAGGAAACTCTTGTCCACAATAAAGGTCCAAGGGAGATCGCGATCTACTTCAACGCCGGCGACGCTATAGAGCCCATTGGCCCTGTTCGCCACCGGACGCAGCCGCAACATCGGACAAACACAAAATATCCACCATCCATCGGGTTCAACCACTGCCCCCGAGAATCCAACCTCAAACGGCGGGGCAACCGCTCAAGATCGGCAGCCGGGGCAAGCCCCTAGCACAACCGATCGAACGGAAGGGCTTGCCCCCGCACCCCTCGGTTCTCGTGTTGGCGTCCGAAAGCTTGGCGGGCTAACACCGGGGGCATCCGACGCAATCATCACCTGTCAGATTTGACGTCACAGATATCAACACAGGATGTCTGACTCGACGTCTGCGCCGGCGGTGTGCCCGGACCAAACAACATTCGCCACAGTTGACGAGTCACTGCCGAGCGAGACTAGAGGCGTCCGTCCTGCTCTTCTCTAAGTACAGAATTGACGAGGGCACAACAGCGTCGGCCGCCCACCCCCGCTTTTACTGCCTAGGCCCTTACAATAAAGGTCCGCATGATCACATATCTGGGTCACATAATGAGGGGGGAGAAGTATCACTTGCTCCAACTAATACTGAAGGGCAAGATAGAAGGTCGCCGAGGGACTGGAAGGAGACAGATGTCCTGGCTGTTTAACATTAGGGAATGGACCGGCTTCAGGACCGCGGAACAGATATCCCGGGCAGCACAGGACAGAGAGGGATTTGCCAGAGTGATAGCCGACGTCGGGGGTTCCTGACATGGCACCGTATGAAGAAGAATTTGTGATAATTGAACCTTACATATTGCGCGATAAAATATGGTGGGGATATATTAAAAATGTACTACAAAGTGAATAATTTAATATTTAAGAATATTTCGATAATTATTCAATACATTGGTTTGAACAACAGTGGTCTAACAGAAAGTTTCGATAAAAAGGGAAAAGTTAAACTAACAAACCAATCTGTGGATTCCCATTGAGATGGATTAAAATAAGGAAAAGAAAAGTTTCTATGTGGGGAAACTCAGATAACTGCCTGATAGAAGGAAAGAGAAGGA
Source organism: Molanna angustata (assembly GCA_963576475.1). Classification (NCBI taxonomy): domain Eukaryota; kingdom Metazoa; phylum Arthropoda; class Insecta; order Trichoptera; family Molannidae; genus Molanna; species Molanna angustata. The sequence goes on along the minus strand of OY754965.1, from coordinate 16,103,954 downwards.
ACACGAGTAGGAAATAAAAGAATATATATATTATATGGGGATCATATTATACCTACAGCTTGATGTTGGGGTTATATCGAAAGATGCTGTATATTGAGAAGAAAAAACTAATTTATATACTGAACCAGATATAAAAGATGATTCATGATCTTTATTGAGATTTTATGATACGGCATATATGTATTTTTTTTCTCTTTTTTTCCGAGAGAAACTATTATTTCCTTTCAATAGATAAGTTGATTCATTGCATTACAGAAAACGATAAAATATCTTTATGCTTTTTCAGAATCTGCCACCAAAATGATTTTGGAAAATAATTTTGAATAATGATCATTTCGAGTAATGATTTGTTTTATCCAAATACGAAATGGAATTTTTCTCCATCAGTGCTTTAGTATCATTTAATTTATAAATTCCATCTTATTATTTTTATAAATGGTGTAGGCAAGGAGTCACAAATGTCACTCTATCCCATTTTGCAATTTTTTTACTCTTCACTTTATAGTGTGGAGCTATGAATTGAGGCTACTTTTTTATTGCAGATAATCAACTAGTAGGTATAATTCTGAGATTGTATTCAGAAAGTTTTATCACAATGTATCTGTGTGTATGTTTGCTATAAACGGTGTGTTTGTTCGACTTTATTGATTATAGACTAAAGTACCCATTCGATTCTTGCAATTATGTATATCTAATACTCGCTTAGACCCCAGTAGATTTTGAAGGATATCTATCTACATCCAGTTCAAAATAAATGTTTATAACACAGTCTTCATTTTTAATTGTTCGTATGATATTAGTCTCAAAATTTATACAATAATGGACCGATGCTGTGACGAAAATTTTTTTAAAGAGTTGAAGCGCGGATTTATTGAAACATTTAACAAGAGGATATTATATGGGACATTTCTGAGATAAATATGGATAATGTGATAAAAAAGAATTTGTTGGTTTAGATGAACGAGGAAAATTGAGTCATTCGTCAGTCCCCCTTTGTCCAGAAACGGACCTAGGCCACCCTCTGAGACAGCTCACAAGACATAAAAATAAATTATATCGATAACTGTTGTGTATCGATGTAATGAAATAGTTTAGAATATTACTAAATATGCATTTCATAATAAAACTACAAGAAAAAGAAAAAAAAAACATACCGGTAGTACAATCGATGCACTTATGGAAAAAAGTTTAATCAGACTATGGTTCTTTCGAGACAAACTACTTTTGAATTTCCAGATATAACGAGCACTCAAGACATAATATAATACAATATGATCTGCTAATAAAAAAAGATTTATTCAAATGTGAAGGCCTCTTTATTTTACAAAACGATAGTTTGCAAATGAAAACGTAGTTGATTCGCGATATAATTAATATTTTCCCAATATAATATTTAGTATTCAATTTATATTTTGTAAGCGGTATTTAGGACGACAGAGAAAATTGTACCTTTAAATAAATAAGATTATTTTTTGTCAAAAACGAAACCGGGAAGATCTATTTAAATAACTAATTAATTACTTTGCGATATGATTTATTTGCTTATTTGCAATTAATTACATCGCTTGACTTTGTAACAAATGCCTGGTGATTTATTTTGCACTAAATTATCTAATAATATAATAAGGAAATAATTCTTGAGAATCTTTAGAGTAAGACTGGAAAGGTTATTGGTGGAGTCAAATTAGCTCTACTTGGATTTTAAGAACGTTTACGGATGCAAAATTACGTCAATCGATGGATTTCAAATTCTTTAATAAAAATTATGTTATATTTGATGAAGACAACGAAACTTTTAGACGAAAGAGTGCTGGACTTTCAATCCAGAAAATCCGGCTCTAAATCCAGCCTCAAACGATTGCTTCCAATATTTTATAAGGATATTTAAGAATGCTCTCATGTTTTGGAAAATTTATTTCCGAATTTCGTTCTTTAAGCAATGCATATAGATGAAATGGATGACATAAAATGCATACAATGGTTTTTCATTTTTTTTAAATAAAAAAAATTGAATAATATGTCCTTATTAAACAAGTACATATACATCTTCCTACATTCCCTAAATTAAGCTTGTGCTATAGGTGAACGAAAGAGGTCGAGGCAGGATTTGAACTCGCGACCACTGGGTTACTAGCCCAGCGCGCTAACCAATCGTTGATGTGTGTACCTACTAAATTTTACAGTGGAGAAGTAAACTTTGTTGCAAAAATCTTGTTGGTTGATTTTCAAACGGAAGTCTGGTTATGATTTTTATTTCAAAGTGTGGTGTTCAACCGATCATTTCTAGGAAGTAGGTATTATTTCAACATTTTATTTCAACTGCGTTAACTCTAGTTTATTGGAATAAATTCATTTGTGGTTTTTTATTTTATTTTATTTTTTATTTTATTTTACAAAGGATAGCCCACAGTACATGCATACAATTATTAAAATTAAATAAATAATAATACAAAAATACCTCCTACGTACTATACCTAATATCAAAATAATACAACAAAAAAGTGTGAATTAGTGTGGGTGCGCGCATGAGAGAAGAGTAATACATACATGTGTGTGAAAGAGATATCTAGAAAGAGTGCGAGTGTGTGTGTGTGAGAGAGAGGGTGTGCATGTGTGTGTAGACGAACATATATTGACAGATTCATGAGTTGAGAAGAAAAAGAAAATATATTGCTGAGGGTGGTTGGGAAAAATAAAATTAAAAAAAAAAAATTAAATTTTTTGCTCTAAACCCATCATTATCATCATCCCGTATTTGGCAACTGCAGTATATAGGCCTCCCCTCTTCTTCTCCACCTCTCCAGTTCCTGCGCGACTCCCATCCACTGGCATCCTACGAATCTTTTGATGTCATCTACCCATATGTTAGATAGCCGCCCTTGGGGTCTCTTGGTTTTCACTCCAGCAACATTACGCCTATTATAGATCAATAGACTCTTTGATTATTTCAATGTGTCCTGCCCATATTTAACTTCAACTGAAAGTACTATCAATACGTGGTGAAGGTTCCCTATCGAGTCACGTGTTATCGTGAACTGATGGGTTGGGATACCCTCGCCTTGACTGACGGGCCTCAACGTTTGTGGTTGGACTCTTAGTGGTATTGTTATGATATAATATGCTTGATGGTAGTTTCTTGTTTTGATCGACGAACAGCAGCTACGGGGATGACAAGAACTATAAGTTCTAAAACGTTCCCTATGGAGTGGGGTAGGAGACTGTGGAATTCTGTTAATTCTGTCCTGCCCATCTCCACTTTTGAATTGCTATTCTCTCAACGACATGGGATAATTGGTCTGACTGGGTATCCAGTCATTCCTCTTCCTGTCTTCTAGTTTAATGGCCAACATTGTCCTTTTCATTTTGCACTAAGCCTAGTGTATAAAATATACTTACAAAAAGGCAAATGAAACAATGAATAGGTAAATAAATCAAATGGGTTTTTTCCGGAATAAAATCGATTCGGATCTCTCAGTTGGGTGGTCAACACTAATATTGTTTTTGTAAATACGCACACAGACCACTTATTCAACGAGACTGAATCATCGTAAAGGGAATTGAAAAAACACCTGGTCCAAGACTTAAATAAACTGCCGGCCAAGATGTTTCTTCGTCTTTCTTTCTACTCCTTTGTCGTTTTACTCGGAGAGTATTTACCTACATGCGCAAACTATTACCGCCATTTGCTTGTGGTACTTTTTGTTTCGTTTTGCTTTTTGCTCCGCTAATGAGGTTACCCAAGACTACTAACGCTTCTGGTGCAATATTTTTTTATGTTTCTGAAATGTTTTCTAAATATTCAGTTAAATTTGTAGTTATTATTTAACACTGGTTAGAATAAAAATAAACTTAAGACTTAAAAACCAGATATACTAATTGCATGTTACACATGAGATCCAACTGTCGGTGGCGAAAGTATGTTCCTATTGAATAATACGTCACAAACTATAAACCTGTAAATCCAAAGTATTGAATATTCTGAGATATTTTGTTTTCTATTGAAAACATTTTTGTTAGGATAGGTTAGAGTGAAGGTTTTTTTTATATAACCTCAATATTTTCTTTCTTAAAAAAAATAATATGTCATTGTTAAACAAGTACAAATTATAAATCTTCCTACGTTCCCTAAAATAAGTATGAATGCTTGTGCTATCGTGAACGAAATCGGTCAAGGCAGGATTCGAACTCGCGGCCACTGGATTACTAGTCCAGCGCGCTAACCGCTCTGCCATCGACTCATCTAAATATGATATGTATGTATGTATAAAGATGAAGTAGGTATCTATATGATATGACGTATGTATGCATAAGGATGAAGTATCAAAATTTTTGCGAGTCCCCGAAGATATTATACATTCTGTCAAACAAATTGCATAAAACGATGTCGTCACTAAATTAAATTTTTACAGATAAACACATAAATTTGTCAAAAAAAAAGGTTTTTTAAAAAAAACTCAATCAAAGACATCTTTTAGTGAACGTTGCGCAAACACATTAGTTGATTAATCGAACGATCTGATGTAATTCAAAATGGCGTGATGAAATTTATGTACTTAATTCATTCATTCAATAACCAGCGAAAGGTGTGCGTATAACCCTATAAAGGAAGCACGACGCATGCATGTATCCCCACACACCAGTCTCGTCTCACAAAAAGTGCAACATTCAGAATGGATGGTGAACCTCCATGTCGAATTAAGTGAGATGATATTTTGACTCTTGTATTTTGTTCTGCCTATATTTACATATACCCGGTTGTTGGGATGTTTCGGCATTTTTCGATATTATTAAAAATTTTGGAAATACAGGCAGTTAAACAAATTAATTTATCATAAAAAAATGTTTTTCTTAAAAAATGTATGAGAAACTCAAATTTTTCAAAAAAAATTTTTTTGAAAAATTTTATTTGAGATTTGATATTTGTCTATATTTATATCAATTTTCAAGTTGATAACCCCTGACTGAAACAAAAATTCAAAATTCTGAGTATAAAAGTTTTGTAGGTCTATATCTTTTTATATATTCTGGAATTTTAGGCTTTGTGAATCCAGCGGATCAAAAGTTATGGATAATTATATACCTATAATTATCCATTTAATTATTAATAAAAACTATAGCATCCCTAGCACTTAAACTGCACAAGTTAAAACATGAGATACCAGTATTTTAACTCTTTCATCAATAACCAAAAAAAAATATATATTCAACTGGCTATTTAGCAAAAGCAGAGAAGAGAGATACAGATTATTACATATTATTATGAAATTAAATTAACAGACAATATCTTTTACTATTATACATACTATCTTCTAGCAGGAAAAGATTTAAAATTATAAGTATAATGATAACACCTATAAGTATAATGATAACACCTATAAGTATAATGATAACACCTATAAGTATAATGATATTCTGACACAGGCATTTGTCTGGTGGAGTGTCGTTTCCAGAAATTATTGTAAAATCAATAAAATAAGGTACATACATAATAAAAAAAACAGGAAAAAAAAATACGTACCTAAACTTTAACCCCCAGAACATGCCTTGGGGCTAGAGGAGTGGAAACATCCATATTTGATTGATTATATTTGTATTTCGTCTTTTCTTATATTATATTGTTTTTTCTTATTAATGTTTTTATTGTAGGTACTGGATTTTTGTAATAAATAAATAAATAAGTCGAATTGCCATTTCAAAGCAAAACGTAATCTTAAAAAAAAATGAATTACAAATTCATAAAATTTTTAATATATAGAGTTTGATTTTTAAATATTATTTTGACGCAATTTTCGATTAACTAAATTATAAAATACACGTTGTAATTTATAGTATCTACGTAAGTAGAGTTCTTAATAAGGTTTTGGGAATTTAATGACTGTCTTCTAGAAAAGGTTTTGGTGTAGGACATTATTACAATTTCTGGAAGAGATTCGGTAAATGCACTGAACTTTTCTATTTTCCGCAACGGTTACCCCCTTTCTTGGTGTAATTTCTTTTGTATTCGCTAATTATATTACTTCTGAAAGTCAGTTTGAGGTTTGCCGCGTTAATGACTATGAAGGAAACTGCATTCTGGTCTTTTTCTCTCAACTTCTGAGTCGTGAGCTGTGAAATACAACATTAGCAAATTAATATCTTAGTTATGAAATTATAAGCCAAGGCAGAATGTGCGCTTTCAAATAACATTTATACATTTATTTAAAGTGATTTATTATGTGAGCAAAGTAATGGTGCTGGAAATACACTAAGTGACTTCTTTGTAAAGAAAAATCTCCCTTTTGAACAGAACCAGTGAAAGAAATAATTAATAATAGTATATTTCTTAATTAATATAATAATTAAGTACTAAGTATTTTATATTTTCTTAGAGAAAACGTGTGGGTAGCTTCAAATGAAGCTTTTTTTTAAGAAAGAGAGCTTCATTTTAAACTATTACTTAACTTTTTTTTATATATAAATTAAAAAATGGATTACTACCACGATATTAACAAAAAAAGGTTCATTATAATTTTGAAGTTCACACCTACCCGACGAGTAGTCGGCAGGACTTTTGGCTGTCTCAGACTAACCTGGCTGGTACACAAAATGTGTATTATTTTACAAAGGTTTTTAACTATCTAATGATTTTCCAGAATGTATGATGGAAGCATCTGGTTTTGCCGCTTTTCGTCGCCTAAGGTATTGAATTCGTGAAGGAAAAGTTCTCTTAAGATATTGTGTGCTTCCTTGGTTTTTTTTTAAATTGGGATATTTTCTTGTTTTCATATAATTCATAGTGTATAAATTTGTTTTTTTTTTTGTTTATACTAGGTGTAAGAAAATGTATTTATTTTTACATCTGAATAAAATTTACATACATACAGGCAACTCAATGCACTTAGCTCCATACAATGTCCATACGGGCCTTTAAAATGGAACAAATTGCCTCTTTACATACGTGGAGCTCAGAGCATTGACACCTTCGGTGGACTTATTAAGACTGCCTTGTTTCGTAGAACCAACAAATAAGCTACAGCGCCCTTGGAGTGATCTTGTATCACTAAACGGCGTTTTAAAAATTTGATTTATTATTACTAATGTCACATTCTGTAATTCTGTATCTTTCTATCAATAAAATATTGAACACTTTCTAAAATAACCTTATTTATAAAAATTGCTTAAGTTTTATTATTATTTTTCTTTTCAGCCATCTCTCCACTGATGTGTGTAGGCCTCCTTCAACTTTTTCCACCCTTCTCTATCATGGGAATCATCAGCCCATAATTCGAGTTCTTTAAATATACATATCTAATATGTACCTACCTACAGTAAATTGAATATATTATAAATTGAATATATGTCAAGAATTTACTGTAGGTAGGTATATAGATATGTATATTTAAAGAACTCGAATTATGGGCTGATGATTCCCATGATAGAGAAGGGTGGAAAAAGTTGAAGGAGGCCTACACACATCAGTGGAGAGATGGCTGAAAAGAAAAATAATAATAAAACTTAAGCAATTTTTATAAATAAGGTTATTTTAGAAAGTGTTCAATATTTTATTGATAGAAAGATACAGAATTACAGAATGTGACATTAGTAATAATAAATCAAATTTTTAAAACGCCGTTTAGTGATACAAGATCACTCCAAGGGCGCTGTAGCTTATTTGTTGGTTCTACGAAACAAGGCAGTCTTAATAAGTCCACCGAAGGTGTCAATGCTCTGAGCTCCGCGTATTTAAAGAGGCAATTTATTCCATTTTAAAGGCCCGTATGGACATTGTATGGAGCTAAGTGCATTGAGTTGCCTGTATGTATGTATATTTTATTCAGATGTAAAAATAAATACATTTTCTTACACCTAGTATAAACAAAAAAAAAAACAAATTTATACACTATGAATTATATGAAAACAAGAAAATATCCCAATTTACAAAAAAACCAAGGAAGCACACAATATCTTAAGAGAACTTTTCCTTCACGAATTCAATACCTTAGGCGACGAAAAGCGGCAAAACCAGATGCTTCCATCATACATTCTGGAAAATCATTAGATAGTTAAAAACCTTTGTAAAATAATACACATTTTGTGTACCAGCCAGGTTAGTCTGAGACAGCTAAAAGTCCTGCCGACTACTCGTCGGGTAGGTGTGAACTTCAAAATTATAATGAAACTTTTTTTGTAAATATCGTGGTAGTAATCCATTTTTTAATTTATATATAAAAAAAAGTTAAGTAATAGTTTAAAATGAAGCTCTCTTTCTTAGAAAAAAAGCTTCATTTGACACGTTTTCTCTAAATATTTTTAATTAAAAATAAAAAAAAAATCGTAGTTATAAAATTGATAAATAAAATTGATGAAAGTAGAAATTCTACTTTCATCAATTTTATTTATCAATTTTATAACTACGATTTTTTTTTAATTTTTAATTAAAAATATAGTTTACTACTAATAAGAATCTTTCGGTTTCATAGATTGGATGAATGACAATTGACTTATTATAGTAGTTTCCTTAAAAATAGTATACTTTGATAAACTTAAATTATATTAATATATACTATTTTTTTCGAATTTCAGACAAATATAATCTTTAGATCTTAAGTCAAATACACTAGGTATGACTCAAACAAAAAAAAAGCAAAATTGAATTTATAATTATCAATATAACCTGACAAGACTAAAATTAACGTTCATTGTTATTTCCATCATGAGCCACGAAGAAAAAGAAGAATATATTATAACGAATAGTAGGGCTTTATAGTGGTAGTTTCTTGTTGCAAGCGTCCATTTTTCATTGGGAGGAAATTGCATTTAATTGTTGGACTTAGTTTTCCATTGCAACCAGGAAATTAGTCTGGTATACTAAGCTTCATTTAGAAAGCTGTTATTTCTCCTGTAGTGCTACTTAAGTTATTAAATCATTGAACGATATCTGAACGTTCAATTAATACAACATAATTGGTTTTATTATCTACAAAACGGATTCTATCCAATTGAAAATTTATTAATTAAGCTTTTACTACAAACAATGTGGTAATTTTGCCGGAGATTGATTAATTTTAGTTTAGTTATTTTGACTGCAGTATTTATTCAGCACTTATGTATACATATACACATTTAGTACTTATAAACCATCGCATTATGGCACAGGGATAGAAAAATGAATTGAGCTCCTCACATTGATGTATGTATATATGTTTTGTTTTAATAACGAAGCAATTGAGAGCGCATACTTTGGTCCTATCTCTCATCGTATTCTCTCCCGAGCATGGGAAGAGTTGCATGGGAATGCAATAAAATAGCTCCGTGGTCAAACAGGTAGAAGGTATCCATCTCCTACATCTCCTACTCATTATAAAATGGGCTTCTTTAAAGTATATGGAGTATTAGAGGTCAAGAAAACTGGGTGAGTTTGGGCTGGAGCTCGCAGTAGGGATGGCGGCGGAAGAACATCCAAGGTCAACGGCGGCTTCTACATCTTTAGAAGGCGAAGGCCTTGGCATCAGGTTGCAGCCGGCCGTAAAATATTTACCACACTAAAATCTCTTGTACGAACAAAAACAAAACTGTGAAAATATAAGGCCCGTCCCTGGATAAACTTGTACACATATTACAACAGTAGTTAACCTAACTACTGATCCAATGGTCCCGGGTTCGATTGCCGGTAAAGACACAGTTTTTAGTCTAGATCTGTGAGACTATTAATATCTTGAGTCTTCAGAAAGTGGCAATTTGTTATTGGTTTATACCAGTTAGTTTTCCTAGAAGCAATAAATAAATAAATAAATGAGCCCGCCATTATGCACTTATTAAGTATGTGATAAAAAAATCGATTTTAAAGTATCGTGGGATTTGTGATTATACATAAGTACATGAAGTAATGCGAGTATTGTGGAAGATATACTTCTTTTGGTTTCAAACACTATTATTAAAACAGCAGCCAGACTGTGGAAGGATCTTCCAAATTCTCCCTTCTAATAACCAGATCTTTTCAAGGTTGGATTCCATATTATTCATCCCTAACGCTTCCTAGAGCGCTTCTTTCGTAAGAGTAGCTACAATGAACCCGAATTATAACGGATGACAAAGTCTACTAAATATGTTTTTGAAAAAAATCATACCTAATCCTTATTGTACTGCGTTTCAATTGAAAGTGATTTGGTCTACATATACATATATTTTTTCCTGAATCGAGGACGACCGTTTCAGCTTATTAGGCCCTTATTGGACCAGTTGATAAGGGCCTAATAGGTTGTCCTGTATTCAGAAAAAATATATATGTAGACCAAATCATTTGTTTGATTTAAAATACCTATTATTATGGAATTCTACATACTCAACACCGTCAGTATTGACAAAATTTAAAAAAAAGAGATTGTCAAACACAACCATCTGAAATTGACATTTTAGAATGAAACATGTTTTCTTTATTTTGTGGCGAATTGGCCTTCATAGGTATTTAGAAAGTACATTCGTCTGCAAGAAGTATTAAACAAGCGAGGGGAGGTCATTGACCACTAGTATCGGCTTTACAACAATATTTTTTTAATCATATGTACCTACCCAAAATAGTGCATATGTAGTAGTGTTCAATGACCCTATGTTTGTTAATGAGCCTCGAGGGTGAGGTATATATGTACATAAGTAGACTACTGATGCATTCATCATCTCTTTTAGTACCTGGTCTACGAGAGAAAATTTCACGCATGTGTTATTTTCAATTTACGAAACTCTTATTTTTATATTTTCTAAATTCTATTGTTAATGTATAGAAAATATATTTTATTTCATGTATATAAATGAAGTGTAACTCAATATATCCAATGTAACTGTACCTATGTAATGTGTTTCCTTACTCTCTGCTTAATTTACCCACTGACTGTAAATATTTAATTTGTTGGTACATGCACCCGAGTATTTAGTAAGCACCCTCTGTGAATACATGGTCTTTTTATTGTGACTTGTTAAGCTAAGATCAGTTTTTATTTTAAACAAAGTAAAGTTTCACTTTACTTAGTGGACAGAATCTGTCCCGGGGGGGCAAGTCTGGTCCAACCGGCGAAATCAAAACCCTCGTGATTACCTACTCATATCGTGGATATAATTATTATCATATGGAGTTCCATGACATCTTAAGATATTATAGAACTACATATACTAATTATATCCATGATATGGGTAATCGTGATGGTTTTGATTTCGCCGGTTGAACCAGACTTGCCTCCCTGGTGACCTCGTTTTCAATCTTTGGAATTGATCGCTAACACGTCACAATAGGAAGCCATTCGGTTACCTATTCTTCTAACTGCGTTCCCATCAGGAGTCAAGAATCAATTATTCTAGACCAAACAGAGTTAAGCCCTCGGTTCGGACTGTACTGAAAGCACTTTAAACCTTAAGTGTCACTCACAGGCCCTCGGTTCGGTCATTCCCGAAAGTACCTTAAACCTCAGGGGCTCCAGTCCACAAGTTATTAAAAAAAAAAACATTTGTTCAGCTTTATCTTGAATAGCATTTAAAAGAATTACAAAAGAAGAAGAAACGCATTCTGCATAGGTACACGTAGGTTAAGGTGTCTCTTATTTGTCAAAATATTTACTTTTCAAAAGAATACATAGGCTCTTATTTTAATCATTTGGTTCACCTACTAAAAAAATACTCTTTCTTTACTCCTCAGTTCCAATAACATCTTCAAATATAATACAATGTGCGCTTATTACAGACCCGAGAGCAAATTCCAAATAAAACGAAGACTCGTTGCTCGTACCGCGCATACAACTTCTATAAACATGTTTACATCGCAATTCGGCACGGGTGGCAGTGCTCTAAATGAGCTAAAAAAATATTTTCGAGTACATTAGGACCAAATGAATAAAATAAGAGCTAATAGGTTACAATCTTTTTTTTAATAAAAAATAAGGGACACCCTAACGTAGGTACATCCTAAACTACTTATCTTTGTTGATTTATAAAATAATAAACCAATATCCCTCTATCCTGTCCTAGTCTCTCTCTTCTCTCTTTTCTCTTCCCTTCCCTAGTTGTTGTATATGTGTATGTATGTGTGTGCGTGTGTGTGATGGTGTGTATGAATGTGTGTGTGTGAGGGTGTGTATGAAGGTGTGTGTATGAATGTTTTTGGCTTGTAAACTGTTATTTGTTTTTATATTATGTTGATGGAATGTTTTTTTTTTGGTTCTAACACTGTAAAAATAAGATTGTATCATTAAACTGTAAATGAGCTATAGCTTCCTAAAGAAAATAAATAAATTAAGGTAAATTTTTAAAAGGTTATCAAGCTAGGTACTTGTGTAAAAATATAAAAACGAGTTGACGAAAGTTGAATTTGTATGTAACCTATGATCATTTTCCAGGAAACCTGTTTTCAATTTCTAGAGATTGGTGAATTCATGTTAGAAGAGCTATCGTTTGTGGTTGTGATCTATTATATTGTGGAATCCATTCGAGAAATTCAACTTCCTTTCAGTAATACGTCGTCGTTCAGTTATTTTGTATTCAAACGTATTTCAAGAAAACCGCAAAATCAACAATGGTTATACGGGATTTAAATTCTCAAACGCAAACACAGCGGTTGTATGTTGGTAACGGGAAAGATTGAATATTACCTGCCATGTTTTAAATAAAACACATCGCAAAAGGTATAAAATGTCAACCGCTCAGATTACATTTCATGGTTTAGAATGAAACAAATCTCAAACATTGTTTATTTTTTGCTTGTTCTTATGGTAATGAAAATATGTGATATCTTTGTTGGCACACAATGAATCAATTATGAGTTTAAATAAACTATGTAGTTATATAAATTCATATTCAATATAAATAAAGATCTTAATTTATTTTATTTTACTTATTTATATTTATTTGGCTTTTCAACAGACTACACATTACACATGCAACAATACAAACATAATACAGGGATAAGTCCAATTATAGAAAAGCGCAAATTATACAAAAAACATGGTTATATAAATTCAAAAAGTACCTACTTAAAACGAAAATGAAATAAAAAAAGGAAAAAACAAAATTAATGAAAAAAAATACGATTGGTCACAGGAAGGAGGAAAGGGAAAACGGGACAAGAAGAAAATCGCTGACATTCACTATCATCTCACTGTCGCGTCGCCAGCATCGATATCAAACCTGCCGCCCTTGACAACGTGTCATTTAGCTCAAGAAAAGAAACAAGAAAAGATAACTCAATGTATGGAAGTGACAGTTGTCACGTGACTGGCAACTGTCACTCCATACATTGAGTTATCTTTTCTTGAGCTATATTACACGTTGTCTAGGGGGGCAGATCTGTATATCGAAACTGAGAGTTGAAATATGTCTTAATCCTGAAATGTTTAATTATAATCCTCACACGATTGTCGAACGAATTTATTTCTACCATAGTTTGTATGAAATCTTATTTACAGGTCACAGATATTTAAAAATGAAAGGAACATTAAAATTTTCTGGATAAAACATTTCTCACATACATATACATATACGGGTTTTATTACTGTTAAGGTTTATTCGGGTTTTCAGTCTCCTATATGCAGATTAAATTAGGTTGGAACCTAATTGACAGATGACTCACAGATGATATATTGACACTCACAGATGTTAAACTCTTTGAAAATACTTATATAAATTCTTCTTCTTTTCGTGTCATGTCAGGTCCCCCCGACGTTGCTCCCTGTCCTGGGTAGTGCAAAACAGTTCACCCACAGATCTTATTCCGGTCCATTCCCGGATGTTTTGAAGACGGGAAAGTTCGACCCTTGATCTTCGACCTTCCCCTTCATGATAAGCTGAAGGATGCTATATTTTTCACCTTATACATAGAATACGGCCGAAGTACGATACTTTACTGATACATTAAATAAATTTATTGAAATATTGACTTGATCAAACTACTTTAATTTTATTTATATGAAAGGTACAAGGTTCGTTAAATATTTTATTTTAGAGAAATAAAAGATTATTCACGCTATTATTAACTTCATTTTAGTTAAAACTATCAAAGATACAATATAAATTCACTAACAAAGTAATAAATACACAATATTAACATTCAAAAAGAATGTTATTTTTTTATTCCAACTTCAGTCCTTTGTACGTATAAATTAACGGTTTAAAGTTCGCTAACGCCTGGTTATTTTGTATGCGTTTGAAAAGTAGGAAATAAATTCAATCTCCTTTTTACATGACTCGAAAGAGAAACAGTAAAAAAGATGTCTTGCAATCGTTCATTTTGCTGTCTCCGTGTTTAAATATTATGTATCTAAATAATTTAGTATAGGTTGACTCCGCTGTAAGCTGTTTCCTTCCAAATAATATAATATTTAGAGAACGCTCACCGTATCGGGCTTTTATACGAGGGTCAGAATTTTAATTTCCGGCTTTGTCATACGTTTTTCAGGCGTTTTATACGATGCCACGAGGCGGTTTTTTCAAATGAATGGGAAATTTCAACATCATTAATCAGTTTAAAGTTTTATTCTTATGATGAGAATTTCGCTCACATTTTCAAACAACCAACGACTCGTGCGCCATGATTAACAGGCAGTTTTGTGTACATACTTTCATGGAGGTTGTTCTTTTTGCAGTTTTTTATAGTTTGGAGTAATTGTGGGTTTGTTTCAAGATACAAAACGATTGTTATGGCCATAAATTTAATATGAGGACACTCTTTTATCTTTATTATTATAAACCTTTTTTTAAGAGTGACAGGATTAGAACTCGCGACCACTGGGTTACTATCCATAATGTATTCATGTATTGTTTGTATATAGTCGTTATACTTAATTTCATTATACTAGTTTTTTTACTGAAACCAAATTGATTATACTAGGTATTTTTAGATTAAACAATCATATATTTAAAACGGAAATATCAGAAGCATGATCAACCGACGAACATGTATAAGACGACGATCGACGAGATCGACGAGGCGATGAATGTGTGTCAAGATAGAAATAACTGACATTCGATTCTCTCTGCCTATCCCGCGAGGGACATGGCGTGATGGTATGTAAGTATGTATTTATTGATCCTTGTACAGATAAATAAAAATACTATGATTTTCACGTAGCCAGGATGGACAGTGATAGACTTGCGCATATAGCAGCGAATGAAATTCCTTCTGACCGCCGCAGCCTACCCGGAAAACCACCCAAGAGATGGAAGGATAGCTGGACTTCGTCATCCCAGGAGGCATAGTTTCTGAAGAACAGACCAACTAGGTCTACTAAATGAAGAAGAAGAAGAAGATTTTTGATATAAACATAAAACACATTTTTTAAAACATTAAACAAATGTTTTGAGTATCTTTAAATCTAAAATATGATCTATATGTATTATCAATATTCATTTCATTACTGAAAAATCATATATAATTTTTAATTTTCACAGAGAAAATATAAAAAATACCTCATTCAGTTTTTTTTTTAAATAGAATACTCCATAGCTATCAATCGTAGTGAAAATATATTCTTTAAAGTGAAAGAGTTCATAAAATGAAATGAATGTTAGTATGTTTTTGTACGAAAAACACGAAGGCTAGACTCTTCAGGGCTCTGATATTCCCGATGTTCCTGTATGGTGTGGAAACATGGACACTTAGGGAGTCAGAGCGAAAGAGGATCGATGGTTTCGAAATGTGGTGCTGGAGGCGTATGCTGCGCATCCCATGGACAGCCAGAAGAACCAATGTGTCAATTCTAGACGAGCTAAGGATCGAGGATCGTCTATCGACGATATGTTACAGACGTATCCTTCAATTCTTTGGACACATTGCCAGAAGGGAACCAGACTGCCTCAAGAAGCTTGTTGTGATGGGCAGTCGCTCACCGACCAGATGGAGCGATTTGGTTAAGTCCACAATGGGGTCTTCGGTGACTGGTGCTCTGCGTTCAGCCCAAAACAGATTGGCATGGAGGCGGGCCATACGTGTGGCGACAGACTACAGCCGCTATCCTCAGTCATGAGGAAAAGGACGAATGAATGAAATGTTTTTTCAATTCTAGTCAAAAATCAACAATTTTTCGATCAACTGAATCAGGTTTAAAATGTTTTCATGAGCATGCGATAATTATCCTAAACTAATATTAAGATAGTTTTATGCCCTATTAAAACGTTCGTGTGGTTTTATTTAACAAATGTATACTTAGGAGTTGACACTGGAATTCACATACAATAAAAAAGTCTGATAATGAGTGTGGACTTTGTGTACGAAATGAGAAAATTTCACTGATCGGAATTAAAATCTCGCTGACGTTTTGAAGAAATTTGAATTTCAAACATGAAACAATTAGGACTAATTAAAGGCATCTCGTAAACTTTTCTTTCGGTCCCTTTGAGACATGATTAATTAAAACTCTTTGAAGTATCCTCCATTGCGTTACTAAGTCCCGGGAATTTCAGGAAAACCATGTCGTTGGATGGGCACTCCCGTGCCCACTTTGCGAGGTCCTCAGAGTCACTTGCGCAATTAACTCCTTAAATCATTCTCATTTAGTTTTATGTAACTAGCTGGCCAATCAAAGGGTTGGGAGTCACGTAGACTTTTTCAAAAAGTTGTCAAAGCAGTTACAAAAAATATACTTTGTACATTTAATTTCTTCCTAGGTGATGATTGGTAGAACTGCACCAAACTTTTGAAAGTACAATAAAAGTTAATAAAGTTCTCAAGATAATCGCTGCTATTCGTGATTGCTCTGCCTATTTTAAAGGTATTATTATTCTACTTTGTTTTGTATAAATTTGGATACTTGTTTATTCAATGGGCTTGTGTTTTGAAACAGAAATCGATGGCTCTTTACCCGAAAGAGTGAAACTTGTTTTTTTACACAATTTACCACTTTTCAGTGTTAGATTAGTGTTTAATTATTGCAACTAGCAAGAGACAATAAAAATGTAATGGACGGTTTCAGTTATAGATTAAAAAGTAAGCTATTTTTTTATTTTGTCTATAGATGGGTAGCGTCAGAGCGGTTATCGCGCTGGATTATTAATCCAGTGGTTGCACGTTCTTATCCTGCTTCGACCGATTTCGTTCACTTATAGCACAAGCATGTATGCTCAATTAAAGTAATGTTTGAGGATGTATGTATAAGTGCTTAATACGTATTAAAAGGACATTTTCGGACATATGTCAACCTTCGTGGTTAGGTATCCGACTGCTGATCCAGAAGTCCCGTGTTCGATTCCCGGTGGAGACACAGTTTTTAAAAGGATTTTCATTCTGGATCTGTGAGACGAATTGTAAGTCTCCAGAATGTGGCAACTTGTTATAGGATGCGTGATAAATTAATATTTGACATAGTGCCTGTTAGTTGCCCGAGAAGCATTATAAAATAAAATAAATAAATATATAAATATGCATTCATTGAAAAAAACTATGCAATCCCATATAACACTTTTTTACATACAATCCCGTATACTTGTATAGTAAATAAATTTCGGAAATATATTTTTTCTTTTTATTTATTTTTAGTTCCGTACTTAACTGAAGTAATTTCAAATCTCTCCAGCACTGTTAAAATATCATGCTATGTTTGTGTTGTTCATAGCGTTTTGAGAATGACAGGCGACATTGGATAGGTATTAGGTAATGTAGGATGTTGCAAAATGTTTAAATTGCACGAATCATTTGATAACACTGTAAAAATGTAATTGTTGTAGGAACGTACTTAGTTATACCGGATTCTACCTTCCAGTGCCGCATTCACTACCAGGACTCGGCATGTAATCTTTATTTTCTAAACATCTAAGTAGTAAACAATGAAGGAATAATTTAAGAGACACTAACGAAATAAAATATTTTTGATCGCAAATATATTATATATCATTTTCTTCTTCCTTGCCTCTTCCCAGTTCAAATGGGGTCGGTTCTTCTGGTACGCAATCCCCAAAACCTTTCAATCTTGCGTCATCTCTCTGGTAAGTTGCTCCTACCTTAGCTCCCTCTTAATATTTGTCCACCAGGTGGCCTGTGAACTGCCTCTAGTTCTGGACTGAGTGGGTATCTCCAGTGCGAGTTTATTCACGTGATCGTCATATCATCTGGTTATGTGTCCGTTTCGTCGGAGTCTGGTCTTCTTTAGTTTTTTTCCGGATTAGGCGCGACCCCGAAACTACCTCGGAGGTATTTGTTTCTAACTCTATCCTCCATTGTAACACACATGTGTGCATCTTTTGCCCATGTTTTTTCTTCATGGTCCAGCATTATTAACCACAGAGCATAGCTGCTTTTACGGGCTGTTTTATATACTTTACACACCTTAAAATCTTTTTATTTTCGAAGGTTCTTCCTATCGCACAGTAGGAAGAACCTTCGAAAATAAAAAGATTTAAAAATAAAAGATTTTTCTTCTTCTATAAAGTAAATTTGCGACTGGTTATTTATGCTTCCGTACGTTATTATGTGGTCATCCTTCATTTTTTTAAATGTATTCACTATTGTTAGGTCGTGTGCTATTGCAAAATCCAATATTTGTTCCCCTGCTGGTTTACGTGACCATACCCATACCACCCGTGCACCAAACGGTAGTCTATACTTATCTCTCCGACATGTCCATTTAGATCTTCAGCTAGGTATTTCTCTTCATTTGGTGGTATATACATTATCAAATTATCTAGACTCCATCCTTCCAGAGTGAAATGTTTTCCTGCTCATGTGTATCCAGTTTGTAGTGCGTGTAGTACCGATCTTGACTTTCCAATGCCAGTTTGACACACATCAGTCGGTCAGTTCTTCTATCTTCATATTATAAGAGTCTATTATTTGTTCAAAACTATTTCAATACCATTTATATTGCTCTGATTTCCGTTGAACACAAGTCCATACCCACTTCCTATATCCATTAAGTTTCCTGTATAGGTACAACAAACGTTTATTTTTCTTCTTAGTGCGACCTCGCTTGAGTCCCCTACTATGTCCATTTAAAGTATTAGTACCTAATGTTCCATGATGAGACTTGTTCTTATCAACTTCAGGCCTTGCATCGTTACGCTGATCAGTTCTTGCTTCGTTTTCGTCGCTTGAGGGGGATGCCCCAATAATACTTATTCTTGTTTCGAGTTCATCGCTTGGAGGAATGCCCAAACCTTTTTTTTTCGATTCCATTATTTTGTTTCTATTCATGCCAGAAGAAAGGGGGTTTGGCTATATATCTTTTATATCTGGTTGCCATTTGACGTCAATGCATTGATCACTGTTATAGTCACAGTTCAGCCGCTGCCATCTATATTGTGCATTCCTTCTCAAAATGTTCAACACTTCTCCAAACTCTGTCTGGGGAGCCCTAAGAAGGGGTTTCTTAGCGTAGTATCCTATCTACGCCCTATTGGTCCATGAGGGGAATTTCATTTCCCTCCTACCCCCCTTATCTATTGGGCATATCCCTATCTGCCACCCGGAGACGCGCTTTCATACTAGCTAGCTGTTCACAATAAATGTATTACATATATTATTATTATTATTAATTAAATTTAAGTATATTTTATTTAGATTTTTAACAGAAGAAAATATTATCATCTTTATCCATTGTATTTGGAAGGGTGTTAAACATTTTTGCTTTGCTTACTTTTCAGTAACCTTTCACAATAATAGCTTTTCCGTCTGGGAATTACCAATTTATTTTGTGAAACTTGTCTGGAATTATATTTAAATATTTTTACGGGGATTTTATATTGAAGTAGGTAATGACTTAACATGACTCGATAAGTGTATAATGGGTAAACTAGGAGTATTCCTGTTACTCTGAATAATATCATATCATTATTTTTACATTTAGATAGATCTGATTTAGGTATTATTAGTTTTAAAAATAAATCTCACTTGAAACGATCGGTGTCGTTAAGTGCTACATATGTCAAACATGTTGACGGAGCACTTAACTGAGTGATCACTGGTTGGCTGAAATCCACTCCACTAGTCAAACTGTACCCCCTTGCAGGGATAGCACCCCTTAACATCAGGCGTGAGGTGCACTGTAGCGTGGAACTGGACAAAGTCCAACACCAACCCTCGCCCTGCTTTAACAACTATGAAACTACCCAAAATTTTCAGAGGAAGCCTGGCTCACCCCGTGGCGAGAAAATTTATCCGAAAATTTTATCAAAACCCATGATTGCCTTCCCCCGGGCTACAAACTAGATAAGCGCACCTGGAAGTCGCTTAACAAATTGAAAGATATTTCTTAAAACATATAGTTTAGCCAATACATTTCTAGGTTTGTTGCAAAGCGATAGAATATAAAATGTTAAAGTGTTTATCAATTTTCATACCTAGACAAATTTCAGGTTCTACTTAATCTATGTTTTATCACACGAAAAAGAACCGATTTTATATTTTACATTCATTATTATACGATTTTATAATGATTTGTTTTTTTAGTTATGCATGGTGAGGTTAAATGTGTGTAAGTTAAGTTATGTTTTGCATTAATTATTTGGTTATTATCATGCGATCAATTTAAAAAGGCATCGCTTTGTATTGTTTTGCATACTGAATTCGGATCTTTTCCGTAAGCCACTAGGGCAGTATCATCAGCAAACATGTACTAGTTTTCTATAGAGAGTGCTAAGTAGTTTACATATATTAGATACTCGATTGCTCCTAATATAGATCCCAGTGCGACCCCGTCTTCCTGAATTTTCCTTTCGTTTAAAGTTGTATGAAAATTTGTATTCCGATTTTAATTTATACTAAATTCTCAGGAATATTTTTAATATTCATGGTAGATTATTTAACTATTAAGGTACCTACTTGAATCAGGCATACCTACCTATTTAAATTGTATATTTTTTTATCCATGATTGATTGAATATATCTCTTTTTCTTCTTCTTTTCCATTACAAAATCATAATATATTTACATTTTTACATTCAATGAGAATCTTTTTATAATAAACATGAATATATACAAAAATTAATATATGTATATCTTTGCTAAACAAGTTCATATAGGTAGGTACATCTTTACATACATACATACCATCACGCTAAGTCCCTTACGGGATGCCATACTTCTCTATTTTTGCACACATTTCTGCCTTCCTTTACATCCATGCATCGTCTCATACGTGCTCGTCGATTGTTCAAACGTTTTATGTTTCCTTCTTTCAAAATATCATTCACATGGTAATGCCATCTCTTTCTGGGGCGACCCCTGCTATTCCATCTCTTGAACCCATGTATATTATTTTGGTCAGTCGTTCAACGTTCATTCTTTCAATATGTACAAACCACCTCAAGGCATTCACTTTCATTTTACATATAATAAACTTCTTTATCTTGTATTCTCTCCTTATGTCCTCACTTTTTATTCTATCATATGTATATCGTTCTATAACATTACTCCCTATTCTGAGATAATTAAAAACCTGTTAAAAAATATCTTTGACTCCCGACAGGGAAATAAATCCAATGTTTGCGTATATGCAATAATAAAAATATTCGATTACTTACACATTGGTACAAGTAGGTAAATAAGAGAAAAATGACCTTATAAGTCTGGCGCAATTCAGGGGTGACTTCTATGCAAAAAATGCATTTGTCACCTCAGGTATAAGAATTGTTGCTCTCATTATTTTCAAAAAACCAATTCTCTCAATAGATGGCGTTACAACAAAAATAAATAAAAATAATAAGAATGTTGTTCATAATTTCACACATAGATGGCTGTAGTAAAAATTCCTTATTTTCAAGCGAAAAGAATTTCAGTATTACAATATATAGAACTTTCAAAATTGAATTGATAGGGATCTCATTAAAAAAAGGCATAATTGGTGAACGTTGCGCAAGCGCATAAAGTGATCACGTAAACCAGCCGATGACAGGTCGTAAGCCCTGTAGGTGCCTTGATTTCCCGATTCTCCTTCAGTAAATATTCCAACTTCGTCTCTATTGAGATAATTAAAAATCTGTTAAAAAATATCTTTGACTCCCGACAGGGAAAAAAATCCAATGTTTGCGCATATGCAATAATAAAAATATTCGATTTTCATAATACGTCTTATTCAGTAACTTTTCGGCCAAAATAGGTACGTTCCTATTCCATTTAGTCCAAGTTGATATTTTATAACGCTGAAATAAGACCGTAAATCTAAAATCTACAATTTTAGTATGTTCCTATTTTAATTATTGATTATCGACGAAGACGAATTAATTATTGATTATCGAAGTTTTTATTTGGTAGAATTCCATTATAAGTTATATCTATAATTAAAAGTAAAGACTTTTTGATTCTACATTTATTTTATTCTGCGCGATAGGCCTATTTCGCCTTGTTAGGGCATTAACTAGCTTATTCCTATTTTAGTTACAATAGTTACTGAATAGGGGGTATGCTCTTCTTAGCTTTCTACATTCCCTAAATTAGGCATAAATTCTTTAACTATATTTTGATATTATTTATCTATATTTAAAGGGAGATTTAAAATCACATAAAATACAGAGAAGTAAAATTTATTTAGATCTATTAAAATAAATTGATTATTTTATGATTATTGAATTGACTTGTAAAATTGTATTTGAGTTAAAGAAGTTCTGGTCCATTTTTAAAATTTAATATAAATAATGGAGGACTACTGGTTTATGTGGAAACAGCGAAAGATATTTCTTTTTGTCGTAACATGGAAAACTAGAAAATGGAATCAGATCTAAACAACGTTATAACGTTTATTTTTATATTATTTTTGAATACCTTATCTTTTGAGAAGATTCTAATAAGATATGATATTTATGTAATAATATATAAGTTTTCCATAGTATTCTTCTGGATGTGAGGCAAGGTAAGGGTTGGGTCTAGATCCAGGTATTGCCGTATATCCTGGATATGGAGATTGGCGCCCGCATTACCCTGGCGCCCAGGGACGCATCACTCATATGTGGGGAGGGAAAGTTTTGCACAGGAATGTGAAAACTTAACCCTTATATTGCATGCCCTTACCATCATCCTCCCATTCCCAATGCCCGAGCCAATCCGGTTAACTTACACAAAAGTCGATTTTATTTCCAAATTTACGGTCAAAAAAGTCGATAAATTGTTCTTGAGCCTTTCGAAAGAGCATGTCTTTTACTCGCAGAACATTACATAGAATTTTAAACTCCTTTACGAATTTTAAACATTTTTTAATTTTTAACATTTGATAAATTGTCCCTGAGCCTTTCAAAATAGGAAAATTTTGTTGATTTATGTTTTATAAACTTGTGCGATTGAGGATTTTCTTTATATTTTAAATGCTTATTTTAATAATGCACAGCGCATATCACATACTGTGAGATATACCGTGATGGTAAGTATGAATAAAGGTATTTCAAAAATTTATTTGTTCATATAGGAGCTTAAATAACATCATGACAGAATCACGTTTTTAAACTCTTTATTTGAATTATCTGCAATTATTTTGTGGGATCAACTCTATATTTGAAATATCTGCAATTATGTTGTGGGATCAATATTCTGTTGAATTATCTTATAATAATTTTGTGTGATGAACTCTTTTTTTGAATTATATGCAAATTATTTAGTGGGATCAAGCGTTTTCCTCACTTTTTTATTATTTCAATAATTATTAGTTTGTACCAACTAAAACGAAGTGTACCAAAATAACTTTTTTACGGTTATTTGAAGTTGTTTGATCAAAGTTTCTACAAGGTCGCGAATCTGACATTTTAGATTTTATGAAAGAAAATTTGTTAACTTTTATGTAAATACATTATTTATAATATAAGTTACAAACAAATCCGAAAAAAAATGAAGATTTTTCAGAAAATATCTTAATGTATGTGAATGTATATAAATATAAGTACGTACCCATATTTTTAATTTGAGAGATGGAAATTTGTTGTTTTTTTAAATAATTTAAATTAAAATTTTTCTTCTGTTTTTTCACTCGAACTACATACTTTGATTATATGAATTTCAATAGACCCGAAGAATTTTTTTTAGAAGTATCCGGGAAATCATGCAACAACTCATCATCGGCTGATTAATATTACACGCTAGTGCAAAGTTTATTAATTTAGTTATTTGTCCCCCTATCAAATATATTTTTAAATACCCCTATCATATATTTAATAAGTAGTATGGTATTAAATAAAACTATTTGCATGTAACACATGAGATGCAACTGTTGATGGCGGTACTATGTATACTTGAAGAATATGAACCGATCTAATAATCGAATATTTTAATATATCTTGTTTTCCAACTGTCGATTTGTTCAGGAGAACTTTGTTCTCTTAACATATCGACAATGTATCAAGCCAGAATACGCGAGAATTGTATGGAGAGGTCTACTTTTTTCACGGCTTTTCCAACTTTGAAGTCAAAAAACACCAACTTAGAGGCTTCGCAGCATATATGTTCCATACACGGATTTACTCAGAATTCGGAGTAGAACATTTCGTGTGTCTGTGTGTGTGTCTGTGTGTGTGTGTCTGTGTGTGTCTGTGTGTGTGTGTGTATGTCTGTGTGTGTGTGTGTGTCCGTCCCCCCCTTATAACTTTTGATCCGCTCAATTTACAGAGCCTAAAATTTCAGAATATATAAACAGTTACAGGCCTACAAAACTTTTATACTCGGAATTCTGAATTTTTGTTTCAGTCAGGGGTTATCAACTTTTGAATTTTAATTTTATTTTTCCCTATATCTCAGAAACCATAAAAGCTAGAACGCTGAAAATTGGTATAAACATAGACAAATACAAAATCTCAAATGAGTTTTTTCAAAAAAATTCCAGGGTTTCTCAAACATTTTTTATTAAGAAAAGTATTTTTTTATGATAAATTTATGAGTTTAACTGCCTATATTTCCATTTTTTTTAAAATATCGAAAAAAGCCGAAACACCCCAACTAGATAATTTAATTTTATATAATAAATATTAACATTGTAGCAGTACATCTCAAATTTTTTTTAACAATTTTTATAAAAATTGAATTTAGTGACGACATCGCTTCATACAATTTGTATGGAAGTCACCTATACACAATATCAAAGAAGACTTAATAGTTTGATACTTCATCTCTAAACATACAATATACATATACCATCATGCTGTTTTCATATTCCGGGTAGGAAAAAAAGACTGACCTCCATACTATCCTATCTTGACTACCTAGGTACATGTGTTGTATAGAAAACTAAATATCATAAAATAATAAATATAAATTTGTATTTATGGGTTTGGTACTTATTCTTCAACTATACATACTATCGCTGTCGACAGTTGGATCTCATGTGTTACATGCAACTAGTCTATATAAAACATGTAGGTTTGTATGTCAAAAAAAGATAGTATGGTGAGGTCAGTCCTATATTCCTACCCAGAATATAAAACAGCTTGATAGTATGTTTGTATGTTTGGAGATTGAGGACTATTGAGAGTCCCCGTAGATATTGAGTTGTGTAAGCAGCATATAATGTTCCATACATGGATTTTCTCAGAATTCAGAGAAGAACATTAATTGTGTCTGTGTGTCCCCCCCCCCTTATAACTTTTGATCCACTCAATGCACAGAGCCTTACGTTTTCAGAAAGTATAGAAAATTTTAATTTTACAAAACTTTTTTCAGTCAGGGGTTATTGACTTTTGAATTTTTGCTTTATTGTTAAATCATAAATCGCAAACACCACATAAGCTAGAAAGCTGAAAATTTAAGGCCACAACGGTAGTCGGTAGATAAATAAAAAAATGTGAAAAAATGTGTTTTTTTTTCCTGTTGTAATTATAGGAAAAAATAAAAGTCTAAAATGGATGTGGAAAAAGTTCATATTTGGTAGGGCAATAAATTAATAGAGAGAAGACAGACCAATGAATCTCACATCGAATCAAATATTTTGTCATAAAATTATTCAGGTTATAGAAAATGCTAAGGAAAAAGTACTGAATGCCGCGCCGGAGAATTATTGTTTGAATGTTAATACTTTGTTGGTAGCATTTTGTATCGAGTTATTTTTGCATGAGAGCAAACTCTCACTGAGTATTATGAAATCAATTTATGACAAGTTTATGTAAACTGCATAATACGTTCGAGGGAGTGTTGTGGCTCAGAGAAAACATTCAAGTCTAGAATTACACAATACCAACCACTATAGAACAAAACGATTACCTCTGGTCCCATTGTGAACCATACTGCTCAAGTGCTCAAACAAAGTGAATTTACATAGCATTATGCCAAACACCGACATAGTAAAAACGCACTCCGCCAGCAATTATGGTAATGTTATCTTTCAAACTATGAAATGAACCAAACCAAATATTTTATCGAACTTGTTAGTACATGCAACTACAATTTATATAGGTACCTACGCAAATTATAAAAAAAATTGAGGACATCATGTTCGAAGTTTTCGTCACGTTGAAATGGAGAACAAATACAACTAGTTGCATGTAACACATGAGATCCAACTGTCGATAGCGATAGTATGTATAGTTGAAGAATATGTACCAAACTATAAACCCATAGATACAAATTATTGAATATTTTCAGATATTTTGTTTTCTATACAACATATGTAGGTATGTATGTCAAGATAGGATAGTATGGAAGAAGATCCTTTTTCCTACCCAGAATATGCAAATTGCATGATGGTATGTATGTATGTTTGGAGATGAAGTAACAAACTATTAAGTCTTCTTACATATTGTGTATAGGCGACTGCCATACAAAATGTATGAAGCGATGTCGTCACTAAATTCAATTTTTAAAAAAATTTTTAAAAAAAAATTGAGATCTTCTACTACAATGTTAATATTTTTTATAGAAAATTAAATTATCTAGTTGGGGTGTTTCGGCTTTTTTCGATAATTGTAAAAGTTTTGGAAATATAGGCAGTTAAACTCATAAATTTATCATAAAAAAAATATTTTTCTTAATAAAAAATGTTTGAGAAACCCTGGAATTTTTTTGAAAAAACTAATTTGAGATTTTGTATTTGTCTATGTTTGTACCAATTTTCAGCGTTCTACCGTTTATGGTTTCTGAGATATATGGAAAAATAAAATAAAAATTCAAAAGTTGATAACCCCTGACTGAAACAAAAATTCAAAATTCCGAGTATAAAAGTTTTGTAGGCCTGTAACTGTTTATATATTCTGAAATTTTAGGCTCTGTAAATTGAGCGGATCAAAAGTTATAAGGGGGGGGGGGACACACAGACACACACACACACAGACCCACAGACACACACACAGACACACAGACACACACACAGACACACACACACACAGACACACGAAATGTTCTACTCCGAATTCTGAGTAAATCCGTGTATGGAACATATATGCTGCGAAGCCTCTAAGTTGGTGTTTTTTGACTTCAAAGTTGGAAAATCCATGAAAAAAGTAGACCTCTCCATACAATTCTCGCGTATTCTGGCTTGATACATTGTCGATATGTTAAGAGAACAAAGTTCTCCTGAACAAATCGACAGTTGGATAAATAAATAAATAAATTAATTAATTAAAATTGATCTAACAATGATATAAATAACGCCTGATATTATGCAACATGTATAGCAGTCACAATTTAATGTTTAGAAATACAAAATTATTCAAGTATGTCAAAATATTTTGTCGGCCTTCGTGGCTTAGTAAGTTGGGTATCTGACTGCTAATACAAAGGTCCCGTGTTCGATTCCCGATGGAGACACATTTTTTAATTTTCTCCAAAATGGGGGATCTTAAATAAATAAATAAATAAATAAATAAATAAATAAATAAATAAATAAATAAATAAATAAATAAATAAATAAATAAATAAATAATTAATAAATAAATAAATAAATAAATAAATACATAAATAAATAAATAAATACATTTTCTCTGAGTCGCTTTCCTCATCACTGAGGGTCGTGATCCTCTCTTCTCTTCGCCATCATCACCTGGTAGACAGCACTCCTCCATCTCTCCCGACACTCCGCAGTAAATAAATAAATAAATAAATAAGTAAATAAGTAAATAAATCAATAAATAAATAAATATTTTAAATAAATAAAGATATTAATAAATCAGTAAATAAATAAATAAATAAATAATAAATAAATAAATAAATCAGTAAATAATCATATAGTAAATAAGTAAATAAACAAACAAATAAATAAATAAATTAATTAATAATAAATAAAAAAAAAATTAAATATCAAATAAATATATAAAAATAAAGAAATAAATTAATTAATATTAAATAAAAAAAGAAATATAAATAAAAAGTAAATAAATAAAAAGAAAAATCAATAAATTCATAAATAAATAAAATACATTCATAAATAAAAAAAATGAAATAAAGAAACAAACAAATACCTAAATGAATTAATAAAAAAATAAATAATGTTTCAAATATATCAAGCTGAAATTTGTAGTAATTTAGTACACCATAAACTTGCGGGATTCCCTCGTGATCCATTTAATTTGTATGTAAATAATTTAGTAAAAATATTATTATAATAGGTATATGATTTAAACACTGTGACTGTTTTAGATTTTTAAACTTTTTGTACCTATTGATATTTTTAAAAAGTTATTATTCATATAACCGCTTACGTCGTGGTGAGGTTCAACTCGTTTAAAATTCTCAATGCCTCTGCGGCCTTAAGTGACGATATAACGACGTTTGAATCGATTCAACATTAAAAAAAGTCTAAAATTAATAACTCTTAATTAACACTCCTTCCATGAAAAATGTAGACCTGGCCCTAAAAATATCTCTCTAATCTTCGGTTGAAACTTTGTCTATCTGTTAAGGGAAATAAATTCTCTTTAACAAATCGACAGTTAATGCATTCAATAGTAATAGTTAAAAAAAACACATTTACAGTTTTATTGCCAAACAAGACATCAAAGACTTCCACGACGGGCTCCTGTAAAATTGAGATACAAACTGGGTACTAAGATTCATCATCATTAAATGATTATTTTCTAAGATATGCCGAACTAACTTCAATATCTGTCAAAACATCATAGTAGTGCACACGTTTTTTTTTCTTTACTGTTATTTAAAATTGCTAAAGACTGTTTAAAGTGAGTGTATTGTTTATAAAATTGCATGTTTTTGTTTAAAAAGGAATTATTGTTGTTAATTCTATATAAATTCACTTGTTATCAGTGAGAATACAGTTAATATTTCATCATATATATTATACAGTGCCAGTTCTAACAAAAAATACTAAAATACAACAATAACCACACTTACATAACAGGTACCTACAGTGCTTCAGCATTTAACCAGACGGACACAGTGGCGTCCCTATTGTGGGCAATTTACTATATATTATTATATATTATTCAAGTATAAAAGTTTATGAAAATGGCCCTTCAATATATGGATAAGGCTAAAGATCTATTGAATTTCATACATCAAATACTCATTGATCCGGCTAATCGTTTTACAAAAGAGCAAACTGCTAAACTCCTACCCCTTACCTCAGATCTTCTCGGAACAGTTGGGCAAATGACCACTAGCCTGGGTATCATGGAAGGTCATCGAGGGAGATCGCGATCCACTTCCACAAATGCAAACGATTCATGGAAGGTCAAATAGAAATCTTGCAAACGATTAAACAGACCCCTCAACAATCTCAAAGTAATCCAAGTATGGTATCTGAAATATGTGAAACCATCGCCGAACTAGATGAGAGGAAAAGTCGCGCAAAATGTATAATCATGTATAACATTTCAGAAAGTGTCGCTTCTTTTCAAGCTGATAAAATTTCCGATGATATCAAGGCTGTCACGTCAGTACTCAAGGAAATCGATCATTCTATTAATGTAAAATCACTAAAGATACAACGCATAGGAATAAACAAGAGCAATCAAACCGGCAATACTTCAATGAGACCTATTAAAATAGAATTTCCAGATGTGTACCAAGCTATACAAATTCTGAGAAACAAGGTGAAAATAAAATCTGGATCTGTCAAGATCCAGCAAGACTTAACTGTAATCCAGAGAAAACATCTAAATGACTTGCGTGATGAATTGCAAAAACGGTTGGACCAGGGTGAAACAGATTTAACTATAAAATACATAAATTCTACTCCCACTATTGTTAAAAATAGATTAAAAAAGTAACTGAAAAATCCAATTTAAACTTTTTCTACCAAAATGTTCGTGGTATGCGCACCAAACTAGATATGTTCAGAATAACAGCACCTGCACTTCCTCATGAAGCAATTATCTTGACTGAAACCTGGTTAGACTCGAACATAATATCAGCTGAGTTGGGTTTACCAGGACATAATATATATAGACTAGACAGGAATCAAAATACTAGCGTTATATCAAGATGGGGAGGTGTTCTGATAGCAATACAAAAAATAATTATATCTAAACAACTATCAGTTAAAAACCACGACGTTGAACAAATATTTGTAAGACTGAAGTTTAATTCAAAATATTTCATCATAGGTTGTGTTTACATTCCACCGTCTTCTAATATAATTGTGTATAAAAAACACTATGAGGATGTGGAATTGTTAAAAATGAAATACCCTGATGACAAGCTAATCCTTGTTGGTGATTATAACCTACGTAATATAAAGTGGGACGAAAGTGATTCACCATCATCCTCATCGGGAGATTGTTCAATGACTCAGTGTGAAAGTGAAATATTAGAAATGGCAATTTTTTTATATATTAAACAAATTAATGCAGTGAAAAATTGTGGCGGCAATATACTTGATTTGGTGTTTACAGATAACCCTTTTATAAGAGTCAGTGAATCAATTGAAAATTTATTACCAATAGACAATTATCATCCGCCGCTAAATATTGTAATACCCAATTTATCCCTCAACTTTTTGGAGGTGTCCACATCTAGTTTTAACTTTTATAAAGCAGACTATGATAAAATATGTGAATTTCTATATTGTGTAGATTGGTCTTTTCTTGATGTTGAAGCGCTGGATAATGGCACTGAACTTTTCTATAAAATTCTATACGAGTCATTTCAAAAATTTGTTCCTTTTACCAAGTGTAAAAAATCTAATTTTCCAAAATGGTACAGTAAAGATCTTATTTCTTTAATAATGCGAAAGAAAATAGAACATAAAAAGTATAAAGAGACAGGTAAACTTGTGGACTATGTCACATTCAGAAACACCAGAATAGAATGTACCAATTCAACTATAAAATGATTCAAGGATTACATTTATAAAATTGAAAACTCCATTAAAACAAATGTGAAATCTTTTTGGTCCTATGCAAAATCACTCAACAAAAATGAGTTAGGTATACCTAGTTCAATGCACTATGAAGGTAATATTTTCGACAACCTGCCTGATATTGTAAATGCCTTCGCTGATTTCTTCAGTAATGTCTATGAGGTTGAAGACAATAATTGCAATATCCCTGAGTTTAAATCTGACTTAAATTACATATACCACAATTCTTAATTAGTATTAATGACATAGAATCCGCAATAAAACAACTAGATTCAAACAAAAATTCTGGTCCTGATAATGTACCTCCTATATTTCTCAAATCATGCGTAAAATTATTATCTTATCCCCTATTAGTAATTTTTACAAATCTTTAACACTTGGTTGTTTTCCAGAAACATGGAAATTCAGTTTTTTGACTCCTATTTTTAAAAAAGGCAATAAAAATGAAATAACTAATTACCGGCTAATATGTATTCAATCAACAATACCCAAGCTTTTCGAAAAGATTGTTTTAAAAAAAATCACCCATCATTTTAATCAAATAATTACACCATACCAACATGGATTTTTAGCTGGCAAATCCACACTAACTAACCTACTATTGTATGAGAACTTTATACAAGATTCATTAGCCTGTAGAAAGCAAGTGGACTCCATTTATACTGATTTCAGTAAAGCTTTCGACAAGGTGTGCCATAGCATACTGTTGAATAAGCTGCAGGGAGTCGGTGTACATGGTAGTCTTCTTGAATGGATTAAAAGCTATATTTTGAGAAGAAGGTTGGCAGTAAGAATAAATAACACCCAATCTAAAATTATCATAGCAACAAGTGGAGTGCCGCAAGGATCTCACTTGGGGCCAATTCTGTTTGTATTGTTTATTAATGATATTGTGAAAATCTTTACAGACATTAATTTTATTCTATTTGCGGATGATATGAAGCTTTACAAAACTATTTCAAATTTACATGACTGTTATGTTTTACAACTCAATCTTGATAGATTATTTAAATGGTGTACAGACAATAAACTGCATTTAAATATTTCCAAGTGTCAATTGATGCAATTCTACAGAATTAAATCCCCTATTATCTTTGAATATAGGATTGATAACGTTAAACTTAATTCTGTATCAGAAATCAAAGATCTGGGGGTGATTTTTGATACAAGACTTACCTTTGTCAATCATATAACCAACATCAGTAATAGAGCAATGAAACTGTTAGGTTTCGTTTTGCGAGTTGGTAAGGATTTTAATAATATTCATATTTTAAAGATACTCTTTACATCACTTGTTAGTTCTCAGGTTGAATATAACACAACAATTTGGTCACCGTATTTCAATTCTCATTCTAATACTGTAGAAAAAATCCAACATAAATTTCTAAGATATATCAATTACAGACTTAACATACCAATAGAAAATTTGAATTATTATTATTTACTTAAAGAAACAAATTTATTAGAGCTTTCTGAGAGAAGATTATTATTTGATTTACTATGTTTATTTAAAATTATTAATAATCAGTTAGACTGTCCAGAATTACTATTCTTAATAAATTTCAATGTACCAAATAGAAAAACTAGAAATCATTTTCCATTCTATTGTAAAAATACTACAAATTTAGCACACTATTATACACCAATACATCGAATTCAGAACTTGGGAAATATATATGCACAGTCATTTGATTATTTTAACACTTCCTTTCACAAATTTAAATACGAACTAACATCAATGTTTTATAAAAAACAGTCAATCGCAGCTAACAATGTAATCTCGTTTGAAATGTGATATTTTTTAAATTTTCTGTAATTTAGATTCTTTCTTTTTCTTTAAGATTTGCAATACATTTTTTTTTTGCTTGCCTACTTTGCATGTATAGTATAATATTATACTATAAATGTGATTATAATATATTTTTTTTGTTATTTGTTTTGTTTCATCATTTAGTTTTTATTTTCCTAAGTATGTACCCATATGTTTGTTTTTATAGTTCTTTTATTTTCTTTACATTATTATTATTTTTTCTTTTTTTTCTAAGTGCGTAGGTATATTATTTTAGTATATTTTAATGATTTTTATGTCTCAACCTAAGTACCTATATCTTTTATTTTAAATTGTATTTTTTTTCCACTTAATATTATTTTTTATATTTACTAATTTTGTTACAGTACCTTCTTTTTCTTTTATGTTTATGATAGTTTTATTATTTTATTTTGTAATTTCAATGTGTGTACTTAATTGTTGTTCATGTTTGTAAAAGGCAATTTGCCGTAAATAAATAAATAAATAAATAAATAAATAAATATGGACGGTGAACTTACTGCTGTGAAAAAACCCTGGAAAAAAACAATACATTTTTTTAAGCAAAATAACTAAACAAAATATATAAATAAAACTTACCGATTCCAACATAACAATTTCATTATCTCATATACAATAAGTTATACACTATGTTCACAACACGTGGAATACGTGGATATATTTGATAGCATGTTCAAAACTTTAATAAATATATAAATTCAAACTTGGTGTTGTTTAGGGATTAGACACTGCCATAGAATAATAATAAAACTATAGAATACTCATTCCCATACAATACCTCGCTGAAAAAGTGAAGCCGTTTTATTGGCCGGATCGTGTCAATATATGTATGACTCTGCTGGTAGACATTGTTCGTATAGTACTGCGGACTGAGTAAATAATTTTGCAAGCAGTTAAAAAAATCCCTATTTCGATAACGTATCACGCAGACGGCCAAATGATAACTGAATGCTCGTAGCAAAATGTTTACCAAATTAGTCAAAACAAAGCAGTCGCGTTTACTGCAGGCAAAATAGTATTGTATACTATTATTATTCTATGGGCACTGCATATAAAATCAAAGTTCATGACATTGACTGTATCACCAAAT
The DNA here is from genome assembly GCA_963576475.1 of Molanna angustata. NCBI lineage: Eukaryota > Metazoa > Arthropoda > Insecta > Trichoptera > Molannidae > Molanna > Molanna angustata. The sequence continues at coordinate 16,069,873 of OY754965.1, read as the reverse complement.
TCCACCATAGTATTTCAATCCGTGTGACAATAATCTACGACACTAAGGTCCGAATGCAGAGTCGTAACTAAATACTAAATTCTAAATACTAACCATGTTTTCATTGCACAGTCGCTCACTTAAGTTAGGAGGTCACGTGGCTTCCTAACTGGAGGATGCTACGAAGTTTTTGTGCGTCGGCGTAAACTAACATTTGCGAATTGTCAAAAAGTAGGGTTGATAGCGAGGAACCTTACGAGTGGTTTAATACGAGATGTTTGCGGTGGATAATAATTTTATCGGCTTCGTTGAATATGTATTTGGGAATTTTGTCAAATCAAATACCAAACATCGAGCTGTCAGTGTGAAGTTGGTTACATATGTTTGTGTCGTTATAGCAAAAGAACATTTTAAACGTCAGTCTAAGCCTATAGAAAGCTATCTATCTCATTTCTTCATACACATTAATGTGAAATTCTACGCCATCGACCTTAAGTTTGGCGTAGTATTTAGTTAGTGATGTCTCTTTAACGCAATTGCTAACTTAAGAATACTAAATCCTTCAGTGAGGTAAGAGTTAGTATTTAGGTACCTAGAACATATTATTTTTTATTTTTCTTCCATTTGGCACAAATCCTTCATCTTAGGGTGGGTCGTCTTATATTATAAAATATAATGAAAAATAAACCTTTGACTAAAATAGCAAAAAGTATAAATCACTCACAATAAAGCCGCGATTTACATATAAATAAATATAATCAAGGAAGTAATTATAATGCTCAGAAAAGTGAAAATGTACTAAGAAGAAAGTTGCTAGTGATGAAAAATGTTTTTTTATCGTATCATTTTGTCATCATAAAAATCAGAACCTTTCAGAGGCACAATTACCGTCTCATGTCTCCAACAATGAAACGATAAACTTGAACGATAAGTCGAGTCTTCAGAGTGTAGCTGGTATCTGAAGCAATAAGCTTATTTATTATTTTATTATACATCCATAATCAAGATTGTACTACGTATTTTGATAGGATTTTTGATGTGAAAATCATTAAATCATTGTTCAACACGTCCGTCAAATGTTTGACGTTTGACAAATTTCTTATTAAAGGTTGAATGTCAATATGTCCTGTAGTGTGGAAAAAATTGTAATAAAAAATTATTCTATATTTTTATTTCAAAATGTCAGGATTTCCCATTGATATCCTATTGATATGTTGAGAGAGATATCGGACATGGTATAACTATTATTTTCAGCCTTGTATTCCACGCCGATGACGAATTTTTTGCTTCAAATAACATTGGATAAACTTCTAAGATGATGATGAATCATTTATGAGGTCCCTATTTTGAAATGTGATTCTTGGCAGAACAGTTTGACTTATTGTTGACATACATAGTGTTGTGTTCCTGAAAATCGATTTCATTTCTGATAAAAAATATACGAATAAATATAATAATTTTTATACAAGTTAAATATTATCTTTGTGTGCAGAGAAAGACATCTTTTACTTAAAAAAGTTAGGTATTTATTTTCATTGGCGAGTATAAAAAACGAATTAGTTATTTGTTTTTTTGCAAGTACCTACCTACTATAGTCACAGTCACAGTCCATTCGCATTATTTATGTACAAAATAGCATTTTTGTAATTTTTAATTTTCAGTCGAAAAGTTGGATTAACAAAATAATTTCTTACGATACGATTACCTAAAAGATAATATTGAATATGATTCATTTCATAAAATTAGATGTTGAATTTTTAATAAAATATATTGGTAAACAGGTCATTAGATGAGAATGAAAAATTATTAGTATCTCAAAGTTTTCTTTATATTTATTTTCTAATGTACGTTTTTCTGAAGTTTCTTAAGTTTTCCATTCTGCAAATATGATAAAATCAATAGTTATTATAATAAATAAACACTGTGTTCGTAAGTAACAATAAGAGTGTATAAAGAAAGTACGAGAGGATTATGAGAGATAGTATAAATAGAAGAGATTACTATAAATGAAGTAAGACTTTTCTCAGACATCTTGGAGATGTATCTATGTATGTAATACACAAATAAAGCCAAAGTTGGAACACATATACATAACTTAGTGAATCATTCGCAACATTAAATTTGGTGAAGTTTTTCAGATGTTTTGGGATTGTTCCTGTGTTGGTTGTACTACTTTGCCGCTTTCTATGACTACCTTCATGAATTATTCAGTACAGGGAAATGGACAATGTGGTATGTTATTATTATTTGTCTTGCATGTGCATACATAAGTGTCTAGGATCATTCATGCATACATACCTACATAGAATATGTAATTATTGCTCTCTTGAGATACGAGGCCTTTATGTATCTACTTGTGGATAAATTTAGATGATAATGATAATCAAAAACCAAGATTAATATGAAATTATGTTACAAAGGTATGATAATGTCAATTCATATTATTGCCAATCTAAAGTAATAAAGCAATCAAAATGTTAGTGTATGTGTGTGTGTATGTGTGTGTGTTTGTCTCACGCCTTCTGAAAAACCAAGAGCATCTAAAAATCTAATTTATGTGCGAACGTGTACCTGTATACCTGATGCAGTGTCACGCTAAAAATAATGCGATAAAAATGCTGAATTTTAAAAATATTTCAATAATTATTTTTTTCATACAAAATTTTCCAAGTCGTATCTGTCAAAAAAGTGTACATTTTGCACGCAAATATCTGTTAGTTTAAAAGTTAGAAGTACGTATTTACACGAAGAAAATATATTTTCAAGTATAACTTAGCGTTTAAGTGAAAAACATGGTGAATATTTTGTATAATTATAATGTTTAACTTATTTTTAAAGTAAGCGTTTTGTACATAAACGCCGCCATTTTAATATCTTTTCATACAATATTTCATTTTCCTACCGAATGAATATGTTATTGAAAATAATAAACCTTTGAAATAAATGTAATTATGAAATAATAAAATGAAACACAAGACATTACAGCAAGTTTTAAGACATATATTGTAAAAGTCTGTTAATTATTAGTAAAGATATAGGCATAATAAAATTGCATAATTTGTATGTAATATTTGATATTTTGGACAATTTTCGTTTTTGTGGCTTCGAACAAACCAATGTAGGTACCTACCTACATATCCAAAAAAATGTATCGAGCCCATTTGATAGTAATATTTTATATGTTCGATGGTTACTATGGTTACGGAAAGATTCTGATATTCAAATAAAAGTTGTTATGAATCGAATTTATCTAAAGTAATAAAGCAATCAAAATGTTAGTGTATGTGTGTGTGTATGTGTGTGTGTGTGTGTTTGTCTCACGCCTTCTGAAAAACCAAGAGCATCTAAAAATCTAATTTATGTGCGAACGTGTACCTGTATACCTGATGCAGTGTCACGCTAAAAATAATGCGATAAAAATGCTGAATTTTAAAAATATTTCAATAATTATTTTTTTCATACAAAATTTTCCAAGTCGTATCTGTCAAAAAAGTGTACATTTTGCACGCAAATATCTGTTAGTTTAAAAGTTAGAAGTACGTATTTACACGAAGAAAATATATTTTCAAGTATAACTTAGCGTTTAAGTGAAAAATATGGTGAATATTTTGTATAATTATAATGTTTAACTTATTTTTAAAGTAAGCGTTTTGTACATAAACGCCGCCATTTTAATATCTTTTCATACAATATTTCATTTTCCTACCGAATGAATATGTTATTGAAAATAATAAACCTTTGAAATATATGTAATTATGAAATAATAAAATGAAACACAAGACATTACAGCAAGTTTTAAGACATATATTGTAAAAGTCTGTTAATTATTAGTAAAGATATAGGCATAATAAAATTGCATAATTTGTATGTAATATTTGATATTTTGGACAATTTTCGTTTTTGTGGCTTCGAACAAACCAATGTAGGTACCTACCTACATATCCAAAAAAATGTATCGAGCCCATTTGATAGTAATATTTTATATGTTCGATGGTTACTATGGTTACGGAAAGATTCTGATATTCAAATAAAATTTGTTATGAATCGAATTTATCTAAAGTAATAAAGCAATCAAAATGTTAGTGTATGTGTGTGTGTATGTGTGTGTGTGTGTGTTTGTCTCACGCCTTCTGAAAAACCAAGAGCATCTAAAAATCTAATTTATGTGCGAACGTGTACCTGTATACCTGATGCAGTGTCACGCTAAAAATAATGCGATAAAAATGCTGAATTTTAAAAATATTTCAATAATTATTTTTTTCATACAAAATTTTCCAAGTCGTATCTGTCAAAAAAGTGTACATTTTGCACGCAAATATCTGTTAGTTTAAAAGTTAGAAGTACGTATTTACACGAAGAAAATATATTTTCAAGTATAACTTAGCGTTTAAGTGAAAAACATGGTGAATATTTTGTATAATTATAATGTTTAACTTATTTTTAAAGTAAGCGTTTTGTACATAAACGCCGCCATTTTAATATCTTTTCATACAATATTTCATTTTCCTACCGAATGAATATGTTATTGAAAATAATAAACCTTTGAAATAAATGTAATTATGAAATAATAAAATGAAACACAAGACATTACAGCAAGTTTAAAGACATATATTGTAAAAGTCTGTTAATTATTAGTAAAGATATAGGCATAATAAAATTGCATAATTTGTATGTAATATTTGATATTTTGGACAATTTTCGTTTTTGTGGCTTCGAACAAACCAATGTAGGTACCTACCTACATATCCAAAAAAATGTATCGAGCCCATTTGATAGTAATATTTTATATGTTCGATGGTTACTATGGTTACGGAAAGATTCTGATATTCAAATAAAATTTGTTATGAATCGAATTTATTTAGAACATTGTTGTAGGTAGGTACCTACCTAATACTATTTACTTACAAATCAACAATATACTGATTTCCTATAGGAAAATTATTTTATTTATGTATGCTATGTGCTCCTAAACGGTTTGTCCGATTACAATGAAACTTTGGTGAATTGTCGAGCGTATGCCCGGGATGGTTTCTGGATTTAAACTTTTTTCTTATTCTTCTTCTTCTTCGTGTATTTGGTCATTTTACTTATGAAAGGGGAATATCCTGGGAAAAGAAGGTCCGACTGTCCCTCCATCTCTTCGCAGGTCTTCCAGGACGGTTTCTGGATTTAAACATTTTTCTTCTTCTTCTTCATCGTGTATTTGGTCATTTTACATATGAAGTTGGAGTATTCTGGGAGAAGAAGATCCAACTGGCCTTCCATCTCTTCACAGGTCTTCCAGACGGGTTCTGCATATAAACTTTTTTCTTCTTTTTCTTCGTGGTGTATTTGGTCATCTTACCTATGAAGATGAACTATCCTGGGAGAAGAAGGTCCAATTTCCCTTCCATCTCTTCGCAGGTTTCTGGATTTTAACTTTCTTCTTCTTTTCTTCTTCTTCTTCGTCGTGTATTTGGTCATTTTACCTATGAAGTTGGTGTATCCTGGGAGAAGAAGGTCCAACTGTCCTTCCATCTCTTCGCAGGTTTCTGGATTTAAACTTTTTTCTTCTTCTTCTTCATCGTGTATTTGGTCATTTTACCTTTGAAGGTGGACTAACCTGGGAGAAGAAGGTCCAATTGTCCTTCCATCTCTTCGCAGGTTTCTGGATTTAAACTTTTTTCTTCTTCTTCTTCGTGTATTTTTGGTCATTTTACCTATGAAGTTGGAGAATCCTGGGAGAAGAAGGTCCAACTGTCCTTCCAACTCTTCGTAAGTCTTCCAAGACGATAAACTTTTTTCTTCTTCTACTTTTTCTTCTTCATCGTTCATTCGGTCATTTTACCTATGAAGGTGGACTATCCTGGGAGAAGAAGGTCCAATTTTCTAGCCATATCTTCGCAGGTATCTGGATTTAAACTTTTTTCTTCTTCTTCTCCGTGTATTTAGTCATTTTACCTTTGAAGGTGGAGTATCCTGGGGAAAGAAGGTCCTTTCATCTCTTCGCGGTTCTTCCAGGATGGTTTCTGGATTTAAACTTTTCTTAACCGACTGAAGGGACGGGATGTAATGAAGGGAAGGGATGCACTAAAGGGCCTGAAGGGACGGGAGGTATAAAAGGGCCTGAAGGGACGGGAGGTACTGAAGGGCCTGATTGGAAGGGACGTAATGATGGATTGAAGGGACGGGAGGTACTGAAGGGCCTGAAGGGACGGGAGGTACTGATGGGCCTGAAGGGACGGGAGGTTCTGAAGGACCTGAAGGGACGGGAGGTTCTGAAGGGTCTGAAACGACGTTTCATGGAGTCTAATTCTTTTTCTTCTTAATTTTATGTAGAACTTACAGTTTTTACACAAACTATTTCCTTTAGTTTTTTTCTTCGTTTTCTTATTTTATGTAGAACTTTGGTGAATTTTATACAAACTATTTCCTATAGATTAATCTTCTTCTTCTTTTCTTCTTTTATGAAGACCTTTTGGTCAGTTTTTATACAATCTATTTCCAATAGTCTAATTCTTCTATTTTATGGATTTTTACTTATTTTATGTAGACCATTGGGATAGTTTTTTATACAAACTATTTCTTATAGTCTTATACTTATTTTTCTCTTTTTTATTTAGACTTTTGGGTTAGTTTTAAGTCTAATAGTCTATTGTGCAGAAATATTATTAACGATATGCACACTTCATGAAAATACATATGTAAAAATTAATGGGATGTGGGATGTCTTTTCAATACTTTTGTTTAATCAAATTTAAACCATTTATATCATCCTATTTTGAATAATTTTCAACACCTAATATTTAAAGAATGGGGGTTGTGGCCATTACTGAACTCTTCACAACGTTTATATTCTAATTAAAAACTATTTACCATAGTTTAAGTCTTCTTCTTCTTCGTCAATGTAGACTTTTGTGTCAATTTAAAGTCTATCAGTCTAATTGTGCAAAAATATAATGCACACTTGATGAAAAAATATAAAAACGAATGGGATGTGACCAACACTAGATCTTTTCAGTACATTATTTAATCAAATTTTAACCACATTCCAACATCCAAAAATACTAAATTTTCAATAGGTACATATTGCAATTTGTTTTCGATGATAATATATAAAAATGGGGGTTGTGGCCAAACCAATCTCTTTACAACGTTGATAAACAGTCATATTTAAAACCATTTCGCATAGTCCATGCATGCAGAAATTGTAGGTATATTACTTATACTTCATTCACACTTTATAGCAATATATAAAAAATAATGGGTTGTGGCCATCACTTGAACATTTTACAATGCTTAAACTCAATCAAATTTCAAACCACTTTTCATAGTCCCAAATTGCAAAATAATTGGGTGACAATATTATAAAAACGATTGCTTTTTCTTTCACAATTTTACATTCTTGGCCAACGGCGGGACATAAAAGCTAGTATTAAATAATCGTGAGCATAAACATTTAATACATATTTTTCAATAATATAAATACAAAAGAAAGACTTGTGTGGACATCCACGTCCTCATCCTTATAACTTTTGATCCGCTCAATTTACAGAGCCCAAATTTTCAAAATATACAAACAATTATAGATCTACAAAACTTTTATACTCAGAAATGTGAATTTTTGTATCAGTCAGGGGTTATCAACTTTTGAAATTTTGGTTTATTTTTCCATATATCTCAGAAACCATAAAAGCTAGATCGCTGAAATTTGGTATAAACATAGACAAATACAAAATCTCAAATAAGTTTTTTTAAAAAAAATCCAGAAATTCTCAAACATTTTTTATTAAGAAAAATATTTTTTTTATGATAAATTTATGAGTTTAACTGCCTATATTTCCAATTTTTTTAAAAATATCAAGAAAAGCCGAAACACCCCAACTAGATAATTTAATTTTCTATAATAAATATTAAGATTGTATTAGCACATCTCAAATTTTTTTTAATAATTTTTATAAAAATTGAATTTAGTGACGACATTGCTTCATACAATTTTTATGGCAATCGCCTACACACAATATCTAAGAAGACTCAATTGTTTGATACTAATCTCCAAACATACATATATACTATCATTCTGTTTTCATATTCTGGGTAGGATTAAAGGACTGACCTCCATACTATCCTATCTTGACATACATACCTAGGTACATGTGTTGTATAGAAAACCAAATATCTTAAAATATTAAATAATTTGTATTTATGGGTTTATAGTTTGGTACTTACCTATTCTTCAAGTGTACATACTATCACTATCGACAGTTGGATCTCATGTGTTACATGCAACTAGTCTATATAAAACATGTAGGTATGTTTGTCAGGATAGGATAGTATGGAGGTCAGTCTGTTTTTACTACACAGAATATAAAAACAGTATGATGGTATGTATGTTTGTTTGGAGATTTCAGTATCAAACTATTAAGTCTTCTTACATATTGTGTATAGGCGACTACCATACAAATTGTATGAAGTGATGTCGTCACTAAATTAAATTTTTATAAAAATTGTTAAAAAAAATTGAGATGTGCTAATACAATCTTTATATTTTTTATATAAAATTAAATAATCTAGTTGGGGTGTTTCGGCTTTTTTCGATATTTAAAAAAAAATGGAAATATAGGCAGTTAAACTCATAAATTTATCATAAATAAAATATTTTTATAATAAAAAATGTTTGAGAAACCCTGGATTTTTTTAAAAAAAATAATTTGAGATATTGTATTTGTCTATCTTTATACCAATTTTCAGCGTTCTATCTTTTAAGGTTTCTGAGATATATGGAAAAATAAAGTAAAAATTCAAAAGTTGATAACCCCTGACTGAAACAAAAATTCACAATTCTGAGTATAAAAGTTTTGTAGGCCTATAACTGTTTATATATTCTGAAAATTTGGGCTCTGTAAATTGAGCGGTTTAAAAGTTATAAGGGGGGGACGGACACACACACACAGACACACACACACACACACACACACACACACACACAAAACTCACATAAAATGTTCTACTCCGAATTGTGAGTAAATCCATGTATGGGAACATATATGCTGCGAGGCCTCTAGTTGGTGTTATTAGCATGCAAAAAGTCCACTACACCATACAAAATTTTCCTTCATACACGCATCTTGGCTTAATAATGTCGATTCATTAAGAGAATTGAATTCTCATGAACGAATCGACAGTTGGATAATATCGATTCATTAAGAGAATTGAATTCTCATGAACGAATCAACAGTTGGATAATGTCGATTCATTAAGAGAATTGATTCTCATGAACGAATCGACAGTTGGATAATAAATTAAAATACTAAAAATTTAACTGGAAATTATTTTTTGTATTTCTTTATGACGATAATGAAAAATTTACAAAACGTATGATCAAAATAAAGTAAACATGGCTCCATATTTAATCAATATAATGACATTCCTTGTGGTAAGTCGATTGACTTCTGTGCTGGCATCATAGTTTTGATTCTCAAGACGAGACAAATAGACTTAATTTTTTCTCTATTTACTTACGCATCAATATATACGCCACATATACCTATATCCCTCACGGGGTAGTAAGAGAGAATCGAATGCCACATCTTTCTATCTTGACACACATTCATCGCCTCATCTTCATCCATACATCGTCCTATACATCATGTTCGTCAGTTGTTCACGCTCCTTATATTTAAAAATACAAATTTTGAAACATCATAAGCGAAAAAAATCTTTATATAAAATTGCCTCTTTGAAAGTGCAATTTATCATCCAATAATTAATTGGCTCTCTGGGTTGGAAACACTGGTTAGTTGGAATAAATATTTAAAATAAACGTGTCGTTTGCGCAGGGTTTAAGAAAGTAATTAAAAAAATCTAAAGAAGATTCAAGAACTTGTCGAAAATCATGGAAGATACGGTTCCGCCAGTACTTCTCTGATTCCTAGAAGGATAGCAGAATTGATCTTCTTATAAAATTTGATTTTCCAAAATAGAAACAGATGTCTTGTTTTTTTTTTGAAAATCTGTATAGAATTTAGTTAGAGACTATTTTGACTGGAATCCAGAACCTGTCAATGGAATCCCGGGAGATTCATAACTCAGCTTGCTTATTTTTTGAACAACCTTGTTTTAAAAGTTTCGTTTTGCCGTCCAGAATAGAACGTAACTGATTCCTAATTTCATATTTATGGCCTACCAGAACACTATTTATGGCCTCCCGATGCTTCGGTTGGTTGGAAGAAGTTGCCATGTGGTAATAAAGTCGCCATTGTACAAGTAATAATGTACTTGAAGTAAAAAAAATATTTGTTAAAATTGGTATAAAAGGCCGGTTTAATTATCACCCTTAAGTAAAAACCAGGGGGCAAGTCTGGTACAACCGGCGACATCAACCCTCACGATTACCATATCATTGATATAATTATTATATAGAGTTCTATAGTATCTGTAGATATCATAGAACTCCATATGATAATTATATCCATGATATGGGTTTTGGTAAGGGTTTTGATTTCGCCGGTTGGGCCAGACTCGCTCCCCGAAATTATTCGCGAATGCGATAAACCTGATTCGCAAATTTTGAGCTTTTTTCGCGAATAACGCGAATTCAGCATTTTTTTTTTCTATAGGTAATATCACAAAAATAACCGATATTTGACTCTTTAGGGACGTAATTGTAAAAAATACACAGCAAATATCCACCGAAAAGGCAGAATTAATAAATAATTATTGTTTATTAATTTTGTGAAATCTATGAAGTTAATGCATTAAATATAGTTAAATTAAAATAAGACGTTGATGGCAGAGCGGCTAGCGCGCTGGGCTTGTAATGCAGTGGTCGCGAGTTGGAATTCTGCCTCGACCGATTTCGTTCACCTATAGCACAAGAATTCATGTTTAATTTAGAGAATGTAGGAAGATGTGTATGTACTTGTTTAACAAGGACATATTCATTTTTATCAACAAAAAAAAGACAAAGCAAAAATAACACCGAAAAAAATAACGCAAATTCGCTTTTTTTACAAAAATAACACCCCTTTTCTAAAAAAATAACGTGAATTATTCAGGTCTCTACCCATCAGTTTATGACACCAGTTTTAGACAAAGTCTTTGCGACTCGACTCCCTTTTCATCCATCGCCACTCCCTACCAGCAACTAGTCATTTAGGGTAAGATATAGGGCTGCAGAGAGGTCGGAAGAAAGAGGCATTTGTGGCTCTGAGTGGACCGATTTGAGGAATATGAAGAAGCCCATGTGCACCCCTTATCTTCTAGAAAAAAAAATTCCACTACACCACGGCGCGGGCGGCGGGTGACGACAGTAAAAATAGGTATAATGTGCCATAGTTTAATCTCATTTATTTTTTGTAGGGGAAACTCGTGATATTTTGGTGTGGACCTAATTGCCGTGCCTTGTGGGAAATGTATCCGCGAAAATAAAGAATCTGGCAATATAGACAATAAAGATGATATAATGCCTCAGTCCATATGGCCCGGGGTCGTAAATAACGTACTTTTGAAAGGCTCGACCTATGCTCCTTTTCGATACAATGGGAATTCTCTCGGCACACACACACACACACATATAGTTGGATATTCTCCCATTGAGAAAATAACCGAACAATGTGGAAGTAATATTACTTAAAAATAGCTCGGACACGGAAATCTCAAATTATTGTACTACATTATTACAACGAAACATACAGACATTCCAACGATCGTGTACATTTATTGTAGACAATGAACGAAAGCTAAATGATATTAAATTTCATAAAATATAGGCATATCAGTTTTGAACCTACGCGTCTCTGCACGCGCAACAGTTATAGGTATATGTAGTTGTCGCCAAATAACTTTTAGCCGAGAAGGGGGGCGATTTGCACGTAAACCAACGAAGCAAAAATACACAAATTTACGCTCTGCCCAACCGGAAACTCGTTCAAGATGTTTGGCGAATATTATGCTAGATTTATTTATTTTAACATATATGGCTTCATGCCTTTTATACAATCAGTGACTATCTTCTGTCACTGCTTGGGTTATTTGCTTTATTTAAAAATTACAACGAAGATTCATAACACCTAAATATTTTTTTAGTACATAGATACACAATTAAATAATAAAAAAATACATTTAGGGCACAAGTTAATTAATAAAGATAATAAAATCAACAAAACAATAAAAACATTTTTTTTAACAGATTTTTAATTATCTTAATAGAGACGAAGTTGGAATATTTATTGTAGGAGAACCGGGAAATCAAGGCACCTACAGGGCTTACGACCTGTCATCGGCTGGTTTGCGTGATCACTTTATGCGCTTGCGCAACGTTCACCAATTATGCCTTTTTTTTTAATGAGATCCCTATCAATTCAATTTTGAAAGTTCTATATATTGTATTACTGAAATTCTTTTCGCTTGAAAATAAGGAGTTTTTACTACAGCCATCTATGGGTGAAATTATGAACAACAATCTTATTATTTTTATTTATTTTTGTCGTCTCTATTGAGATATATAAAAATCTGTTAAAAAATATCTTTGACTCCCGACAGGGAAAAAAATCCAATGTTTGCGCATATGCAATAATAAAAATATTCGACAATAAAAACACATTTCGGGTATAACATTCTTAAGTAACAGTACATTTAGTCATCACAAAAATTATTGTCCGACAATACATACGTCATACGTCACTTTTCAAAAAGACATACGTCACTTTTCTTCTCCGATATCTGTAAAACAAATGCTTCCAAAAACGCTCCGATTAACAGAATGATAAACTTATTTAACTCTTATGAAAAAAATGCCGACTTAGACATATTTTTTGATTCACATATAACCTTCAAAAATAAACTTGTATCTAACGTCGTGACATTATAACAATTATTTACAGATTAATTTTATTTTTCCCAACCACCCTCAGCAATATATTTCCTTTTTCTTCTCAACTCATGAATCTGTCAATATATGTTCGTCTACACACACATGCACACCCTCTCTCACACACACATACACACCCACACACTCACACTCTTTCTAGATATCTCTTTCACACACACATGTATTACTCTTCTCTCATACGCGCACCCCACTAATTCACACTTTTTTGATGTATTATTTTGATATTAGGTATAGTACGTAAGAGGTACATGTTATTTTTGTATTTTTATTTATTTAATTTTAATAATTGTATGCATGTACTGTGTGCTGTCCTTTGTAAAATAAAATAAAAAATAAAATAAAATAAAATACTCGCTTGTACATAGTTAGGGAATCAGCCTCCCTGGACAACATGCCATTTAGCTCAAGAAATGATAACTAAATGTATGGAAGTGACAGTTGTCTGTCACGTGACACCTGTCATTTCCATACATTGAATTATCTTTTTTTGTTTCTTTTCTTGAGCAAAATGACTCGTTGTCTAGGGGGCTTAAAAAAAGTCAGTTATATGAGCAATTTATTTCTCAATCTATGGAATCGTCTTATTGGGGAAGTAGTTAATACCGACATTATCACAGTGGAAAGCCACTCGCTCTGCCTTGTACCTTTTATTGTAATTTGGTACAATATCGATTGAGTTAAATTTGGCGAGTTAAAATACCCCTGACTATCTTATACAGAATTAAGAGATCTGCGATTATTCTTCTGTCAGACAACATCTGTAACCCAAGCAGTGACAGAAGATGGTCACTGCGTGTATAATATTGTCTATTTTATACAATATTCGATACAAACAATTTATTGTGCATTACAATACTAAAAATAATTACACACCTAGATAAAAATAATCATCATCATCATCATCATAAGCTCGGCAGCCCTGGGTGGGCCTTGGCTGAATCCAGAAGTCTCCTCCATTCCCGTCTATCCGTTGCCTTCGTTCTCCAGTTTCTAATATTAATTGTGGAAGCATCGGCATCGACACTGTCCATCCATCGAGTCCTTGGTCTTCCTGGTCTCCTTCGACCTTGTGGCCCAGAAAGTGTGAGGCATTTTGTGTGATTGTCGTCGTCCATTCGGATTATGTGACCAGCCCATCTTAAGCGCTCTATCTTGATGGAACTGATCACATCGGGCTCTCCGTAGGTCTCATATAGCTCCCTGTTGTATCGACGACGCCAACCATTATTATCTTTTATTGGCCCGTAGATCGTTCGAAGGATCCTTCTCTCAAAAGCCGCTATGGATCCTTCAGTTTGTTTGTTTGTTTAGATAAAAATAATATAGGAACAAAAATAGACAAAAAATTAGACAAGATTAGAGAGAAATAAATGTATCGATCGATTAAGAAGCTTCAATTGATTGATTAAGAATAACAAAAAAAAAGTTAAGGAAACATCAAATGTGGCAATAGATTAAGTGCAAAGTTGACGGCTATCGATATCGATATCGACAGGATAGCTATCACCGAAAATATCTGCATCGACATACAATTCATTTCCAAACTTATGCGATCTCAGTATCGGTGAGTTTGATAAGTAGTTTGTTCAAGCTGCTACCTCATAAATCTGCACATCTTGGAAGTTGAAAATTAATTGCACTCACAATGTATATGCTTAATGCAGTGTATCTCTCCGTTGACTAACACATCCAATGATCTTCGTCGATCGGCCAAGAAATGCAATCGAAAAATGTAACCAAAATACTTACGAATAAAAAAATGAAAAATCTATTTAAATAACTCTTTATTTAACTCACATTCATTTGTAAATCTCACAAACGATTTTTGAGATAATCACTCCCTTTTCAACTGAATGTCGTTAGAAGTTGTTAGATACCCAGATGAGTTGAATTTCAAAAGTCGGTTATTTTGTCAATGCCAATAAAATGACATAGTTTATGGCGGGTTAGTTGTGGCCGAGGACAAAAACTCGCTCATATTGATATGTCAAACAAATCACAAAAAAACTTAAAGAAGCTTCGAAAACGAAAGTTTCTTTTTGTGAAGATAAACCATCAGATGAAACGTACCGGGAATTCAGACAAAGAAAACGAAATGGAACGAAAATAAACAAAGAAAAGAAAGATTCCTAGATTTGATATTTGATGAAAAGGAAACGTGAAGTCGCGTGATATAAATGTTGTATACACATTGAATTGCTGCAATAAAAGATAACATTCATACTTAACAATATTGTGTAATAAATTATGTAAATATAGCGACTTTTATATTTTTTGCGGTTTTCAAAATAACAGTAAACATGTTTATATCGTAGTATAATACATCGCATCTACCTAATGCCATGTTTTTGAGACATAAATTAATACACATAGGTATAGGTTAAATATAATAGTGTGTGTATTCTATTTGATTTTAAATATTCTTGATACTGGAAGCTGCTTATAAGAAAAATATACAAAGGTACAATTATCAGAGGAATAATTAAAGACAGTGTAAATATTGTATCATTTATAATATTTCTAATTTCACGGTTTTTGAATGCTTTTCTAATCGGACTTTCGTCCGAGAAAATCCATTTTCTATCGAACTCTACAACATTTCTAAACATAAAGGAAGTACATGTGTCGTTCCAACGCAATAGAAAGTTAAGGGTGCGTGTTATCGCATTTCTACCCTTAAAGTTTATATGAATTATGAATTTCATGTATTTTATACGCATTTTTATAACGCGCATCATAAATCGACGCAAAATTTAGTATGTTTAAGATCACGCAATATACAAGTTCATATTCAGGTAATATTGCTTTTACCCACATGTTATAATCGTAAAAAATGAATGAAAACTGCTTTTTATTCTTAATTTTATAAAATATCACAATCGGATTGAGGCCAACAATAAACTGTTGATTAAAATGTTCTATTAAAGCCGTGAAATTACAATTTTAAATCCTATTGGTCTTCTGGGATAAAATCCTTAGATTGGTTTGCACCGGTGCGCGGTGCGGTGACCGGACAATTCATTATACGTCAAAATAGAACTGTGATAAATCAACACATAGTCAAAACAGTACATTGACAAATAAGAGCGGTAATAATACGGTACATAGACAAATCAGTACATTGACAAATAAGAGCGGTGATTATACGGTACATAGACAAATCAGTACATTGACAAATAAGAGCGGTGATTATACGGTACATAGACAAATCAGTACATTGACAATTCAGTACATTGAAAAATATGAGCGGTGATAATATGAAACATAGACAAATCAGTCCATTGACAAATAAGAGCGTTGATAATACGGTACATGGAAAAATCAGTACATTGACAAATAAAAGCGGTGATAATACGGTACATAGACAAATCAGTACATTGACAAATAAGAGCGGTGATCATACAGTACATAAAGATAAAACAGAATATCAACCATATATGCAGATACGTATCAATGTACTGATATATCAATGAACTGTTTCAACTATGTGTTAATTTGTCACTGTTCTGTTTAAACGCGTTACGAATTCTCGTGTGATTAGACTTAAAACGATTAATCACATAACCGTTTTCACCATCTACTCCATCTCTCCACATATCTCTGTTGTCCGACAGCCTCTTCATCTCTTGGTAGCTGCTACAGCGCACATCAATGATCACCTGGTTCATATAACTGTCTTTAAAGTGACCTCTACGGTTTGGGGTAGGAAATGATTTCAACATAATTATGTTATCGTTTGGTTTCTGTGCGATCGTCCTGGGTTCGATCCCCGGCACGGCAGTGAAGAAATTTATTTTCATTTATTTCTCACGGCAATATAGCTTATCTACTGGAAACGCTGGTTATAAATAAACACTGGTTATCGAGGGAGATCGCGATCCACTTCCACGCCGGCGACGCTATAGAGCTCATTGGCCCTGTTCACCACCGGACGCAGCCGCAACATCGGACAAACACAAAATATCCACCATCCATCGGGTTCAACCACTGCCCCCGAGAATCCAACCACACACGTCAGGGCCTCCGATTGGTCTCGAAATCGGCCGCTAAGAACACTCCGTTTCAAGTCGGAGGGGCTTGTACCCCGACCCCTCGGTCCTCGTGTTAGCGTCCGAAGGTTCCGCGGGCTAACACCGGGGGCATCCGACGCAATCATCACCTGTCAGATTTGACGTCTAGTTGTCAACACAGGATGTCTGACCCGACGTCTGCGCCGGCGGTGTGCCCGAACCACACAACAACATTCGCCACAGTTGACGAGTAACTGCCGAGCGAGACTAGAGGCGTCCGTCCTGCTCTTCTCTAAGTATAGAATGACGAGGGCACAACAGCGTCGGCCGCCCACCCCCGCCTTTACTGCCTGGGCCCTTAGAGCCGCAACCTAGGCTTATATCCCGACGCATCGGTCCTCGTGCTGGCGTCCGAAGGTTCCGCGGGCTAACACCGGGGGCATCCGACGCAATCATCACCTGTCAGATATGACGTCTAGTTGTCAACACAGGATGTCTGACCCGACGTCTGCGCCGGCGGTGTGCCCGAACCACACAACAACATTCGCCACAGTTGACGAGTCACTGCCGAGCGAGACTAAAGGCGTTCGTCCTGCTCTTCTCTAAGTACAGAATTGACGAGGGCGCAACAGCGTCGGCCGCCCACCCCCGCCTTTACTGCCTAGGCCCTTAGAGCCGCTGGTTAGTTGGAACTGGCTGGTTATAAATAAACACTGGTTGGAGAGCTAGTCCGAATGGCGCAGGACAGAGAGGCATTCTCCAGAGTGATCGCCAACGTCGGGGGGACCTGATACGGCACGCAGAGAAGAAGTTGGAAGGGATTGCCGTATGGCAATGAATTCACCATTTTAACCAAAAATATTAATTAGATGTTGCTTTCATGGAATGTTAGTTATGGAATTGATTAACATTAGATAATATTTTGTCACTTTTCGAGTAATTAACAGGCACTGTGTCTTCACCGGGAATCATAACCAACCCTTGGACTAGTAGTCGTTTATCTAACCAACTGAACCTAGAAGGCAGATAATTTTAAAGCATGATTACACAACCCAATGAATATTTTTTGAAACATGATTGTAGGTACAACGCGAAGACTATTAAAAACATGATTTTACAACGTGATGACATGATTAGGTATACAACGTAATGCATTTTTAAAAACATGGTTATACAACGTAAAGAATATTTAAGATATTGTAAAATAACGTAATGACCATTTAAAAACATGATGACAATTTGACGACATTGTCGAACTGGTGGGACATGGGTGGAAACAGAGCGCCCAGGATAGAGAGAAGTGGAAAACTCAGGAAGAGGCCTTTATCCAGCAGTGGAGTGAAAGGGGCTGAAGAAGAAGAAGAAGATTATACAACGTGATACCCATTATAAACATGATTACACAACGTGATGACAATTTGAAAATTTATAATACAACGTGATATACTTTTACGTAATTCTAACAACCATATTTTTTATAATGCATGATTTTTTTTAATATATACATACAATTATAGAAAAACTGAAACTGGAATAAATGTATAACATGTACCTCTTACGTACCAAAATATCAAAACTTATATCATAATAAAACATTAAAAATAAAAAAAAACGTGTGATTGTGCGTGGATACAAGTGAATAGCAAAGTGTATAGGTGAGTGTGTGTGAGTGAGAGTTTTATTTTGTAGATTTATAATGTTTAGAGTTTCTTTAATTCGCCTTTTGATGTCTCATTAGAATCATAACAAATATTCAGATCATTATTATTTTCATATAAAACGTAGTCTGACAGGTCTATTTAAGATAGAATTCGTTGCTGTATTGGTATAAAAATTTTGTATATAAAATAAAGGCGTACCTATGTCTGGTACGAAACGAGTATGTAGTTATTAAAACACATGATTACACAACATGATGACAATTTGAAAACACGAGTATACAACGTTATTACAATTTGAAAACACGATCATACAACGTAATGAATATTTAAAAACAATGTGATGACCATTTCAAAGCATGATTACACAACGTGATGACAATTTGAAAATATGATTTTACAACGTAATGAATATTTTAAAAACAACTTGGTGACCATCTAAAAACATGATTTCACAACGTGATGACTATATTTGTAAAAACGTGATTACCTAGGTACACAGCGTGAAAAATAAAAATAGTGGTTTTAATACAATTAAATGATATTACTCAATTGAACGAACGACAAAACGAAAAGATCCTTGAGATAGAGAAAAGAACGATTTTATTGTTTATTTAGACGTGAGATAAAAAGTCGTAAAAATAAATATTTGCGACTTTTTCTTCTCCGTTTTTGTGCTAATATATAAATTGTGAAGGGTAGTATAGTGGTTTGTAAAAGGTATTGTTTCATTATTCTTCATTAATCTTCATTCTATCTGTGTCTCCTCTTGTCTTACGGCAAGAGTCCTTGTTTGGAGTATGCGACTGTTTTTTGAGGTGAATTCGAGTGATACTCAATATTGTCGAGTGTACACTCGAAATTCCTACCTATCTAGTAAATCGAGATCTTTTCTTTGACGATTAATTTAATTTGTGCCATTGAAATGCCAGAAATTTTATTCTGGATTAAGGTAAAAGCGCAACATGCTAACAAATAAATTGGTTGAGCGTTTAAATAATAAAAAACGAATAGTTCAGGATCATTCCAAGGTTTTTGTGCAAAATTTTATTTTATTCGGAAAACATACAGAATAAAATATAAATAAATATAAACTATATATAAACATACATATATTTTGAAACAAAAGTGTTCGGTACGTTTACCTAAAGAAAAGTATTAATCTGTTTTTTAAAACATGAAAGTACTTATTTTACGAACAAGATTATGTTAAGGTAGGCGCACATGGAAGCTAATTTCATCGGCCGATTAATTATCGGTGAGCTACAACATATGAATTACATGTAAGAGCGCGCATGAAAGCTAACATAATCGGCCGATTTAAAATCTGTGACGAGAAACAAAAAAATCGGCCGATCGAGATCGATCGATTTTTTGTAACCAATCCTGTTGTATGAGAGGGCGCGCATGGCGCATGCTCACCGATAATTTAATCGTCCGAGCGCAGTAGTAGATCGAGACGTACGTTGTCAGTGTTGCCAAACGAAATGTCAGAAAACATGGATGAAATAAATATTGATTCTGAACAATTAATTATATATGTTGAAGAACGTCCTTATGATAAAAAATTAAGCGAAATATTAATAACTGGTTGAGAACAGCTAAATCATAATAAAAGAACTGAATTGGGTAAGTTATTACTTAATTGATTAATAGTTACATAGGTAATTTAATAAATATTCTACTTAATGAATAAAAAAAATCCATATTTCCAATCATATGTATATTTAAACTTGTGAATATACATATTGTATTTTAAATATGTGAATGTTGACCGCCGTGTTATTTCCAATCGTACGATTCTATAAGCTTCCATGCGCGCTAGAACCGATCGGCTGATTATTATCGGCCGATAAATTGAATTTTATTATTTTTATTTTTTTTGACAAATTGAATGAATTCAAAAACTTGCGTGCATGCGCGCCTTACCTTAATTTTGATTTTTTTTTTATTTTAAATTCCTTTCAAAAATTTCTTACAATTGTTGTGGAACACAGTTTAAAATTGTGTGTTCAGTCTGGATCTCAGAGACGATTAATATCGTAAGTCTCCAAAATGTGACAACTTGTTATTGGGTGCGTGTTAAATAAATATTTGACATTGTACCTGTTAGTTTCCGGAGAAGTACTATGTCAAATATTTATTAAACACGCACCCAATAATAAGTTGTCACATTCTGAAAACTTACGATATTAATCGTCTTACAGATCCAGACTGAAAACACAATTAAAAACTTTGTCTCCACCGGAAATCAAACCCGGAATCTTTGGATCAGCAGTCAGATACATAACCTACTGAGCCACGAAGGCCAGCGAAATAAATATATATTTCTAATAAATTAATATTTCAATAAACGACGAAGTGTGAATATTATAAGAGAAACGGGAAATCAAATCACCTGTAGGGCTTACGACCTGGCATAGCCTGGTTTACGTCATCACTTCAAGCGCCTGTATGTTACTTGATTTCTCAGTTCTCCTATAATATTCCAACTTTGTCTCTATTGAGGTATTATTGTGTCCAAAAATATCATTAACTTCCAACAGGGAAAAAAGACAAAGCATGCGTATGCATTTGAGTATTTTTTTCTTAATATTCGTATGGATTGAGTTACATCATCACTTGACAATAATTCTATAGTGTTTGGAATTGAGATTATATTTGTTTGTACATACATATATAAAACATAGACAAATTTGACTCTACGCAAACATCTAGACCAACTAGACAGACCGAACAGGTTAAACTCCTAATACCTAGACTCAAGACAACTTTCGGTAAAAGAAATTTCCTATATTTTGAACTAAAATTATAAAACGAACTCTTTAAAACACTTAGACAAAACAGTTAGTTGTAAAAATTTAAACGAGAGATTAAAATTTGGGTTAAAAAAGGGCAGAGACTATATTAAAAATAAATTATCTCCTGAACTATGAAAATACTCCCATAGCTATCAATAAAAATTGAAAACTAATAAAACATCTATAGGACAGGTTTTACCTAGTGAGGCAGTTTATGACAATAGTATAATATCTGGTAGCGATTATGTAATTGAATGTTTTTTGAATATATTATTATGAATTAATAAGAAAATCGATATTTTCAATAAGCATTATATAGGTGCTTATAAAAACTGACCACCTTTCTATGTTCTGTAATTTGGTAATGATACAAGGTCTGAAACTAATGAAAAAGATTTCCTATAATAGATTGGTATATACAAACACCCTTGGGTATAAATGGTCAATCGTGGCCTTTAACTCAGTTCACCCGAAGAATATACTTTTTTTAAATAAATTGTCATGATTTGTTTTCTGGTCACGGAGCGTAATATAACTGCAGGTCATGCCATAACTATAAGGTTTCCATTGATATTGTCAAGAAGGCATATAACTTTAAGAACCTATATTACATTTCCGTGCTTTTGTACGGAGCAAATTCTATTTTATATTTGCATCAGATTCTTAAAACCCTTTTTCGCTTTAAGGAAAAAAATTTGCATCAACACCCGTATCGGAAATTTCTGTCTATTCAACAGGCAGAATTAAGGGCCTGGCACACGTGGACTGAATTATTCATGGATCTCAGGGGGTTTGAGCATTTTCAAGCAGAGCGCACTTCTTATTTATATTTATCTATGTACGTAATATTGATTTTGATATTATTTGATTTTGAAATCGATACCATATCAGAACCGACGTGGGTTCAACTATTTCACATTTTTACTCCTCACTACCCCAAGGGGATATAGTGGGGTGATATAAGTTCGCATTTCGTTATTACAGATTATCAATTAGTTTCATGCTGAAATATTATTATTTATTTTTACAAAAATTCATAAATGAAAACAATATAATATGTATGTACAAAACATAATGAAAATTTCATCACAATGTATATCTGTGTGTGTGTGTGCTGTGTACCTACTTTATGCTATGTGCTATGTACGGCGTATTTATTCTATTTTATCGATTATAGGCTCATTCGATTCTTTTCAAATTTTTATATACACTATGTAGGTTCATACACTATGTAGGTAGGTATGTACATACACTATGTAGGTACATTTACTTTGTAGGTACATACATTAGTTAGGTAGGTACAAACAATATGTATGTACATACATACATTATGTAGTTCTACATACATACATTATGTAGTTACATACATACATTATGTAGTTCCGAGTAATGTATGTAATACATACATTATGTACATAATGTATGTACATAAGTATGTAATACATACATTATGAGTACATAATGTATGTAATACGTACATTATGTAGTTCCGAGAAATCGACGCATCATACATTATGTAGGTATATACACTATGTAAGTACATATATAGATGGGTCGATGGCAGAGCGGTTTGCGCGCTGGGCTAGTAATCCAGTGGTTCGAATTCGCGAGTTCGAATCCTGCCTCGACCGATTTCGTTCTCCTATAACACAAGCACCTATGCTTATTTTAGGGAATGTAGGAAGATGTACATGCATGTACTTGATTAACAAGGACATATTCATTTTTATTAAAAAAATGTACATTTGTAGGTACATACAATGCACACAGGTCGAATTTATTGAAAAATGGAAAAATCCTACATGTTGCAAATAGTTTTTAACTAACTTGATTTCTATTTTGTCAAAGTTGGTAGTAGTCATATTATAGATCTTCATCTAAAGGATTTTTTAATCACATAATATGTAGTATTTGATTTAAAAAAAACTCTGGTTTCTCATCTGTTGGGAATCGAATCCACGCAGCAGGCACAGAATAAAATTGACTTACCACTTTGCCACTGCGATTGACCATACATCAATAGAGACTGAGCAGGAATACAATAAAATAATACCAGGCACTAGCAGGTATTACGACCTGTAAGCCTTTTACTCTGTATACTCTGTATATTCGAATCCGATTCCAATATAGAATCTTCGTTTAGAATTTGCCTTCTTGTTGCCTGAGAATAATTATTTTCCGCATGAAAAAGGCTCTTAGCGAAAAATTCAAAATTGTGATCAGATGCATTCATAACTACATGTTGTTCACATATAATATGAATGCAAAATCAAAGTGAATAAATCGACATTACATTTGATCAATAAAAAAAAACAATTAATTATGAACAGAAACAAGCTTTTCATATTTCCTCCCAACACGTGTCGAATACCTACACTATTAACTATTCTAAGTTACCTATATTTTTCATGATTAAATAAAATATATTTGTATCAGACGATGCCATAGATGGATTAAAAACTCCCAACCATCCAATCATCATACAATCATACATAGTTTGTTGACTATCATAAATTTGATACCTCCAATTGAGCTACATATGTACCTTCAATATTATACATAATATAATAAACACATTGTTTAAAATTACTTTTGTGACGAAACAACGCTCTGTATCGTGGGGGTTGGGTTATTCGTTTATTATGCCGTAATTAAACAAAAGTTTGGTTGTTAATTAAAATTTCATATACGCGTTGAACAATAGTGGCGGAATATAAATAAACATGACACGTTATGATGACGTGTTGTACCTATGTACATAATAAGTTAAAAATGAAAACATGTCTCGTTTATGTTTTGTTGTACAAACTCCGCCGAAATTGATTAACGCTTGTGAAAAAAATAATATTCAAGAGCGGGATTTATTAATGGGAAAAAAACAAAAAGTTGCGGCCGAAAAAATATAATTTGAGTGGGTACCAGGAATTCTGATCTTTGTCTGTTTTCTCGGACTCTTGAAATAATTAACACAGTTGATTAATTATAGGTTTTGGGGGTTTCATTTATTATTCTATGAAGTTAGTTAAATTCAACTAGTTAGAAACCTGCTTGACCTTCATCATAAATATATTGTAAGCTTTACACACGAGTGTTTTTACTCTAATAAAAGGCAATAATATATTATGTTTTTTTAATATGTAATATTCTTTTCTGTATGTTATGATTGTGTTTTTAATGCGTTACATTATATAAATAAAATACATTAAAAACAACTGTACGAATAAAGGGGCTACTAAGAATAACGGAATTGAAGATTCTATTAAGTTAAATGGAAAAATTATCCGAGATCATGTCCGCAATGTTGAAATACAAAAATCACGTGAAATAGAGGACATCCTTCGGTGGAGTAGATCCAGAACAAGATATTCGAGGGACCACGTAGCCAGAATGGACAGTGATATACTTGCGTACATAGCAGCAAATGAAATCCCTTCTGGTCGCCGTCTACCCAGAAGACCACCAAAGAAATGGAAGGATTGTTTTGACTTCGTCATCTCAGGAGCCATAGTTTTTGTATTACAGACCAACAGATCTACTAAGAGAAGAAAAAATAAATTATGTATACTTCATAAATATTCAATTTTCGTGCCTCTCTGCTGTTCTCACAACTATTGCCGAGTTGACACTTGCATTAAGACAAAAATTAAGCAGTTATCAACTCCTCTATCGATATTATTCAATTTATCTCTTGATTCAGCTGAGTATCCTGATCATTGGAAAAAAGCATATGTAACTCCAATTCACAAATCGGGCTCAAAGAATTAAGCCAATAACTTTAGGCCTATATCTAAGCTATGTATTTTTTCTAAAGTTTTTGAAAATATGGTATATGATCAAATATTTCCTGTTGTAAAAAAAACAATAAACGATTTTCAACATGGATTCTTTGCAGGTCGTTCTGTCCTTACCAATCTCGCTTTACTTACAAACTTTTTATTAGATTGCATGGACAAACGGAGGCAGGTTGATGTTGTTTATACCGACTACAGCAAAGCCTTCGACAAAATCAACCATAATATACTATGTAAAAAACTTGCTAACCATGGTATTCATGGAGACCTACTCCGCTGGGTGTCATCTTACATAACAAACAGATCTCAGGCTGTTGCCGTGGGTGGGTTTGCATCAACTTGGAGAATGATTACATCCGGTGTACCTCAGGGATCCATTTTGGGCCCCTTACTTTTTTCCATCTACATAAATGATATCGCAACTCGTTTCCATTCTGCTAAAATACTTATTTTTGCGGATGATATGAAAATTTTCCTTCCCATCAACTCAGTTAGTAGTTGTGTGAGCCTACAGGAAGATCTTGATCGATTGTCCCAATATTGCCATGAAAATAAACTCTTTATAAATATATCTAAATGTTACAAAGTTACCTTTACTCGTAACCGTAATAAAGTAATCCATAATTATAATATTTCTGGGTCGCTCTTATCAAACAAAGACTGTGTATGTGATCTTGGAGTTATTCTGGACTCAAAACTCACTTTTGAGGCTCATATTAATAGCATAGTCACTAAGGCAACAAAGAGCCTGGGTTTTGTTCTAAGAACATGTAAATTTTTCACCAACTTCAGAACGTTCTTGCTCCTTTACAATAGTTATGTTCGTCCACATTTAGAGTATTGTTCACAGATTTGGAACCCACGCTACAGTAGGTATATACGTTGATCGACTAGAAAGAGTTCAAAAACGATTTCTAAAATTCTTAAATTTCAAATCATATAACATTTACAGTTCTTATGATGAAATTGAGAAACATTTCCGAATGAAAAAAATCGTACACAGGAGAGAAGTTGCGGATCAAATGTTTCTCTTTAAAATTATTAATTCAAAAGTTGACTGTCCTGATTTATTAAATAAAATTAATTTCCATGCGCCGTTACGAAATGGCAGATTGAACTACTTGTTTTATGTTCCTCGGAGTAACACTAATTCTAATCAAAATGAGTTTACCAAAAGGGCTTGTAACTTCTATAATGTCAACCTCTCAGCCAGTATCACACATTCTGATATATTCACCGCTAGTAATAACGCATACAAAAACTCTCTCTATAAGTGCATAGCATGAACTCGTATGTTGAATTTTTTTTTTTTATTAGTTATTTTTGTTTTTTCTAATATTATCTTTTGTATACTTTTATTTACATTTTGAGTTGTTGTTTGTAACAAAAATATAACAATTTAACTGTCATAATCCTTTTCCCATCCTTTTCCTTTCCCGTCACAGGCAAACATACATCTTAGTTATATTTAAATTTATGATGTTTGAAATGTTTTATATTTAATATCTGTGGACATATGTAATTGGTCTGTTTGTTTTTATTTTATAGTGTATTATTCCATTTTAGTATTTTAAGACTGTATTTGTCCCTAAATAAATAAATAAATAAATAAATAAAAATTATACATTGTACTCTGGTAGGTTTATTGCTATTTTGAATAAATAAATAAGAAAAAGAAGTAATCGCGTGTTGACAAACAAACCCTAAGAAGTAAAATAGACAAACCCTAAGAAGCAAAAAAATCGGAAAAATGCAAGAAGTAAATTCTCGGCATGTTCACTGAGAAAACAGTTTTGATATAAAAAAACCCGAATGCCGTTAAAAAAACAGTCTCATGAAAGTGTTTGTATGCATTTTGAATGAAAATCTTTAAATATTAAGTTGTTTAAATAACAGTCGCATTATTCACACATTAAAAGAAATTAATGAGAAAGAAGCTGAAGTTTTTGCTTATACCATGTTATAATATTTACCTATAGTAGTTTGTGAGCAATAAAAGGTTATGAACAAACAGTAGGTACCGAAAATATACAACAATATATGTAGGTACAAAAATCTATTGACATCTAAATGCTGTCACGTCATAAAAATCGATTCGAAATCAATTAGTCGTTCGTCCGTCGTCGCGTCATTCCAAAAATGCGATAACCTTTGAAGCGCGTCCAATATGGGGAGCAAACGGCCATTGTTTCACATTTTAAATTGGAATATTAGGTTTTACGAGGGATGATTGAAGGCGGGTGTCATTACAGCGTCCTCATCAATCGCCCAAGAGATATCCCATGATCCAGTGCCGGGGTCCGCGACGAGAGTGGTGTTAGTCGTTAGTGCCACGGTATTATTATTTGCCAACTCATGTGAGGGCAATTTCACACTGTCATGGCGGCGGCGGACGGCGATCGGTACATGTCACACAGAGCTGGTGGGTGATCTTCGTGGAGCGCGGTGCGATTTGGCGGGAAAATTGCCGAGCACATTGGGGGCCATCTTGAAACAGGGGATCATGTATGTTATTGAGCATACATAGATAAGATAGACACATCGAATGATTTATTTATCTACTAGAAATTTATTTGTATTATTTAAGCAGCTATTTGAAAGCTGATTAAATAATAGGTACTGAATAATTTTATAGCTGGATTTTGTTGGATTTGCAAAGGAAACACAGAATGGCGTGTCGGACACCTCTTTTAATTAATTTTCATACAACCATTTTTTCAAAACAACTGAATAACAATATAAAATTACAGAGAGGCCGAAATGACAGTTCTAATTTTTAAAAACTGAATACAACAAAAAAGTATAGACAAAATCGAATGTTATAAAACCATAGATAATCATACGAAATTTAACAGGTACTAATAAATATCATGGTGTAATACGACGAGCAGTAATAAACTAAATAAAATCAGCGAATATTATAATTCCCAAATAGTTTCCGAGATTTTTTTATTGACAAACATTTTTTCAAAATAATGCATTTTTACTATTGCCATATATGGATGCCTCGAGTTCCTGGTTCTTCTACAATATCCCAACTTCGTCTCTATTGAGATGTTGAAAAAATGTTTGTCAGTAAAAATATCATTTGACTCCCGAAAGGGAAAAAAAATCCAATGTTTGCGTATATGCAATGAAAAAAGAATATTCAGTTTCCGAGATATTCGAATTTTCCATAAAACTTTCAATCCTATTTCTGAAAGAAATAAAATTGAATGAATCATACAATACTTGGACATAGGTGTGTTAGTTTTAAATTAATCTTAATAGTTTATAATTCGCCAATAATTAAAAGTTCATTGACAATTGAAAAAAAGTTTAATATAGACCAAAAGCAGATTCTAAAAGAAAACAAAATAATATGAGCAAAATACTTTGATAATAAAGTAAATCGTTATATATTATTATCGGTATATATAATAGCGTATCTTTCAAATATGTAACAATTGAAAGATTGGAGCAACCGGTGATACAATGAGAGCAAAGTAAATCGCCGACTACCGACGCCCTGGATTTTCTTATGCTGTGCCGCAAAGCTATAGTAACGATGGCGACGGGATAGTCATAAGGTTCAGGGGGGGGCAAATCTGGTCAACAGCCAGGATCAAGCCACTCATGTTTACTCATATCATGGATATAATTTTCTAACGGAGTTCGATAATGACCAGACTTGCCTCCCTGATTTGTACATCGTCACATTAGGTAAGTCTATAAGATAGAGCAAAAAACTTTCTCAATTTCTAATTATTATATTACATTTAAATATACCTACATACTTTATTTTGAAAATAATAATCAAAAACATCTAAGATCACGCGACTTTGTGTTTTCATATTTCTTCAAATGTAATATTATAAGAATGTAATACTATAAGTTTATGCTCTACTGTAAAGTTATCGATATTGACTTACGCGATAATAGATTGAGTGCGACGACAGGCTGTCTCAACTCCGATGGCTATGAAAACAGCTGTGCACAAACATGGGCAAATCAGAATGTCAATCATACGAGATATACTTAATTTTTACGCAGATACATACTCAATATTCTAAATATTCTTCTACCACCTGTTCTGCTTATGGGGACTGATACCGGCCCCTTGCAAAAATCTAATAGAACATTAGAAGGGTCCGGAGAACGCTAAAACCTTACAGATAATTCATTTGAAGTTTCAAAGATTATAAGGAAAGTGTAAGCTCACCGCACACTGAAAGTGAAGAAAGGAGTGCACCGTATTTACGACAAATGGCATTGAAAGTTCTGAAGTCTCTCTTTGTGGTAAAATTCGCATGTCCAATTGGTAGAGTTTTCGTCGGAATGTTGTCACAAAGTTAGTGAATTCCTATAGCATATGCTCAAAGTCTGATCAGGGTTTTCACAAAGATGACATGGAGACGAATCTCTGAAATTCAATATCCTATCTACAAGGATAATGTCAGTATGTTTATATTATTATTGCAGAAGTATATTTTAGTAAATATATTTTATGTGGGAAGATATGATTGTTCATTCATTCTAAAAAAAATGCAGATGTGACATTGCTAAGAAAAGAAAGGCTATAATACTTTTATGTACATAAGCACTTGTTGAGACTTTATTGTCTGACAGGTATAATTCGGTTCATTTTGCGAGGTTCAACCGGGAAACTCGTTGACTCGAAGCTCCTGCGGAAATTTATGAAAATGTGTTTTTTCCTTGTCGTCCCTAAAAAACCCGTGTTTATCTAAAAACTGTTTCCATTTATGGCCTTAGCTGATGACGCGTGAATTATGGCTTATGAAGAACCCTCCCTTCACACGGAAACTGTACGAACTGCGATAATGGAAAATTAAATATTTGTGGTGAGTCACGATATACGACGATGTTTATATACGCTTCGAAAGTTTACCCTCTGAAATAAAAATGAAAAAAAATTACACTAGTTGCGATTTGAGTATACGATTTGTTTTTATTTGTGTTTGAATTCTGTTTCCAACGTTTTCCAACTATTCCAGACACTTATCGGGGTAAATTGGTCGAGTTTTCAGGATACAGGATAATTACAGAGCGCACATTCGTAGAGCAAAACTGTTTGAGACATTCTACTCAATGTATATACGAGTATATTGACACTTTAGAAATAAAATGAACTCTTTTATGTTTGTTCAACTCGTTTGCAGAAAGCAGACTTTTGAAAAAAAAGTGCATGTATAAATGGTTACTTGTAGGTAATACTGTGGATGTCATTTTTTTAAATTAATTTTTGGCGTTCCACCCGATATCTAGTGATATAGCCACACAGGGCCGAACCTATAACCTTTGAGTGGCCATGAAAATATTTTGAAATCACATGCCAAAATAATATATACGTTTGTGACCCTGTCAAGCATGGTATCTATATACGATTCAATTTTTAATTTACATTATTTTTAATACTACAGTATGGTTTCAATAAAAGAGTCAAAAAAATATTAATAATAATAATAATAATAATACATTTACAAACATTTCCGCTACTGTAAAAGCCATTTATTCTGAGTACGACAAACATTGTGATGGGTGACAAATATTGAACACACACCCACCGCAATGTTTGACCCATTCTTGGAAATATTACATGTCTATAAAACTAAACAAAAAAGAACGATAACATATTGTGTCTAAATAATAATTTCTTGGTCAAATAAGGTGAAATAATAAAACGGGTAAATAATCTGGGGGGGGGGGCAAGTCTGGTCATCAGACGGAATCAAAACCACCCATGTTTACCCATATCATGGATATATTTATCTATGGAGTTCTATAACATCTTAGGATATTGGATAATAATCGATACAAGTAATTTTTATATTTTCAATCTAACACAAGTTTGGATCCATTTTTCATTCAACTAAATATTTTTTACACGAATGTAAGTTATATTATAATCAAATGTAACCATACTCCTCCATACAGTCCTAGTGATAGCTTACATCACTGTGTGGCCGGGGTGACCTGAAATGGTACATCAAGAAGAAAGAGATGATGACATTTAAAAATAATGTGATAAATTACCATTTTCAAAAAAACATTTTACGCTGATATGAATTTAATTTTTTTGTTGTTCGTGTATATTGTAAAAGTTTTATTGTTAATTTCCCAGCAATAAACTGAGAGAGATTCTTTTTCGGTACTAAAGTTTATAAGTTCAATTTGTTCTCAAGACAAGTAGTATTCTTGAACCATAATATACACATAACATGTTTGTTGGTGCAGAGGTGGGGAATATACAGGGTGTCCTTAAACAAACGTCAAAATAAAAAAAAGGGCTGATAGGGTATCACATTAGCTATTATTTCACCGTTATAAAAATATTCGATAGTTTCTTTAATTAATTTAGATCACAACCACAAATGAAGCCGGTAGCAAACCAAAAGCTAAGCTTAGTTAGTTTAGTTGAGCTCGCATAGCTGAGGTTGTTTTTCATACAAGTGTGCAGACCGTAAACTATGTGAATAGTATGAAAAATTACCTCAGCTATGCGAGCTAAGGTAAACTAACTTAGCTTAGCTTTTGGTCTGCAACAGGCTTAAAACGAAAAAAAAACTTTGTTTATTTTTAACGACTACAGCATTATGATAAAGGGATAAAAATGAAAATAACCATTCGAAGGTGTAGTTTTTTGGTAACGTCAAGCAAATAATACATTTACAAAATAGGTGCTTAAATGAACAGAAGTGTCACTTGAAATACTAACTCAGGGTTAATATCAAATACTTACCATGAGGCTCAACAAGTGTCAATAAATATCTCGAAAGCAATTATATTATAATTATTAACGTCGAAATTACGTAAGAGGGCATATAATTCTAAATCTAGTGACTGAAAACAAGATGTATTAAAACCGCCTAATGCACCCTAATGAAGTTACGTGTTAGTACGTTATTATCGAAAACCCACAATTTGGTGATTTTTTGCATGTCAAAAACAAACCTGGCTTGAAATGAAAATATCGCGAAAATTCACTTTGAAATTTTCTACCCTTTAAGCACATAAACTATTTATTTCTCTACGACGCATATTTATTGAGTTATTGAGTAATTTAATAAAAAATTGTACAATAGATATTATTAATATTTTTTTAGGGGGATACATGCTGAATTTTTAAATTGTTTGACAAACATTCACTAGAAAAATGTTAAAAATAAAATGGTATTTTTTTAAAAACACACTATATTTGAGAAATTTGATTTGAAATAATTGGTGTATTTAGATTTATATGCCCCCTTAATATGTTGGCTAATGAACTATTCTACCAAACCTCTTCGTTTTGGCGTTGGTTTTTGGGACACCCTGCATATACGTACAGACGATGGATTCTATCCTATTCCATTGGACAAATAACACAAAGAAGATGTTTAGATTATTTTCTGTTTAAAACGCAGCTCCACAGACCAGGGGCAGACCGTTTAGTTCTGTCGTCCCAGGCGATAAAGTGCACAGATTCTGGGGAGAGAAACGCTTTAGCTGAAATAGTTTGGTGCCGGTTGTAACATCTGGGTGCAAAATAAAATACATACACAAATGGTTTAGGAAAACTCGTGTCTTTCGTTTTGTTTCCGTCTTCGTTCGCTGCCATTTTTTTTTCTCTTCTCTCTTTTCTGTTCTCCCGTGAACTTCTTGGGGGAACTTTAGCTATCTTGCGACGGTATTCCGCTGTAAAGTGCGCAGTTTCGTCTATGGAATAAGCAGAGTGCACGCTGCCAGTTAAATATGATTATGTCTGCATTTCGCTTGACGGTGTAGCGAAATTTGAAGTAATGTCAACATAAAAAGAGAACGACAGTCTATAGTATGTAGCTTGTTATCCTTTTGAAGCACTGCTGCAATTGTAGTCATTTGGCAACATATTGAGTTGGACGCACCAATAGGATATATTTATATAGTCAAATCGTAAACAAAGATGATTTCAATAAAACTTTTTGTGTTTTATATATTTCGCTAAAATATTTGATCAGAAAGACTCCACTCAACACGCCGACCAAATGAATTAGGAAATAAATAATAGTAGGTACAGAAAGATGTAAAAAAAAACATCTTACAAGTATTTTTTTTATTTTATCGAGAGAACATATATTCTTTATTTCCACTATTAATTGAATTTACAAATTAAAAGACCATCTTTTGGTTTAGTAAAATTTCTATTTTAATAATTTTCATTAATAAATTATCATTTATATGATCTTTTTTGTTGTTTAAAAAAAACTATGTGCAGAATTATATATAGCCCGGAGGCAATATATTATCTGCCAGTCGGCCACCGAAATTTGATTTATTTAATCATTAATGGCATAAATTTCCATTTACAAACATTAATTACAAAAAACAAGTATTGAATACAAATAACAGAAAAGATAACAATAATAATCTACGTTGATATGTTATAAAAATATAAAAATACTTGGTTATAGTTCTATTGTATTTATTAGATTATTGACGCGTTTCGTGCAAAGCACATCGTCAGAATAATGATTCATTATTCTGATGATGTGCTTTGCACGAAACGCGTCAATAATCTAATAAATACAATAGAATTATAACCAAGTATTTTTATATTTTTATAACATATCAACGTACAATGGAGTTCTATCAAGAATTGTCGATCGACAAACTAAACTTAATAATAATCTTTGTAAAAAAGGGTAAATCTAACCAATTTACATGATAAAACAAAAAAGCCAATTAAAAATATATAGTTGTACCTACCTACATATAGCATATTATACCTTTATAAGAAAGCAAACACAGAAAATACATTTGAACTTAATTAAATAATAAAATTGAATAAAAAAAAATAATAATAATAATAAGGACAATTAAAAATTAATTTAGTTACTCCAAAATTTGGAGTAACGATATAAAACATAACAATTTGGGCCCGTGGATAAAAGATGAAGAGCTGAATTTTGCTGATGTGGAGGAAATGAATTTCTCTGAAATAACTTTAGATTTATTTGATATGTTATAAAAAATATAAAAATACTTGGTAATTGTTCTATTGTGTTTATTTGATTATTGACGCGTTTCGTGCAAAGCACATCGTCAGAATAATGTGCTTTGCACGAAACGCGTCAATAATCAAATAAACACAATAGAACAATTACCAAGTATTTTTATATTTTTTATAACATATCAACGTACAATGGAGTTCTATCAAGAATTGTCGATCGACAAACTAAACTTAGTTAGATTTATTAACAAAAAATATTAAAAAATCTCATAACTGGAAAGCCACGGGTTGCGACGGAATAAATAATTTTTGGTATAAACGTTTCACTTCTTTACATCCACTTTTGGCTAAAAATTTATCAAAATTAATACGACATCCTCAAAATATTCCAAATTTTCTTATTAAAGGAATAACATATTTAATACCTAAAAATAAAAATATTAATAATCGTTCTCAATTTAGACCGATAACATGTTTGCCTACGATTTATAAAATTTTAACTTCCTGTATGACGGATTTAATTTATAAACACGTTGATGAAAAAAATATTTTATCGGAAGAACAAAAAATATGTCGTAGAAAATATTTAGGATGTAAAGAACAACTAATAATTGATTCAGTAATTCTTAAACAAATACAAACTAAAAATCGTAATTTACATGTAGGATATATTGATTATAAAAAAGCTTTTGATAGTGTACCGCACTCGTGGCTTATAAAAATATTAGAAATATACAAAATTAGCCCAATTTTAATAAACTTTTTAAAATGTATAATGTTAGACTGGAATACAGATTTAAAAATAAATTTAAATTCTAATAAAATATCTATTCCAGGAATTAAAATTAAACGCGGAATTTTTCAGGGAGATTCATTGAGTCCACTTTGGTTTTGTTTAGCTCTTAATCCGCTTTCTAAAATGTTAAATGAATCTAAGTATGGAATAAAAATTAACGGTCATCCACGGTCTAATATTAAAATTTCGCACTTAATATATATGGATGATATAAAAGTATATGCTAAATCTGATTCAGAATTGGAAAAAATGATTAGGATAATAAAAGCATTTTCAGATGATATTAGAATATCTTTCGGTTTAGATAAATGTAAAACGTTACATGTTGAAAAGGGTAAAATACTAGAAATGGGTGGAGATATTCAGAGAATTTTTCAAATAGATAGTTTGAAAGGGTTGGAGGTTTATAAATATCTAGGTTATCCGCAGTCTAACAAATTAGACCCCACTAAAATAAAAAAAGATATTTATACAAAATTTAAAGATAGGATAACGAAAATATTAAAATGCAATCTGTCAGCTAAAAACTTAACTAAAGCTATTAATACTTAGGCAATACCGATATTGACATATTCTTTTGGAATTATTAAATGGTCAAAAACAGATTTAGATAGTTTAGAAAGAACAATTAGAACGCGTTTTACTAAATTTCGTTGTCATCATCCTAATTCCGCGATCGAACGAATCAATTTGCCTAGGAATTTAGGAGGTAGGGGTATAATAAAAATAACATCGTTACATAATAATCAAATCGAATCGCTAAAATCTTTCTTTCACAAAAAATCTGAGAGTTCTTTAATGCATAAAGTTATCTGTGAGGCGGACAAAAATTTAACAACATTAAATTTAAAGTACGAGAATGCCAATAACAATATTATAAATATAAATGACGACCTTCTAAATTCGTGGCTAAATAAAATAATTCATTCTGTACATCCAAAATTTCTCAACCCATCTTATGTTGACAAAATTTGGTCAAACAAATGGTTGAGTATTGGTGATTTGGACGCGGATTTAGAAGGTTTTATAATAGCGATTCAGGATAGAGTAATAAAAACTAAAAATTATCAAAAATATATAATAAAAGACATAAATGTAGTAGATGATAGTTGTAGGAAATGTTTGGCTTTTCCGGAAACAATCGAGCATATAATATCGGGCTGTTCTTTTCTCGCGCAATCAGAATATACATTTAGACATAACCAAGTAGCAAAAATAATACACCAAAATTTAGCTATTAAATATAAATTAATTGACGCGATAAACATAAAACCATATTATGAATATGATCCGATTTCATTTTTAGATAATAATAATATTTCGCTTTATTATGATAAAACAATATTAACTGACCGGTCAATTCAACATAACAGACCCGATTTGATAATTCATAATAAAATTAAAAAAATAACATATATTTGCGACGTGGCTATTCCAAATTCTAGTAATATTATAAAAACTTTTGATGAAAAAATTAGAAAATACACCTCTTTAGGTAACGAGATTAAAAGACTGGCATTCTCGTAAAATAATAATATTACCGTCAATTATTTCAGCCACTGGCATTATTCCAAAATCGTTAATCCGTAATTTAGAAATTATAGATTTATCTAAAAACTTAATAATAAAAATGCAAAAAACGGTAATAATGAATACATGTAGAATTGTTAAAGATTTTTTAAACGTTAATATTCGGGAATCAGTAGGGTTGTTAGGTAGTATAGAGACCTCCTCAGAGCCTAATCCTTTGATATGTTAAGTATCTGGATGGGTGAACTATTCCCAATTGAAAGCTTGATGATGCGTTTGTTGCATTTTATTTTGCTCTTTCTAATAAATTACAATTTACGCATTGATCTGCTATTTCTTTTGAGGAAGTGTATAATGGTAATAATAATAATTGAGTGTTATTATTTGTAGTGCTTAATTGTTATTAATATCATTAGTAAATCGGCCAGCGCCGTAAAAAAAAAAGCGCCGTTTAGTGACAACCGTGGTCACCTCAAAAAAATAACTATCTGACAAAATTTTCCGTAGAAACAGTACAATGTCATCAAATGAAAAAATGAACTAAACACGGGTACAAAACCTTAACAAAGGTACACCGAAAATATCACAAGTTGTTTCATTTATAAAAAAAGTTTATGAAGGAATATATACATAATAGTATACCATTATATAATGTACACCATATACCAAATATACCATTATATAATGGATTTTTTTTATAAAAAATGAATATGTCCTTGTTAAACAAGTACATATACATCTTCCTACGTTACCTAAAATAAGCAAATAAATGCTTGTGCTATAGGTGAACGAAATCAGTCGAGGCAGGATTCGAACTCGCGACCACTGGATTACTAACCCAGTGTGCTAACCGCTCTGTACCCATCTTATATATGTATTATACCATTTATATATACCAAATTATGGTCTTTATTATTGTATGAACTCTTAAAATAACACATGTATATATCAGCACTCGGATAATATTTTTATTTTTGACCATGATTCAATTTTACAATTTGCATATTCTACGAATTCGTATATAATGAACAAAATTGAAATTTGAATCAGTTTAATGTTTTCAGGTCTTCCTTGCATTTAAATGAAAATGTCAATGTGGTAAGATGTTGGGATAAAATTATATTTTCTTGTTGGAGTTAGGGATGGACAAATATTTTTCCAATATTCCCTAAAAAATAATATTCGGAAAAAAGTAAAATGGAGATTGAAATGAAATAATCGGAAATACAATGGTTTTTGTCATTTATAAAAAAAACGGTTTGAATTTTAATTGTTTAAATCGATGTGTTTTTTTTTATTTTATTTTATCAAGCCACCAAAAAAATCTTCTGCGTCATCAAACTTTTTGAATTACCTGATAAGCTGTACCAACAAAGCGTGGTGATATTTCTTGGAGTAATTTGTCATTTGTTTCTGAAAATCAAAATCAAAATAGAGACAGGTAAAAATGAACGAAACAATGAAATCGATTTGAAAGTATTGGAATCCCCTTGACTTAAATAACAAATACCTGCTTAGAATTTCTTTTATAAAATTAAGAGTAAATATTATGGTGTAGAAATATAACTTACTGTTTTAAAGGGTTTATAATGCGAAAATCAGATAATTTAATACGATTCTGGGGTACATATTTTTATAAATACTAGTTGCATGTAACACATGAGATCCAACTGTCGATAGCAATAGTATGTATAGTTGAAGAATAAGTACCAAACTATAAACCCATTAATCCAAATTATTGAATATTTTAAGATATTTTGTTTTCTATACAACACATGTAGGTTTGTATGTCAAGATAGGATTGTATGGAGGTCAGTCTTTTTTCTTACCCAGAATAAGAGAACAGCATAATGGTTTGTATGTATGTTTAGATATAAAGTATCAAACTATTAAGTCTTCTTAGATATTGTGTATAGGCGACTGCCATACAAATTGGATGAAGCGATGTCGTCACTAAATTCAATTTTTATAAAAATTGTTAAAAAATTGTGATGTACTACTACAATATCGATATTTTTTATAGAAAATTAAATTATCTAGTTGGGGTGTTTCGACTTATTTCGATATTTTTAAAAACTTTGGAAATATAGGCAGTTAAATAAATTTGTCATAAAAACAATATTTTTCTTAATAAAAGTATTTCAGAATCCCTGATTTTTTTGAAAAAATAAATTTCAGATTTTGCATTTGTCTATGTTTGTACAAATTTTCAGCGTTCTAGCTTTTATGGTTTCTGAGATATATGGAAAAATAAACTGAAATTTCAAAAGTTGATTACCCCTGACTGAAGCAATAATTCACAATTCTGAGTATAAAAGTTTTGTAGGACTATAACTGTTTATATATTCTGAAATTTTGTGCTCTGTTAATTGAGCGGATCAAAAGTTATAAGGGGGGGACTGTCACACAGACACACATAGACACATACAGACACACACACACACAAAACTCACGTAAAATTTTCTACTCCGAATTCTGAGTAAATCCATGTACGGGAACATATATAATGCGAAGCCTCTAAGTTAGTGTTTTTGGCATGCAAAAAGTCCACTACGCCATACGAAATGTTCCTTTGTACACGCATCTTGGATTTATACTGCCACTTCCTTCAATAGAATTTCATTTTCTTGAACGAATCGACAGTTGGATTAACTTACATTAAATGTCATATAAATGAAACGGTTAAAAAATCAGTAGGTATAATATATGAAAAATAATATTCAATTTTTTTTGTGAGGCACCGGCTAAAAATAGTGCTTCCACTCTTTTTTATTATCATCGTATTCCGGGTAATCGTAAATACAAAAGGCAAAATAACATCCAACTTATCATTGCCCCCGACAGGGAAAAAATCTAATGTTTGTGTATATGCAACTATAAAAACATTCGATTTACATACATATTGGTAAGCAAGTAAAAAAGCTAAAAATGATCTTATAATTCTGGCGCAGATCAGGGGTAACATCTGTTGTTTTCATCGTCTACAAACCAATTTCTCAATAGATTGCGTTACAAAAATTTTCTTCGTCGCCTCAGAGATGGCGATGGTTTAGCTTATTTTCAAAGCGAACAGATTTTATGATTAAATTACATAGAACTTTTAAAATTGTATTGATAGGGAACTCAATAAGAAGGCATTATTGGTGAACGTTTTTTTTTGCACATACGGAAACATTGGATTTATTTACAGGGATAACAATTTGTCATCGTGCGGTGGTATAATCAAAGCATTATTGGTGAACCATGAGCAAACGCATAAAGTAATCACTAGGGCCCGGATTAATATGTAA
Source organism: Molanna angustata (assembly GCA_963576475.1). NCBI lineage: Eukaryota > Metazoa > Arthropoda > Insecta > Trichoptera > Molannidae > Molanna > Molanna angustata. Next base: position 16,030,179 of record OY754965.1, on the reverse strand, counting down.
ATAAATATTTTTAATTTACACTATTTTCGATGTCTATGTGTTCTCTACCTAGATTATCATAATATATATATATAGATTGTAAAAAACTAATTTTTAATTTCCATATTTTTCCATATTTCATGGTTAAGTCCATATTTTACAAAAAAATATCACAATCATCCATATTTTCGATTTTTATATTAAAAAACATGAGTTAGTTCACAAAAAATGATAAAATTTTACGTGTTTGCATTCTCGCCTCCACACGGCCGCGCGTGATTCATTTCTCTCGTGCATTATTCGTCGTAATTTGATTTTTAATTCTCTAAATTCATTTATTCATGTCCTATTCTGATTCGTCTTAATTTATCCGTCTGAATTTTAGTACCTACATGAGAAATGTAAAAAAGTTGCTTGCATGTATACGGGACTCATTACGTCACAGCGCGTGTAAAATCCTTTTATCCACGGTCGCCCGTGGGTTACAGACGTTTTCGTACTCTCAAACGAATCAGAATAGGACATAATATTATTGTCTGCCCCCGCGTCGCCGCGCCGCGCCGCGTTAAACAAAAACTTAAGTATAGACAAAAATAAAGGATTAGATAACCTAAAAACAATAAAGTTCAGAGCGGAAGCTTTGAGGGTTCTGCAGATGTGCCTATTACATCATGTGACGTGGAAAGATCTTTCAGCCAATATTAAGCTATATTTAGACCAAATCGACAAAGTTTTAATTTCGATAATTTAAAAAAGGCATGTGATTATGTACTGCAATCAATTTAATAAGACAGATTTAGAGGAAGATGAATGAAATTTCGTTTTTTTATTTGAATCACCTGAACATTCCGCTATATTTTTATAATTTTTTTTATGTAACTGTTACTGCATAGTAATTTTTCACAATAAACAATGTTTAATATGAATGATATTCTTATTTTTTACTACATATTTCCATATTATATGTACATATTTTGAATTTTTTAATACATATTTATCCGTGCCCTAGTATCACATAAACTAGCCCATGACATGTCGTAAGGCCTGCCTTGATTTCCCTGTTCTCCTTCAATATTCTAATGTCGTCTGTATTGATATGTTTAAAAATTGTGATAAAAATATATCTCACTTAAGTAGTTTAGATAGAGGAAGCTTCTTGTGGATTAGAGGAGGAAACGTTGAACCACGTTTTCTTCAATTGTGAAAAATATCCCACAAAGGAATTCTACTTTTAAATAGCATCGATAAACCCCTTTCCATCAACAAGAATAGAAACGTTACTTCATAACATAAATCAAAACACTTTAAATTTATTTTGCAATTTTTAAACGAACATAAAATATACGTGTGATTGTAAAGGGTTAGTTCTCTAACCCAACGGCTGGAAACAACAAGAGATTATAAGGCGGTAGTTAACAATAATTTTAAGTAGGTATTGATGCGTACATGAAGGTTTAATCTGCCTGAGAACACCACAAAGAGGTGAAAAGGCAAAAAAAGTAGTTTAGAATTATTGAGGTTCACCGCAAATTCAGAATGTAGCCTTTTTAAATGAGATCTGACTGGGGATGCACGCTTGTATTAAATGTTTATTAATTTAAAATGAATTTTCTTTTAAATCCATCCCTATTCCAGATCAGATCAGCGAATTTTAGAGCTGAAGCAAGCCGCATCTAGAGCAAAGCTGGGAGGATATAGTTGGCAGTAAAAATGTTACGTGACCGAATTATAATTTATATGATTCATATCGTGTGGTTTATATTTCATATTTCCACTATTACCAACCAATGGTTCCGTGGGCTATTTTGAAAATATATTATTATTTCCTTGTATCTTTGATGTTTTATTTGTTAGTAAGTGTTTGTGTGGATAAAACGTTTTTCGTCGAGTCGTAAATTGAATTATTTTTTATGTGTCGAATGATTTTCGCCAAGCGTGCGATTTTTTTTGATAAATAGTTTTCAAAATAGTCGTTTATCGGCTGTTCTCGTGCAACATGCTACATTTATAATGTAATTATGTATAATTTTGGAACAATTTAGCTTTGGGTTATAATAGTACTTCTGACCGCTTCACTTAAATATAAAACTACGTTATAATTTGGTTTGAATGCGTAGGGTTGTATTTTAAGAATGCAAAAATTAACCGGTTTGAGTTTCAGACTTTAAAATAGGTCAACACTTTTGTGTTTAAAATTAAAATTATATGTAACTTGACATTGATTTGTTATAAGTAGAATAAAATATGAAGATTTTTAAGCTTCTTTTTCTTAGAGTAGACGTCTTGGTCTGTTTTATAAAAACTATGCCTCCCAAGATGACGAATTTACACTATCCTTCCATCTCTTGAATGGTTTTCCGGGTAAATGGCGACCAGTAAGGATTTAATTTTGTGTTATATACGCAAGTTTGTCACTGTCCATTCTGGCTACCTGGATGTCTTCTTCTGGACCTACTCCACCGAAAGATATCCTCTATTTCACATGTTTTTTTCTTATTTCAACATTGCGGATACGATTTCAGAGATTTTTTCCAGTGATTGACCTTAGAACCTTAATTTCCGTTGTCCAAAGGAGCCTCTTAGTTCGTACAGTGTCTGTTCGCGTTTCCACAGCAAAAGTCATGATTTTTAAGTTACAAAAACAAATTAAAAGTATCGTCAGTATTTTTTTCCCGAATTTATGAATATTTTTATCGCTCTTTTTGAATGGTGAAAAAGTACTTGTTTTTTTTTAAACATATTCAATTGAAATATATTTAAGCATTTCACTTATAAAAATGTAAAATTGATTGGTTCAATGTATTTATATTGTGAATGTTTACAGAATTTTCTCCATTTTATAATATTTTAACAGGACGATCTGACTAGGCCCTTTTATCGACACATTTGTCCTGATAAAGGGGAAAAAATATATGTATAACAACAACAATAATTTTGTTTCATTTAAAAAAAACAATAATTGGTCATTTGAGGGCTTAGTGTTGAGTAAAGTCAAATAAATTTTATACAAATAAAAACCTTATCTTACTAAGATATCGTACTTTGTCAATATTTTTCAATATATCCTGAGAATATTTTATATTATCAAACTTATATTTTACGCTCCGTTTTATTCTCTCCTTATATTCCATCGGAGAACAATTTTCCATAATCGTGTCATCTGTTATGAGAATCAGAGCGCTATAATTCGACTATTACCAATTTCCGATAAATTTCCAACAATTCGCTTGCTGTTCAATTTTAAACGTTCTTCTTCCTTGTGATTTATAAAGGAAACCCTCATTTCTGTGAAATTACAGGAAAAAACAATTTGCAAAGGTGTTTTAGAGGTGAAGCGACAGAAAATTTGTAAATGTAAAAAAATAAAAACAAGCATAAAAATTACATGGCTAGTAAAATTGCAATTCAAATAGGTAATAAAATTAATTATGCATCCACGTATAATTACTCAGAAATATCAAAATAATGTTTTTTTTTTCTCTTTTCAATACGATGATGGAATAGTGGACAGTTTTGATTTCACAATATCTCAACGGATATCATATTTATTATTTTACTATTTTTTTTTAATTGAAAAAATGAATATGTCCTTGTTAAACAAGTACATATACATCTTCCTACGTTCCCTAAAATAAGCAAAAATGTTTGTGCTATAGTTGAACGAAATCGGTCGAGGCAGGATTCGTACACGACCACTGGATTACTAATAATAATTATAATAAGGACACTTTATTAAAAAACACAAATATCTTTGTTGAGACCACGATTGAGTTTTTATATTCGACCGGTTTCGAAACGTACCGTTTCTTCGTCAGGACGGATAACAACTAACTCTCTATGTATTATGTATGTTGCGGTCGGTGGAACTAATGGTGGGTGGTGGAAGTGGAGGGAGGTAGTAACGGGGGCGGAGTCAATATTTCTAACGGGAACATATTGATGAGCGGACTATTAGTTAAAATCTGATTATTTATTATGTTTTCACCTTTATTTATTGCTTTTCTTATTTCTAATGATTCTAAATTATCTAGTCTGTGACCCTGTTTATGTATATGCAAAATTTGAACCCCAGTACTACTATCGAAACTGTGACTATTTTCTATAAGGTGATCCGCAAATTCTGAAAAGTTATTGCTCTTTAAACATCGCATATGTTCCTTTATACGCGTCTCAAAGTTTCTCCCTGTTTTACCTATGTAGAAAGCTGTGCATTCACTGCATGTTAATTTGTATACTCCCGATTGACTAATTTTGTCTACTTTATCTTTTGAATTTATTAAATATTTTCCTAAAGAATTATTTGTATAAAAAGCTGGTAAAATATTAGACGGTAGTTGCTTTGAAATATAGTTCGACAAATTATTAATGTATAAAATTCTACGGTAGGTTTTTTCATTAACATTTGGTTGACTGTATAAAAATTTTTTGGTTGTTATATATTTTTGTTTTTTGTTTAAAATACTATCAATCAATTGCGGTGCATAACCGTTGTTTTGAGCGATTTGTTTTATCGTATTTAATTCTGTCTGAAAGTTTTTATTTGACAGTGGAACGGATATTAGCCTATGGACCATTGAATGAAATGCCGCGTGTTTATGAGAAATGGGATGATTTGATGAATTATGAATTACTATATCAGTATATGTAGGTTTTCTATAGATGTTGAAGTCTATTTTACTATCTTTTAATGTTAATGTTAGGTCTAAAAAGTTTAATGTTGATTTTTCCTCTATTTCTACTGTGAACTGAATATTTGGATGGAAAGAATTAATATGTTTCAAAAATGACTGAAGTTGTCTAAGAGTACCTAACCATACACAAAGAACATCGTCTACGTATCTTTTCCACAGCGAAACATATTTAAGAAGTGGTGAATTACTGTGAAATATTATTTTTTCTAAATTGTCCATGAAAATATCCGCAAAAACTGGACTTGTAGGAGCACCCATAGGTAGACCTTCTTTTTGTTGATAAGTTACATTATTAAACTGAAAATAATTTTGATTTAAACAAATGTTAATTAACCGTGTTAGATCATTTTTCAAGTCATCAGTTAAATCTGATTTATTCAATATATCACTAATTATTTGTTTGCTTTCATCAATGGGAATATTAGTGAATAAGTTAACAATATCAAAGGATACCAATTTAGCATTACTTGGAAATTTAATATCTTTTAACTGTTCTATTAATTGTTGGGAATTTTTAATGGTGTATTTAGGTTGAAAAATATTTGTTTGATTTATGACATCACTAATTTTTGTTGCTAATTTAAATGACGGGGAACTACAAGATGAAACTACTGGTCTAATGGGTTTTTCTTGTTTATGGATTTTTATAAGACCATATAATTTAGGTGTTTTTGGGTTCATTGACACTAATTGTTTTTTATTATATTGATTATTAAATATTTCACTTTTACTGTCTCTAATTGCATTTTTTATTTTTTCTTGAAAGTTTGTTGTAGGGTCTTTTGATAGTATCACAAAGTTATCATTGTTAAGAAAGTTTTGAATTTTAGCATTATATTCACTCTTGTTCATAATAATTACGGTGTTGCCTTTATCTGCTCTCGTTAAAGTTAACTGTTCTTGTCTAATGTCTTTACGAATACTTTTTATAACCCTAAGGTCTCGATTGTTGTGTATCGAATTCATATTGCATTTATTATCTCTTAATACTTCTGCACATTTATATTGAAAGGATTTCGGTTGTTTATAAAGGGATGTTTCAATATCGACTGCCAAGTTTTCAATTGCTGAGTTTATTGAATTATTATCATAGTTGATGTTGTATTTAAGCCCCTTTTCTAGAAGTGAGAGTTGATCTTGGTGGAAGTTATGGTTTGATAAATTAATAACACGTGGGTAGAAATTCGGAATGTTTTCACTGTTTGTATTCATAGATATCACTTTTTTCGATTGTTGTTCACGAAGAGATTTTAATTTTTTCTCGATTGTATTTCGTTTATTGAAGGCTTCTCTACTTGCGAAATCCCTGACTTTGTCATCAAGTAAATCCCATTCTACACGGTGCAGTACATGTACTAATTCTATATGTAAGACTTTAATTAGTATTTTTAAGTTGTTTCTTTCTATAAACGCACTTTTAAGATCTTCTTTCAACCATGCTATTTTTGCTTTATTTTCGGATTTTTTATTGCAATTATTTAATGATTTTTTAAATTTTGAATTAATGTATTTGGGAAAAACTTTATACTTTAAACACATTTGGTAAAAATATAGATTAAGACACACTGTTCTGTATTTTATAGAGAGTTTTTTGTACATTTTTTCTTTATTAGCCGTACTCGCTATTACAATATTATTAATTGTTTCAGAATTCACTTTGTGGCACATTTTTAAACACTTTATTAAAAAACACAAATATCTTTGTTGAGACCACGATTGAGTTTTTATATTCGACCGGTTTCGAAACGTACCGTTTCTTCGTCAGGACGGATAACAACTAACTCTCTATGTATTATGTATGTTGCGGTCGGTGGAACTAATGGTGGGTGGTGGAAGTGGAGGGGATGAGGGAGGTAGTAACGGGGGCGGAGTCAATATTTCTAACGAGAACATATTGATGAGCGGACTATTAGTTAAAATCTGATTATTTATTATGTTTTCACCTTTATTTATTGCTTTTCTTATTTCTAATGATTCTAAATTATCTAGTCTGTGACCCTGTTTATGTATATGCAAAATTTGAACCCCAGTACTACTATCGAAACTGTGACTATTTTCTATAAGGTGATCCGCAAATTCTGAAAAGTTATTGCTCTTTAAACATCGCATATGTTCCTTTATACGCGTCTCAAAGTTTCTCCCTGTTTTACCTATGTAGAAAGCTGTGCATTCACTGCATGTTAATTTGTATACTCCCGATTGACTAATTTTGTCTACTTTATCTTTTGAATTTATTAAATATTTTCCTAAAGAATTATTTGTATAAAAAGCTGGTAAAATATTAGACGGTAGTTGCTTTGAAATATAGTTCGACAAATTATTAATGTATAAAATTCTACGGTAGGTTTTTTCATTAACATTTGGTTGACTGTATAAAAATTTTTTGGTTGTTATATATTTTTGTTTTTTGTTTAAAATACTATCAATCAATTGCGGTGCATAACCGTTGTTTTGAGCGATTTGTTTTATCGTATTTAATTCTGTCTGAAAGTTTTTATTTGACAGTGGAACGGATATTAGCCTATGGACCATTGAATGAAATGCCGCGTGTTTATGAGAAATGGGATGATTTGATGAATTATGAATTACTATATCAGTATATGTAGGTTTTCTATAGATGTTGAAGTCTATTTTACTATCTTTTAATGTTAATGTTAGGTCTAAAAAGTTTAATGTTGATTTTTCCTCTATTTCTACTGTGAACTGAATATTTGGATGGAAAGAATTAATATGTTTCAAAAATGACTGAAGTTGTCTAAGAGTACCTAACCATACACAAAGAACATCGTCTACGTATCTTTTCCACAGCGAAACATATTTAAGAAGTGGTGAATTACTGTGAAATATTATTTTTTCTAAATTGTCCATGAAAATATCCGCAAAAACTGGACTTGTAGGAGCACCCATAGGTAGACCTTCTTTTTGTTGATAAGTTACATTATTAAACTGAAAATAATTTTGATTTAAACAAATGTTAATTAACCGTGTTAGATCATTTTTCAAGTCATCAGTTAAATCTGATTTATTCAATATATCACTAATTATTTGTTTGCTTTCATCAATGGGAATATTAGTGAATAAGTTAACAATATCAAAGGATACCAATTTAGCATTACTTGGAAATTTAATATCTTTTAACTGTTCTATTAATTGTTGGGAATTTTTAATGGTGTATTTAGGTTGAAAAATATTTGTTTGATTTATGACATCACTAATTTTTGTTGCTAATTTAAATGACGGGGAACTACAAGATGAAACTACTGGTCTAATGGGTTTTTCTTGTTTATGGATTTTTATAAGACCATATAATTTAGGTGTTTTTGGGTTCATTGACACTAATTGTTTTTTATTATATTGATTATTAAATATTTCACTTTTACTGTCTCTAATTGCATTTTTTATTTTTTCTTGAAAGTTTGTTGTAGGGTCTTTTGATAGTATCACAAAGTTATCATTGTTAAGAAAGTTTTGAATTTTAGCATTATATTCACTCTTGTTCATAATAATTACGGTGTTGCCTTTATCTGCTCTCGTTAAAGTTAACTGTTCTTGTCTAATGTCTTTACGAATACTTTTTATAACCCTAAGGTCTCGATTGTTGTGTATCGAATTCATATTGCATTTATTATCTCTTAATACTTCTGCACATTTATATTGAAAGGATTTCGGTTGTTTATAAAGGGATGTTTCAATATCGACTGCCAAGTTTTCAATTGCTGAGTTTATTGAATTATTATCATAGTTGATGTTGTATTTAAGCCCCTTTTCTAGAAGTGAGAGTTGATCTTGGTGGAAGTTATGGTTTGATAAATTAATAACACGTGGGTAGAAATTCGGAATGTTTTCACTGTTTGTATTCATAGATATCACTTTTTTCGATTGTTGTTCACGAAGAGATTTTAATTTTTTCTCGATTGTATTTCGTTTATTGAAGGCTTCTCTACTTGCGAAATCCCTGACTTTGTCATCAAGTAAATCCCATTCTACACGGTGCAGTACATGTACTAATTCTATATGTAAGACTTTAATTAGTATTTTTAAGTTGTTTCTTTCTATAAACGCACTTTTAAGATCTTCTTTCAACCATGCTATTTTTGCTTTATTTTCGGATTTTTTATTGCAATTATTTAATGATTTTTTAAATTTTGAATTAATGTATTTGGGAAAAACTTTATACTTTAAACACATTTGGTAAAAATATAGATTAAGACACACTGTTCTGTATTTTATAGAGAGTTTTTTGTACATTTTTTCTTTATTAGCCGTACTCGCTATTACAATATTATTAATTGTTTCAGAATTCACTTTGTGGCACATTTTTAAACACTTTATTAAAAAACACAAATATCTTTGTTGAGACCACGATTGAGTTTTTATATTCGACCGGTTTCGAAACGTACCGTTTCTTCGTCAGGACGGATAACAACTAACTCTCTATGTATTATGTATGTTGCGGTCGGTGGAACTAATGGTGGGTGGTGGAAGTGGAGGGGATGAGGGAGGTAGTAACGGGGGCGGAGTCAATATTTCTAACGGGAACATATTGATGAGCGGACTATTAGTTAAAATCTGATTATTTATTATGTTTTCACCTTTATTTATTGCTTTTCTTATTTCTAATGATTCTAAATTATCTAGTCTGTGACCCTGTTTATGTATATGCAAAATTTGAACCCCAGTACTACTATCGAAACTGTGACTATTTTCTATAAGGTGATCCGCAAATTCTGAAAAGTTATTGCTCTTTAAACATCGCATATGTTCCTTTATACGCGTCTCAAAGTTTCTCCCTGTTTTACCTATGTAGAAAGCTGTGCATTCACTGCATGTTAATTTGTATACTCCCGATTGACTAATTTTGTCTACTTTATCTTTTGAATTTATTAAATATTTTCCTAAAGAATTATTTGTATAAAAAGCTGGTAAAATATTAGACGGTAGTTGCTTTGAAATATAGTTCGACAAATTATTAATGTATAAAATTCTACGGTAGGTTTTTTCATTAACATTTGGTTGACTGTATAAAAATTTTTTGGTTGTTATATATTTTTGTTTTTTGTTTAAAATACTATCAATCAATTGCGGTGCATAACCGTTGTTTTGAGCGATTTGTTTTATCGTATTTAATTCTGTCTGAAAGTTTTTATTTGACAGTGGAACGGATATTAGCCTATGGACCATTGAATGAAATGCCGCGTGTTTATGAGAAATGGGATGATTTGATGAATTATGAATTACTATATCAGTATATGTAGGTTTTCTATAGATGTTGAAGTCTATTTTACTATCTTTTAATGTTAATGTTAGGTCTAAAAAGTTTAATGTTGATTTTTCCTCTATTTCTACTGTGAACTGAATATTTGGATGGAAAGAATTAATATGTTTCAAAAATGACTGAAGTTGTCTAAGAGTACCTAACCATACACAAAGAACATCGTCTACGTATCTTTTCCACAGCGAAACATATTTAAGAAGTGGTGAATTACTGTGAAATATTATTTTTTCTAAATTGTCCATGAAAATATCCGCAAAAACTGGACTTGTAGGAGCACCCATAGGTAGACCTTCTTTTTGTTGATAAGTTACATTATTAAACTGAAAATAATTTTGATTTAAACAAATGTTAATTAACCGTGTTAGATCATTTTTCAAGTCATCAGTTAAATCTGATTTATTCAATATATCACTAATTATTTGTTTGCTTTCATCAATGGGAATATTAGTGAATAAGTTAACAATATCAAAGGATACCAATTTAGCATTACTTGGAAATTTAATATCTTTTAACTGTTCTATTAATTGTTGGGAATTTTTAATGGTGTATTTAGGTTGAAAAATATTTGTTTGATTTATGACATCACTAATTTTTGTTGCTAATTTAAATGACGGGGAACTACAAGATGAATGCAATATGAATTCGATACACAACAGATAATAAATGCAATATGAATTCGATACACAACAATCGAGACCTTAGGGTTATAAAAAGTATTCGTAAAGACATTAGACAAGAACAGTTAACTTTAACGAGAGCAGATAAAGGCAACACCGTAATTATTATGAACAAGAGTGAATATAATGCTAAAATTCAAAACTTTCTTAACAATGATAACTTTGTGATACTATCAAAAGACCCTACAACAAACTTTCAAGAAAAAATAAAAAATGCAATTAGAGACAGTAAAAGTGAAATATTTAATAATCAATATAATAAAAAACAATTAGTGTCAATGAACCCAAAAACACCTAAATTACATATATGGTCTTATAAAAATCCATAAACAAGAAAAACCCATTAGACCAGTAGTTTCATCTTGTAGTTCCCCGTCATTTAAATTAGCAACAAAAATTAGTGATGTCATAAATCAAACAAATATTTTTCAACCTAAATACACCATTAAAAATTCCCAACAATTAATAGAACAGTTAAAAGATATTAAATTTCCAAGTAATGCTAAATTGGTATCCTTTGATATTGTTAACTTATTCACTAATATTCCCATTGATTAAAGCAAACAAATAATTAGTGATATATTGAATAAATCAGATTTAACTGATGACTTGAAAAATGATCTAACACGGTTAATTAACATTTGTTTAAATCAAAATTATTTTCAGTTTAATAATGTAACTTATCAACAAAAAGAAGGTCTACCTATGGGTGCTCCTACAAGTCCAGTTTTTGCGGATATTTTCATGGACAATTTAGAAAAAATAATATTTCACAGTAATTCACCACTTCTTAAATATGTTTCGCTGTGGAAAAGATACGTAGACGATGTTCTTTGTGTATGGTTAGGTACTCTTAGACAACTTCAGTCATTTTTGAAACATATTAATTCTTTCCATCCAAATATTCAGTTCACAGTAGAAATAGAGGAAAAATCAACATTAAACTTTTTAGACCTAACATTAACATTAAAAGATAGTAAAATAGACTTCAACATCTATAGAAAACCTACATATACTGATATAGTAATTCATAATTCATCAAATCATCCCATTTCTCATAAACACGCGGCATTTCATTCAATGGTCCATAGGCTAATATCCGTTCCACTGTCAAATAAAAACTTTCAGACAGAATTAAATACGATAAAACAAATCGCTCAAAACAACGGTTATGCACCGCAATTGATTGATAGTATTTTAAACAAAAAACAAAAATATATAACAACCAAAAAATTTTTATACAGTCAACCAAATGTTAATGAAAAAACCTACCGTAGAATTTTATACATTAATAATTTGTCGAACTATATTTCAAAGCAACTACCGTCTAATATTTTACCAGCTTTTTATACAAATAATTCTTTAGGAAAATATTTAATAAATTCAAAAGATAAAGTAGACAAAATTAGTCAATCGGGAGTATACAAATTAACATGCAGTGAATGCACAGCTTTCTACATAGGTAAAACAGGGAGAAACTTTGAGACGCGTATAAAGGAACATATGCGATGTTTAAAGAGCAATAACTTTTCAGAATTTGCGGATCACCTTATAGAAAATAGTCACAGTTTCGATAGTAGTACTGGGGTTCAAATTTTGCATATACATAAACAGGGTCACAGACTAGATAATTTAGAATCATTAGAAATAAGAAAAGCAATAAATAAAGGTGAAAACATAATAAATAATCAGATTTTAACTAATAGTCCGCTCATCAATATGTTCCCGTTAGAAATATTGACTCCGCCCCCGTTACTACCTCCCTCATCCCCTCCACTTCCACCACCCACCATTAGTTCCACCGACCGCAACATACATAATACATAGAGAGTTAGTTGTTATCCGTCCTGACGAAGAAACGGTACGTTTCGAAACCGGTCGAATATAAAAACTCAATCGTGGTCTCAACAAAGATATTTGTGTTTTTTAATAAAGTGTTTAAAAATGTGCCACAAAGTGAATTCTGAAACAATTAATAATATAATAAGGACAATTTATGTAACGCTGTTTAGTTACAACCGTGGTCACCTCAAGGGTACACAATATTTTTTTAATAACAGTTTCTTTAATAACACTTTTAATACAGAGCAGCCATGAGCAATCACATATATCATAGACATACATAAAATACCATAGAGTAGAATTGCTATATCAATACTAACATATAACGTACGAGGTACAAATTAATTGTATGTCATCTATAGGTTCAATAACTTTCTTCTTTCTTTTTGATGTCCGGCTAAGCTCTACCACTCCAATAAGTAGCGAATGACATCGCCTTGTCATTTGTCATAATCAGATCCCCAGGACAACAGACCACTCCCATCAGTGGGCACATCAGCAAGTGGCAGTCGTCCTGGTTTGTGCCGCATTCGCATCGGATGTCATCTGATGCAGACAGGTACCCCCACATTTGCAGGTTTTTTTACATCTGGTGACGCCGACCCTGACTCTATTGAGGGTCTTCCATAGAGCTTATGGTAAGTGCTCTCCAACTTCGATGTTATCAATTAGTTCCATTCATGGTGCCGTTCCAGAGTCCAGTCGCCAGAGTTCTTCTCTCCACTGTTGAGAGAACTCAACAGGGGATGTGGCCTTGAGGAACTTTTCCTGGAGTTCAGGCGCGACACCACTGGCTGGTATAAATGGTTGCGTATGTCATGGGTTTGTTTGTACCTCTCTGCATCTGCGGCAGTTCTACGTCGGATATGTGATGGGGCAATTCCAATTATGGGTTACAGTCTCTCAGTTGGTGTGGGCTTTAAGCACCCCGAGATTATTCGTGCCATATCATTCAAGGCAACGTCCACCTGTTTGGAGTGAGTAGATTGCTGCCAAACCGGACACGCATATTCCGTCGCAGACAGGCATAAACCATGAGCTGACGTCTTCAGCACTGATGGCGTCGCGGCGTATCCCACACTGTCCCAGTAAGCTTGAGCAAAATGTTATTACTAGCGTATAATTTTTCATGGTTCAATAACTAAGAATTCGATTTGATTTATATTGATATCATAAGTGAAGAGTGCAATCCTAATAATTGGAGTGCAATATCCAAAAGAAGGCATGAATATTATAGTGAGCTACTGAATACAGAATTCCCACGGAAACCTGAAAAACAAGAATGTAAAATATATGGACCCGTAAAAGATATCTGTGTTACAGAGGTCAATAGAGCGATATCTGCAATGAAAAACCATAAAGCTACTGGTCCGGACGAAATCCCAGCTGAAATTTGGAAACTACTGAAAGCCGATGGTGAAGTATGGTTGGCAGAGCTGTTAAATAACATCTTAAAATGTGAACAAATGCCAAACAATTGGAGAAAGAGCATATTGGTACCCTTTTACAAGAACAAGGGGGATGTGCGCGATTGTGGTTACTTTCGTGGCATAAAACTCACATCACATACCCTCAAAATATGGGAACGAATATTGAGCGAGCGACTAAGGAACATAATCACTTTGTCTGAAAATCAGTTTGGCTTTACAGTAGGAAAGGGAACTACAGATGCAATCCATGCTATTAGACTTGTAATGGAAAAGGCTAGACATAATAAACAGAACCTTTGTATGGTTTTTATAGACTTGGAAAAAGCCTTTGACCGAGTACCAAGAACCGTAATATGGCAAGCCTTAAGAGCCCATGGTGTTCCAGAGTGTTACACACGACTTATTGCCGACATGTACGCTGATGTTCAAACGTGTATTAGAAGTCCAGCTGGGGTGTCTGAGAGTTTTTATGTCAAAGTGGGTGTTCATCAGGGCAGTGCTCTAAGTCCCCTTATATTTAACATCGTCATGAACTACCTTACTGCAAAGATCCAGAACCAACGCCATGGAATCTACTGTATGCTGATGATGTGGTCCTGATATCTGAAAGTACAGAAAAAATTCAAGAAGATCTAGAAAGATGGAGAGAAATACTTGAATCGAATGGTCTACGCATCAGCAGAACTAAGACAGAGTATATGGTATGTAGCTCCAACCCTGACGCTACCATAAACGCGGACATTAAGTTAGATGGTTCAGTCCTTCCAAGAGCAAAATCCTTCAGGTATCTAGGGTCAGTCATATCCGAGGATGGTTCTATCGAAGCGGATATAACACATAGAACAACATCAGGATGGACAAAATGGCGAACGTTGACCGGAGTTTTGTGCGACTCAAAAATACCTGTAAAAACCAAGGGAAAGGTCTATAAAACAGCCGTCAGACCAGCATTATTGTATGGCAGCGAAGTGTGGCCGACTAAGAAGACCCACGAACAAAAGCTTCATACCACAGAGATGCGTATGTTGCGATGGTCGGGAGGAGTCACACTTAAAGACAGGGTCCGAAATGAGTACGTCAGGGGGAGTTTTAAGGTGGCACCCATATCCGAAAAAGTAACAGAGGCCAGACTGAGATGGTTTGGCCATATAATGAGAAGGGAGGACGAACACGTTGTGAAGAAGTGCCTTTCCATAGCTACCGAGAGGAGGGGGAGGGGAAGACCCCAAACCACCTGGCTGACGAATGTTCAAAGGGACATGAAGAAACTGGGTTTAAGAGAGGAAGACATTAAAAGAAATTATTGGCGCTGCATGGTTAGAAAAGCCGACCCCGTATAACGGGATAAGGCGAGGATGAAGAAGAAGAAGAAGAAGTGAAGAGTGCAATCCACAGAATGAGTTCGTTAAATATCTCATTGAAAATAGTTTTTTTAAGAATGTAAATAATAAAAATAAGCTTCTTAAAATACGCATTTCATCTTTCGAGAAGAAAACAAAAAAGTGTAAAAACATTGACTAGGTTCGTAATGGACAGTCAAATTTTGACTACAACCGCCTTTTTTAATCTGTTGAATTTTATTTGAAACAAACTGTAAATGGTATTCCATTTAATAAAATAATATGAATAGCTATGAGATTTGTTATTTATATAATAATATTATGTATGATCGGACGGCGGATAGTCATTGTTTGTTGGGTAAAAGTAGGGTTTAATATTTGGAATCTGTCGTGTTTCATAAAAAGATAGGAGAATCTCGTAATGGATGAGTACGGACGGATTTTTCCACCAAATCCACACAAAATGAGAAATTTAATTCCTGCAGCTGAAACGAGACGGCACTGAATACAGAGTGTTCCAGACCTAAAATAAAACTCACACAATTATCTACCTACAGTATCAGTTTTTAGATACCAGATGCTGAATGCATCACAAATTATATTTCGAATAGGTTAGTATGAACACGGCGAAGACAGACACGGGAGAATGTCAGATCATGATTGGAATTGGAACTTGATTTGGAATGTCCAGGAGTGTGTATACTTGAGACACACATTGAAAATAGGCAAAGAAAACCTGGCTGAGATACAAAGACGAATTGGACTAAGTTGGAAAAAGTTGGACATCTTTTGGGGAATTGACCCACATTCTCAAAAATATCCAGTAACAGCTACTTATGGTGTATATAGAGACTGTGAACTGTGACAATGACGCAGAAAAGTGCTGAAAAAATAAGTCACCCAAAGAACCGTGGAAAGAGCCATGCTGTGATTAAGTCTGAGAGACAGGGTGCGAAATGACACCATTAAGTAACGAACAAAAATGGTAGATGTCATTCTTATCCTGAAATGAAGATGAACAGGCCACGTAGACAGATGGACAAGGATCGTGTTATCCTAATGATATTCAGAGGTTTTGGGATACAGCCAATGATATGGAGGAAAAATATCAGCTGTCATGCTGATATCGATTAATATGTAGAGCACAAGATAGACCGGATTGTAACATTAATTTGACGATTCATATTCCCCACTAGGCAAAACCTGATCAGCAGGGCTACTAATGAAGTTAATTAATGTTAGATTAAGATCAGCTTCAGACTTAAGCAATCTTTGATGTAAAAATTAATTAAATAATGATCTTGATTACTGACAATTGCATACTAAACTTTGATCTTAACATTTTTTTATGATTGAATGAAGAGTAAAATTATGATTAGATTATGACCGAGTACTGATTTATATATTTTTAATATTAAGACAAGTTAAGAACGTATTAAGAACATGTCATGAGTAGCCCCCCCTGGCCCTGTTATTTTCATATAATAATAACAATAATAGGGGATTAAATATGGTGCCGTTTAATCATCCAAGATCATTCCAAGGTCGCTGATAGTTTAGTTATATGCTGTTATACGAAACAAAACTATTTTCAGTCATTTAGTGAAAGTACTTTTGCTTTGAGCAATGGGGATATCTGGAGGCAGTGCATTCCACTTCATTGAACCGCTCTGATGTGTAAGCCGCTTTGTTGACTGTGTCCAACACCTTTAGGGAGTTGTTATTCTGTAGTTGTTTTTCTGATGTTGTTATTATGTAGACGCTAGATTGTTTAAAGCATTAAACACAATCAAACAAATTTTGTAATCAACTCGCTCATGACTCGTTTAGTAATGAAGATATGTGACATTATTTCTTTTCCTCACCAAAAATAAGCTTTGTTGCTGCATATAACACAATCTGTAATCTATCAAGTTGTTATCCTTCGACAATCCAGCATAAATGCCGTTGTAGTAATCAAGCCAAGAAACGACAAATGCATTTTTAAGTGTTTATCGACAAATGAATTTTTGGGTAAACTTAATGTTAATATCTACAAATAGACACTCATTTATTTCACGCTTCATTAATTGTATGAAAGTTTCAAATGGTTTTGTTACAAACTGGTTCTGTATGTTTTGGAACGTTCTGCATGTTGCGCCATTTCCGTTTTTCATTTTTTAATAACAGTTTCCGAAATCAAAATCGTGTTTCCACCTATTTATCTGTTAGGTTAGTTATTGCGGGTAATATTACATTTTTTACATGAGAAAATTCATACTAAATAACTGGTATTCACATTTAATTCACACTTAATAACCCTATTATAACTGGTAATTTTGTGCGACTAAAAAATGCATACAATGTGAAATGCGCGAAGCGTTTGAAATTAAGTAAAACTTTGAGTACCAAAAAAATTATTTAAATTATTAGTTTTTTATAGCAATAATCTTCCGTTAGTTCAATATTTGTCCCCTAAAGTAAGGGTCTCGGGTTCGAATTTTGGATTATCTAATTGGTACACAACTTGTTTATTGTATATTCATAATCTTATATTATATAAAGTTTATTTTGTAATTCAAAACACCATGTATTCGAGATAGGTATTTTTTAAAGATATTTCATATTACCTAATTGTATAAAAATGTATTCATTTGAATAGTTTGAACAATCCGGTAGCAAAAAACCCTAGTTCTTCAGTTTGGGACATTGGTTTAAAAAAATATTACTCAGTATTTTAGTCTGTGTTTTTTTTGCTTTTTTTTTTACTTTCTCCGTTTAAGCAGGACTGACAAAATTGTCCAGTTATGTTACTCTGTGAACATTTTATTAAGGAAAAATAATCTCTCAGTCACGGGACCATCGGGAGAATTTCCTATTAAAATAAGGCTGGATCAATTTTGTATTTTTGTCTCGACAATAATATACAAATGCTGTACAGTTGACTTTAATTTTTTAACATATATTTTACAAAGTTAGATTTTATTTTTTGATCGCTAGCTCTTGATGGAATTCCAATAAAAAATTTTAAAATTTTAAATAAATGATAAAAATAAAAAACGTTTATAAATTAATTTATAAACGTTTTTTTATTTTTATAATTTATTTATTTTATTTATTTATTTATTTATTTTATTTTATTTTTAATATATTTTATAATACAAATCAATATATAAATTCACTAGTAATAATATTCTTACATATTTTTCCCTGCAGTACCTCATCAAAAAGATTACAATCTTGTGCTTGATGAGGGAAGCACTTATAAAAAAATAAAAAATATCAATACAAAGCAAAGTCAACATAAAAGTAAAAGTAATTAAATCAAATCATACATGAACAAAAAAAATCAAATAAACATCATAAAAAGGTTGAAAATAAATGAAAAAGAAGAATACTCAAATGAGAAAACATATCAGAATACATATTCAAACCAAAAAAAAGAAAAAAAATTTATTAAAAATTTTAAGATATATAACAAAGAAAACACCTCACACCTCACTTCTAAAAAAAATCATGCAACAAACGAGCTATTGGTTTGAACCCCACCCTCATACTAAGGTTATCTTTTTTTTATTCGGATATATCAGAATTTCGTAAAAAAAATAGTTACTATCAGAAACATGACATAAAATCAAAGTTACAAAATAATTATCAAAGATAATATCTTGTTACAAAATTGTTTAGTCTAAATTCAGTAATAATTATTATTATATTAATTTTTTTTTTAATTGCTCTACAAAATCTCCTTTTGTCATTTCATGATCAAATAGCGATACATGAATCTGTTTTGAGTTTTATTTTTAGTTATGGAATAAAATAGCAATAAAAAACAATTCTTAGTGGCAATTATATAAATTATAATATTTAATTAAATTTCAACAAATTTGAAAACAGGATGGGTAGGGATGGAGGTTAGAGGAAGACTGGAAGGGAAGCATCGACCACTGGAAACTCATATTTCAATAACCCACGTGAAACAATGAATGAAAACTGAATTGAATTTAATTGAGTTTTATTTTCATTGAAATGTTTTTTTTGTTGTTTTCATTACATGTGCCAAAATTAATATAAAAGATAAAAAAACGAGTTAAATTTATATATAAGCATTCTCATAGATAGTTTTATCTGAAAAAAAAAAGATATGATAAAAACTTGCAAACACTGGATTGCCAACCCAGCTAAATTATGTTTTTTTTTTCAAACGAAACAATTTTTTTTGTACAAACTTTATATCACAATAGAGACGATGTAGAAAGATATTTTTTTAAAGGAGAACTAAGAAATCATCAGGGTAAGTCCCATTCATGGTACCTAAGTTATAAACTTAAGTAGCAAGAGTTTTCTATATGGAAAATTTCAAAGATCGATTATCTAAATGGAGGGTTTTCGATCTGCCGTGTAACCGGACTTGCCCGCAGGTCTCTCATTGGCTAGTTTATGCGATCATTTTACACGCTTGCCCCAATTTTGCCTTTTAATCGATACCAATGTGAATATAGATTGATTTTTTTTTAACAAAATTATTGATTAGATTTAACTTTTTGATGGTCAGTTCTTGATGGAATTCCATTTTAATTAATAAATATTTTTAATAAGTAAGAATTAAAAAAAATGTTTAGAATCAATTCCACTATTTACAACCTACAACTGGTTTCGTGCCGACAGTAGTGTACTACTTGAAAATGTGCTTAGCACGAAACCGGTTAGTGGAATAAATAGTGGAATTGATTGAGAATGAGAACTCTACGCGCCATTGCTGGAAGGACCTTGCGTGACCGTATCAGTAACACGACAATCCGTGAAGTATGTGAGGTCCAAGATGTGGTCAGATGGGGGAGACAGCGTCGACGATACTGGTACCAGCATGTGCAGAGGATGAACTAAAAGAGAATTCCACACATTATAGCTCTGCACCAGGTACCAGATGGACAGCGTCAACCAGGAAGACCCCTGAAACGATGGAGAGACAGCTGGAACTCAGCATCTCAGGAGGACCATCCTGTACCAACAGACCCTCGGTCTACACCAAGATGAAGAAGAAGATTCTAAACAAGTTTTTTATTTTTATTTATTAAAAATATTAATTTAATCAAAATTATTAATTTATTTTTGGTAACTCAAAACCCCCATACAAATTCTTGGTTGAAGCTGTCTGCCAAATTTCCTTTCCTTTCTAGTCTATATTTCTTACACATGTATAATAATGTAGGTAGGTAGGTACTGTGTATATATATACTTACCTATATATTTATACCATTCGCGTTTTCAAAAACCTTTCCGCATACTGTATTATTTACGTGCCTTGAATTTGTCGGGAATACAACAAATGTCTTTTTAATTGAATTTTTATAAAAAAAAATGGCGTTTGCAGTGGAACATAAATAAACAGTGACAAAATACAGGTATATAAAAACATATTCATACAATCACGCTACGTATCTAATGGTGCAAATATGACGCGTAGTTGGATTGGCATCATTTTATTTATTTATTTATTTATTTATTAAAAAGTATTTTTGTTCCTTATCAAGAATCAATAATTGCATAAAATGTAGGTATATAATTAAAGTTGTATTGCATATACTCAATATTAAAATATACAGTACTTTCATGATAAGGGAACTCAATAAGAAGGCATAATTGGTGAACGTTTCGCAAGCTCAAAAAGTGATAACGTAAAACAGCCGATGACAGGTCGTAAGCCCTGTAAGTACCTCGAGTTCCTGGTTCATCTATAATATTCCAAATTCGTCTCTATTGGGATGTTAAAATTTTGTCATAAAATATATATTTAAATATCAGATATAATATTATTGTAGGTAAAACCTGCCCCACTAGACAACGTGTCATTTAACTCAAGAAAAGAAACAAGAAAAGATAACTCAATGTTTGGAAGTGACAGTTGCCAGTCACGTGACAACTGTAATATCTTGCTATTTTTTCTTTGACTGGTAGGTAGGTATGTAAAATACAAGTAATTAATTTATTTTTATATAATCCTTGCCTTTTTGTTTAAGTCTAATTTCGATATCACTTTTGCTTTGAAAATTCATTGTTAGTATCGTTTTGTCAAAAGTGGAATGAAAAAAATCATGAATTGAAATGAATTCATGTAGATGGCACTATGCTTTATAATCAATTTGATTTCTCTTCTCGGAACACTTTCTCCACAAATTTCGTGTCTAATTTTAATCACAGACTATACAAATATGATGAGTAGCACGTACAATGTTAAATGACAACTTAGCAAGTACCTATTACCTACAAGTAGCCACATTTTTGAGACTAATCAAATCACAAATCCAGACTGAAATCTTCTTCTTCTTCTTCTTCCTCTTTTTTTAGATCTATGATATGTTTTTACAGGTCCTGGGACGAGGACGTCCAGCTCTCCCTCCATCTCTTTGATGGTCTTCCCGATGGTCGGCGTCCCTCTGGTATTTCGCGCATTACGATCTTTGGCAGCCTTTCTGGATTCATCCTTCCAACATGATCTCTCCAGTGTCGTCTTCTTTGTCTGCTCCACCTTACAATATCCTCCACATTGCAGGTTCTGCGGATCTCCTCGTTGGGTATTCTGTCTCTGAGGATTCTGCCCAAGATAGGTCTTAGTGTTTTCATCTCTGTTGTTCTGAGTAGCTGTTTTGTTCTCACCGTGTCTGCCTTTGCTTCAACTCCATAAGTCATTATGGGTCTGATGCAGGTTTTACATATTCGGACCTTACTCTCAACTAGCATATGTTTGTTGGCCCAAACAGTGTCCCTCATGCATCAGACTGAAATCATTTATATTAATCCTATAAACGACGCGCGACCTCTCATATAAGTCAAATAAACAAATTATTTCGATATGCAGGTAAATCAAATCAAGGTTGATGCACGCTGTTTCCAACAAATGTAGCTTCAGACCCAGCAGTTAAAACAGCATTAAATCACAAAGATATTTGTTTAGCTAAATAAGTCAATAATAATTATTATAATATAGACTCTTTCTCAACCATCTCAAATAGTAATAACCTTGTTGTTTATTTTTCATTTCAAATCGTCTTAATACATCAGCGGTCAGCCGATTTGGTTTTAAATTGACCATTAAAATCAATCAGAAGATTAAAATCAGAAGAATCTGTAATAGGACGATGTATGACAGGGTCAGAAATGAGGACACAAGGAAAGAATTTAAGATAAATATGTCATTAATAGAATGAAAGCGAACACATTGAGATGGTTTAGCCACATGGTGAGAATGAGTGAAACGCCTGACGAAGAAAATATACATTGCGGACAGGAATGGAATGAGAGGTTGGGGCCGCCCAAGGAAGGGATGGCACGTCCATGTGAACGGTATTTTAAAAGACGGAAATTGCAGGCAGAAGCATGAATAACAGACGAACATGTATAATGCGATGTATGAATGTTTAAGAGGCGATGAATGTGTGTCAAAATAGAAATAAGTGGCGTTCGGTTCTCTCTGCCTACCCCGCGAGGGACATGGCGTGATGGTATGTATGTATGTATTAAAAATAATTTCTCATCAATAAAAAAGTATCAGTAATCTTCAAATGGCTGTTGGTATTTATGCCAAACTTGCAAAACTGTTGTACAAACATGGCCGGTTACGACATTGATAATTTGAAAGCATTAAAGGGCAGGATTTAATGGTTAAACGTACCTCGTTGTGGAAAAGCTTTGCAGACCAGGGGATTAGAGCGCCATATTAATAAAGTATGTGGACAGTCGACATCAAAACGTGACTGGACCATTTGTACCTATAACTCTGAAATAAATAATCTCTGTTCCTTTTCAGTCCTAGGATTATCGGGCACTTTTATTATTTATTCATTTTGTATCTACCTAATTTTTATCAATACTGATGTGAATCAGATATAGGTATCTACACACATTTTTATTCTTCTTCTTGTTCGTTTACTTCATAACGTGGTCGTGTTTATTTTTAAATAGCCATTGCAGTCTCCCCGACAAAATTTATCTGTGATCTGCTTTTCTTAGGGCCTCAGCTACCGATGTAAAAAACACTATCATTTTAACTGCTCACTATCCCAAGGGGGTATAGTGGGGAGTTATTTATGTATTGCATAACTAGTATGCTGAGATTGTATTCTGAAAGTTTCATCGCAATGTATCTGTGTGTGCTATGTACGGCGGCGTGTTTATTCTACTTTATCGATTATAGACACAAATTTGAATATTATCTAGGTAATACTAACTTAGACCCCATTAGATTTTGAAAGATATCTGATCAGTGCTTCTCAATTTTTCAACTGTCAAATAGTTCAAAGTGACCTCAAACTCAGGAAACTTAAAATTTGATATTTTTATTTTCAAATTTATAATAAGGCTCATCATTGGCAATGAAGAATTATCAAGTTTTCGTAATAAAATTTTAAATCAAAAATAATATTAAAAAATCATTTCATGGAAATGCGGTAAAATTTCAATTTAAAATTTGAAAAGGAGTCACGTTGGCCACAGCTCACACGTTTATCAAAGTTTTACAATTTGCATTTCTTTATAGCGCAGGTTAAAGTAAAGTCTGGTTAATATGAATTATTATCTCAAAATTTAAAAAAATAAATTTAAAAATAATTTATTTATATATGTTGATTCTTTGTGTACCTATGTAAGTTAAAATATATTAAAACATATTAAGAGAGCAACAACACTCATATCAAGGAAATCAAAGTATTTTTTAAATCAAATTCTGATTA
The DNA here is from genome assembly GCA_963576475.1 of Molanna angustata. Classification (NCBI taxonomy): domain Eukaryota; kingdom Metazoa; phylum Arthropoda; class Insecta; order Trichoptera; family Molannidae; genus Molanna; species Molanna angustata. The sequence continues at coordinate 16,006,237 of OY754965.1, read as the reverse complement.
GATACATTCCACTTAATGTATTTTTCCTTTATAGAAGACGACCTTTTCGGCTGACTAGGTCCTAATCAACCGGACTAAGGTTGAGTTCAATGCAATATCAATTCTGTCAACATTGACATAACAAAAACACAATAAAATCGTTCTATTAAATATTTAAATAAAATAAATAAAAACACAGATAATTTTATGCAAGATATGTTAAATGAGAGATCTTGTATTGAAAAGTATAATTTCTTATGATATCCTATAATTTTATTGAGTAGGTACATAAATTTCATTATATTATGTGAAAGAGGGATTTTCATAAAAATGTATATCCGGATTTTGCAATATCCTTATTAATATCAACGTTTCGTTTGATTAAAAAGCTGAATCCAATTATTTGGAATTCAAACAAAATAAGGTTCAATTAGTATCAACTTTTAAAATACTTTTTGTCATCAATATGTAAACCTCTTATCTTTACTTTATCCGTTGTCTTATCCCTGCCATATTTTTATCAGGCTCTTTCATTACCTTTTATCCGCTATTGTCATTTACCCCATGAAGCTCTCCTATCTTTTTACTTTCCGATATAAATGAAACTGTTTATGTTATCACCCCAAATACGTCCAATTCGCTAACTTTTTGAACTAAAATAGGAACGTTTGATAATTTTTTAATTAAACTCAATTTCGTATTCTGTAACTGACGTTGTTCCTAAAACTAAAATCTACAAAATAAGTGCACCGTAGATAATAATTTGATCTGAAATTCTCTATGACTCAGACTACGCCATAGATTTTTGTTATAACATACTAGATGACGTAGTTGGCAAATTTTGTATGAATCGAAGTGAGGTATTTTTCTAGGGGGATTTTCGACGTTTTGGTAGGCAGACCACGTCGTTTTCTATAGAAATAACAACCAAAGTGAGTTGCTTTCGGATTTATTTGTCGAAAAAAAACACTTTGTTAAGGTTTTGAGAACAGTTATCTAAGATGTGTTGAAATGTAAGGAAAACTGAAATATGTTGGCAACCAATCTACAAAATAAGTGCACCGTAGATAATAATTTGAACTGAAATTCTCTATGGCTCAGACTACGCCATAGATTTTTGTTATAATATACTAGATGTCGTAGTTGGCAAATTTTGTATGAATCGAAGTGAGGCATTTTTCTGGGGGGATTTTCGACATTTTGTTTGGCAGACCACGTCATTTTCTATAGAAATAACAACCAAAGTGAGTTTTTTTCGGATTTATTTGTCGAAAAAAAAACACTTTGTTTGTTAAGGTTTTGAGAACAGTTATCTAAGATGTGTTGAAATGTAAGGAAAACTGAAATATGTTGGCAACCAAAACGTCAAACGCGCGATATTCCATGACTCACTTTTTACACGGAGTACTACATCTAGTATAATCTTTGGACTATGCACACGTACCTACTGCGCACTGTTCGGCTATGTTTAATTATGTCATGTCGACGTGATGTCGCCTAACCTAACATTTCAATTGATCTGTACTAAGGTTTTTTGGTTTTTATTTTGAACATAACACAACATCTGTCGATTACCATTTTTATTTATTTCTTACACAACTGACGTGTTCAATATACCGGAATACTATGAAGATAACAAGTAGGTACGCTTCCCATTAATTAGATGTGAACGAAAATTAGGAACTTTTTGACAGTTGATTCGACTAAAATGTGTTTATAGAATAGGCAATTTAACTAATTCGTGACTTATAGGAGTAAGAACGTTCCTAATTTAGTGTTATAGAAAATCGAAGTGGATTAAGAACGCCCCTATTTTAGCCAGAACGTTTAGAAAGTTAATTTATCATGTGTGGGCCTTGGCCTCCTCAAGAAACTGCCTCCATCCCGCCCTGTCGACAGCAAGTATCCTCTGATTTGTCTGTCCGATCGCTCTTATATCTCTCTCGATGTCGTCCACCCATTTCATCCTAGGTCTCCCTCTGCTTCTTCTTCCTTCAGGACAGGTGTCGAAAACTTTCATTGGGACCCGGCTATCCTCCATTCTACAAACGTGTCCGAGCCAAAGTAGACATTGTATTTTGATGTATTGGACAACGTTTGATTCGCCATACATTATGTCAAGCTTATGGTTAAACCGGATCCTCCAAAATACTTCTAACACCATCCTTCTAACAAGTATTTTCCTTCGAACACCATGAATGCATTTTCGTCTTTCTTGGTCAATGTCCAGCATTCTGATGCATATGTCATGACCGGTCTAAGAAGAGTTTTGTAAATGAGGGTATTTGTTTTACGAGAGATGAGTCGTGACCTTAGGTGATTTGGCAGTCCATAATAGCATCTATTTGCCGCGGCAAGTCTTGCCCTTATTTCCGCACTAGTGTTGTTGTCTGCTGTAACAAGAGATACCAGGTATGTGAATGATTCAACGGCTTCTAGCTGATGGGTTCTCACTGATATTGATTCGTTTCTTACGGTTATACTGTTCGAATCTTGCCACTACCGATTTTTTTCACCTATAGTAAAAAACACTTATGTTTAATTTAGTTTGTATGAGAATGTATATGTAATTGATTTAAGGACGTATTAATTGTTTAGTAAAAAATCATCAAATATATAAACCTATCCAACCATAAAAATATATGCCAGTTTTGCTGAAATTCAATACCAATCTAATACCAGTGTAACGTAACAATCTCAAACGATTTTCTTACTGTTCGGAAATCCCAACGTCAGCTTATTTTGTTGATATCAAGTTGGCAGGATTGGATTCGATACTACATACCTATGTATGTGTCCACTCACTCCTACCAGAACAGAGTTCAACTTGATTAGTTTAAACTTACTTCAAACAACAAGAAATACGGATACCTAGTTGGGTTCATAATATTATTGAATTTACCTTCTAGGATTCATACTCATAAAATTTCAAATATTATATAGTTTATAGCATTTTTGGCAATTCAAGTAAAATCTATTGTATTTTATTATTGAAGCTTCGTTGAAATTTAAACAAATACCTCCTGTAGCATTAAATATTAAAATCCACTAAAATAATTGTTCTAAAAAAGTACTTACATGTAAAAATAACGATTGTTTATGTAAAGGTAACAAATAAAAAATAAATTAAATATTTATGAGTAAAAATTGACAGTAACCAAAAATGGAAAACTCAAAAAAATATCACTCAAAACAGATTCAATAAGCTTATTTACAAGTCCGATCCAAGCATCTCAAAGGAAGCCAAAATTGCAGTACACAATGCAATTGTGGTGCCTACTTTGACGTATGCTAGTGAAACATGGACCTGGCAAAGAACACATGAAAGTAGAATAAATGCTGTTGAAATGAGATCACTAAGAAGAGTATGTAATAGAACGATATATGATAGAATAAAAAATGAGGACATAAGGAGAGAATACAAGTTAAAGAAGGATATTATATGTAAAATGAAAGTGAATGCTTTAAGGTGGTTTGGACATATAGAAAGAATGAACGATGAACGACTGACCAAAAAAATATACATGGGTGCAAGAGATGGAGTGAATAGCAGAGGTCGCCCCAGAAAGGGATGGCATGACCATGTGAATGATATTTTGAAAGAAGGAAACATAAAAAGTTTGAACAATCGACGAGCATGTATGAGACGATGCATGGATGTAAAGGAAGTCAGAAATGTGTGCAAAAATAGAGAAGTATGGCGCTCGATCCTCTCTGCTTACCCCGTAAGGGACATAGCGTGATGGTATGTGTGTATGTATGTATGTATTTACATGTTTATTAACCTTTGAAACATTCTTGACTTGAAATGACTTAAAAATGTATAATATAAGACGCTTTCGATAATACTATATGAAATTATTGCATGGGAGGGGGGGGGGCGTAAAAAACATTCAATTTGCATGTAGAAATCGCACAAAGTTTGATAATCAAAACCATCTGTCTACCCAACTTTGCAACTATTTCGTGATTTTCACGTGTCGTCTTTTAAAAATATTGATAAAAAATGTGCTTTTTCAAATACATTAAGACATAGGAAGGTCGCACCATGCGACCACGTTGTACGTGTGCTGAGTAATGGACAAAACATAGTATTGTCAATTGTGAAGAAGACCTCCAATCTTTTACGATCTCTTCCACCTATGTACCTACCACGTCTAACAAACATAAAGCATGTCTTATATCATTGGTTAATTAGTTCCATAGTCGGGGTGTATGAATTTTCAACGAGTTAGTGTAAGAGGATGCGTGGGATTAGATAAATTAAATTTTATATTTTCAGCTGTCGTTCAGTGGGTGTACGAATAATTTGATCAATACATAACTTTTGTAAGAATAAGAAGTAAAGTTAGCAAAGAACAGGGAACATGAATGTTTTCACCACATTGTTAACTTGATTGTTTTCGATTGATGGATAAAGTTTACAATACACGACGTGCTTTCCCATAGGTCGATCAATGGTTTTACAAAATAAAAGAAATTGCGAAAAACGAAACGTTTAGTCGCAATATAAATCTGACATTTATATGGTAAAAAAGAATGTTTTACTTTTCTATTATCATACATACTTTAGGTAGGTACTGTCAATATCGAAAAAAATGCATTAAGAGGGTGACTGCTGCCAACGTACCTATTTTTTTAATTTGATATACCATCATTATTACTAAACGAATCATTTTGAAAAAAATAACCTAGTTAGTTTGGATATTAATAAAGAGAAATATACCTTAACTTTTTGATTATGTTCTGTATATATTCTTGTAGGAAAATAATAAGCATACCCCGATTTTAGACATTTATCTTAAATTTCTAAAAAATATAAGGTATAGAGCAATATTTTTTTTTACAAATTAAAGAAAAACAAAATACCTGGAAAATATGATATGACGTTGCATTAACGCATCAGGTTAAGTAAATAAACCAAAAAAACTTTTATTTCGCAATGGCGCTGAATGGAAAATAAATGTTTTTTAGGTTTATTTACTAAACCTGAAGCATAAATGCAACGTCACATCATATTTTTCTAGATATTTTTGACTTCTTTAATTTAAAAAAAAATAAATTACTCTACGCCTTATAGTTTTTTTAAAATATATGATAAACGTTGAAAATCGGGGTATGCCATTATTTTTCTACAAGAATTTATACAGAACATTATCAAAAAGTTAAGGTATATTTTTGTTTATTACTATCCAAACTATCTAAATTATTTTTTTTTCAAAACGATTTGATAAGAAATAATGATGGTATATCAAATTGAAAAATAGGTACGTTGGCAGCAGTCCCCCCCTTAACATAATTGATGTGAGAAATATAATTTTATGTGATTCAATGAGAAAAAAATGAAAGCAATATGTTTTTAAAATAAGAATTCGTTTTCACTAAGTTTAGTTTGTCGATCGACAATTCTTGATAGAACTCCATTGTACGTTGATATGTTATAAAAATATAAAAATACTTGGTTAATGTTCTATTATATTTATTGGATTATTGACGCGTTTCGTGCAAAGCACATCGTCAGAATAATGCTCTACAAGACTGAGACTAGTGGTTATATACAAAATTTACATGACAGGTGTATATAAGAAAACGACAGCAGTAAAATTCGAAAGGTAAATAATATTGTATTTATTGGTTTATTGTTATCTTTTAAGTGTGGTTAAAACCAATGTATTTCATAGATATTTGGTAGTTATAATTATGAACAGCTTAATTTTAATCTTAATGCATTTAACAACAAAGGAAGGTATATGTCTGTAAAAGTAATATGTCTGTAAAAGTAATGTCTGTATAAAGGAAGGTATAGACAAAACCAATAAATACAATATTATTTACCTTTCGAATTTTACTGCTGTCGTTTTCTTTTGTTACAGACCTAATGGACACAGGGGACTACAACCAGTGACCCAACTACTTTCATTGTATTAAAACGTAGATTTGTATAGATTCATTTGCATTATATAACTTCTTTTCAACCGTTCAAATACCAACATTTTTATACACCTGTCATGTAAATTTTGTATATAACCACTAGTCTCAGTCTTGTAGAGCATTATTCTGACGATGTGCTTTGCACGAAACGCGTCAATAATCCAATAAATATAATAGAACATTAACCAAGTATTTTTATATTTTTATAACATATCAACGTAATTCGTTTTAAATTAATAAAAAGATTTGTCCAAAAAGTGTGTGTGAAAAACAAGTAAGAATAATGTTTAGAAATGGGCAGGTATAGTGTGGAAATTAAAACTTTCACAATCTCTTTAAATATCAAATATACCAACACTTGATTGATTTTTATCTATTTATTTTATTATACTTTTTTATTTCCACAATAGAATACAATAAAACAAAACTTAAATATTTGAATGGAATTCAATATCTCACTAGGCGAAGCCTGTTCTGATACTTATAATAATTATGCAGTACATTTTTGATTCATCAATTGTCAAGGAGGTATATAATTAAAAAAAAACATACAAAAGACTCAAATACAGGAATATTTGTGAGGGTGAGGGTGTGTATGCATGTGTAAGAGGACGAAGTGAGGATATCTGTTATAAAGGATGTATGATGGCGTAAGAAACAATCTCTAGATTTGTCTATTAATTTTAATAAAACCGATTTCATGTAATTCATTTTTCATCAATATGGATATCTCATTTGGGGTTAAAAAAAACACCTATTTGCCTTTTTACGTTCAAATTATTTCAACTAATCGCAATTCTTAATACAATAAAAAAATATGATTCTAAAGCGAGACTATTTTGCATAAAGAGAAAAAGAAATGAATTTACAAAAAATACAAAAAAAATGTAGAAATAGTAAAAAAAAATTCAAAAAATATTTAAATAGCCATGTGTATTTTGTTCTTTCATCAATAGTTTCACAAACAACCTAAACGAAGGATATGAATACATTCATCATGCATAAATAGATCGCATTGTTTAATACTTTCCGAATAGCAATGGGCATTTTAATATTTTTTTCGACGAAATTTTCCCGTGAATCATTATTTTCTTCAATGAACTTTATTTAATCAGACATAAGAAGTAGACTTACAGACGAAAGTACCTACTACTGCTTGTATTCTACTAAAAGCTACCAGCTATTAACCCGATATAAAAAAATTGGCATCTAGCATCCAACAACAAAAATCTCACTAATAATTGAGTTTTGAGGGTTCTTCATTTCTTTTGAGGGTTGTACAAGTCTATTTGTAATTTATATTGCTCTTAATAAGTACTTAATTATTTTTTATGTAAATACTTTGTTTAAATTAAAAATCTGAGGTTACACAAACCTTTACATTTAATACATTTCCATGGCATGTAGCACGCGACGTATATTGAAAAATTGACACTCAAGCTCGAAAAAGTTCGCCATCTCTGGTCTAAGACATCTTCGTCCGCTAGTTGGGCTAATTATGGAATATTATTGAAAAATATTTGACCACAGTCTTAGAATTTGTCTCAAATCCTTTTATGTTACCGACTTATTTTGTTTGATAATAAATATTTGTATGACATTCACGAATTTTATATTTCCTGGATTTTATTATTTATAACGACTCAAAGGTCCATAATCCATATTCATATTTGTCTTATAAAAACGATGTTGAAAGACAAAATGTTCTTAAAGTTCGCGTGAGCAACTTTAAAATAATACATGTTTTAAAATAATTTTAAATTTCTGCTCTCAGCTTAAAGTTTGTAAAGTATAACAAACTTGCCAATTCTTCAGTAAAGTGGTTACTTGAAATTAAGTTATATTATTAAATTGAAATTTCAAACGATATTTTAGCTCTCTTAGTATCTTATACAAGGTGCATACATATCCATATCCATTATAATCAAAGGTGTTGGCTACTTGTATAAACGAACAGTGTAGGAAATATTTTTTTTTATAGTAAGAATCTTAATTTGAAATTTTACAAAAACGAATAAGCAAAAAAAATATTAATATAAAAAAATCTCATGTCACGATGTTCGTACATGTTAATGTCCGAAACCGTCCAACCGATTTCGATGAAATTTTCTATATTTGTATGGTTGGTTCGAATTTTTTTTACCACAAATTTTGGCTTCCCCACATCCCCAAGATTTTCTTATATGGAAAATGTCCCTCTGCCTGTTAATACATCGCATCTTCTCTCCCAAAATTCATTTAAAGTTTACTCAATTATATCAAAATTCCTTAATTTGAATGAAATTAATTTTTAAGAGATATTCTCATACCACAAATTGAAAAATCTTTATAAATATACACATATTCGTTGTGTCATGGCATGAGAATATCTCTTAAAAATTAATTTGAATGAAATTAATTTTTAAGAGATATTCTCATGCCACAAATTGAGAAATCTTTATAAATATAAACATATTCGTTGTGTCATGGCATAAATCACCCTCCTTATAGGGTGGGATGCCTTAGAAAAAAAGTGTCGTTATTCATTTTTATCAATCTAAGATTGATTTTCATTCTTCTGACGTCCACTAAATAAAATGATTCGATTGAAAAAAACTCAGTGATAAGCTTGATAGATGGTCTCAATTATGGAAGTCACCAGTCATCACATTATGAAAATTTAAAAAAAAATCAAATCTATAAAACCAATATTTTTTTATTTCATTAAAGTGTTTCTAATTATATACATCCACGTTCAGCCCAGACTCTTCACTTTAAATTTTTAATAGAATTTTTTTTCTTCAAAACTTTGTAAAACTTTGGTCACTCGTGGGGTCGAATTTGTGTTGTTACTAAAGATGAATTGGTTAAAGGAGAGAATTATGTAACAAATAAATAAATTTGAAGTAGAATCATTACTTCTTCATTCATTCATAACATCACTGCATATCCCACAATGTGGGGTAACCAGCGATAGGTGTGCAGGTGTGGATTACCTTATAAAAAAGTGGCAGACAAATCTCGTCTCAAAGGCATCACATTCAACAGGCGGTGATACTAATTGCTGAACTATGTGAGATGTTAATGCTGCCTGTTGTGTTTTTGCCGGTGCTTCACAGCAAAGCCGATGTTTAAGGTATTACTTATATTTTAATTATTGAAAAATAATAAAATATAAAATATTACAAAAAAAAAAATATGTTTCTGAGTCACGCCAAGTCTAATTTCTAGACTTGTCGGCGTGTTCTCAAGACTATGTATATTCTAATAATAACAAACAACATTACAGTAAAAAAAAATACACACACACACACACACACACACAAAGATGGTCTCCCAAACATACACTCCTTCCTATGTTACAAAACTTATATCTTTATTATTCTATGAATGAAATAAAAAACGAGTGGCTTGTGGCCAACGCTAAACTTCTCATTAACAAGTCATTTTATAAACTATTCAAATTTTGTATGGAAAATTTTCAGCATTCATGAGATGAGTTTGTTAAATCATTTTTTATTTAAATATTTTATTATGAAAACTTGATAACTCTTCAATGCCATTTTATGTAAGTGGTGTGCCTTTTTACCAATTTGAAAATAAAAATTACAAATTTTAAGTTTCCTGAGTTTGGGGTCACTTTGAAAGATTTGACAGTTAAAAAAAAAAAAATATATATATATATATATATATATATATATATATATATATATATATATATATATATA